>BSBK01001023.1:942500-1517500 GCA_027943335.1 Chamaecyparis obtusa | reverse complement strand
CCCTTTATGCCTTTCTCCTTCACCAAAATCCCTTCCAAAACTAGGTGACTCTAAGAGTAGAGAGTGGGTGAACAACCTTCACTTTCCTCCCAAATCCCCCTAAAAAGGCTCTATCCTAAGAATATCTAATCTCTACATTAATGAGGAATCCTCTAGAGTTTTCCTTTCTCCTTCCAAGTCAAGACCCTCATAAATGGAGTTGAAGACTCACATGGGAAGGATAAGATATCTTGCCCAAATTCCACAAACTCTAATTTTCGCCACTTTCAAAAGGAGATATTTTAGGAGTGTCATAAATGAGTTCAAGGGCTCTAATGGGCTTAAAATGACCCCTAACCCCTAAGGTACCAATTGGGGTGGTCAAAACTAACCCTAACTACCTTCTGGAAGCCTATTTGGCCCTCCTAAACTCCACCTAAAGTTAAATCATGAAATTCAACTCCCTTGTCCCAATCTAATCTCCCTAAACCTTAGGGTAAGCATGGGTACTACACTAGGTAACCCATAGGTTAAGGCTAGGTGTACCCTAGTTACATTTCCTAGTCATGTCAACATACAAGGACACATGTGTCAAGTGACACAAGATAATGGCATAGGCATGACCTATTTAAACATTTACAAAACTAAATTAAATACAACCATGCATAACACTTTTATGAATAAAACACATTACAACAAGGTCCATGTATATTTATAGAGAGGACCTTAGCATTATGATGTATACATAGGTCCATTCCTGAAACCCTATTTTAGTACCATGGTCAACTTTCCTGCACACATCAGTAGGTCCAATAAATCCACATATAACATAATATGTTACATAATGTAAAACACACACTCACTTACATTTGCATCAATGAATCATCGGTAATTAGACAATTTTTGCATCTAATCCATATGCATAAACTTAATTTTCAATCATTCTGCATCCTGATATTTTCTATCATGTATATCCATCACAATGCATCATTAAACTTAACTATGTAAATAAACTACTTTAACTAACATAGGGTATCACCTGAATAGGTACACATAAAAATAATAATGTACAAATAACATAGTACGGGATATTACAGATCCTCAAAAATAACATTTGTTCGAGTCCAACTGTCTCAAAATAGTATCAACTAAAAAGCATAAAATAGGGAAATATGGTGCTAAGCTATGAAGGATTGGGGTAGGCCTCACATTATAGCCATTGAGTATCTCATGAAGTGGATTGAATCAATTCCTATAACCTATACAAATGGAAAACCAATTTCAAATTTTATCCTAAACTACATTATTAGCTAGTATGGATTGCCTCAAGTTATTATTACTGATAATGATACTCCATTCAAAAAAAATGTTGATAAAATTTGTGAAAGTTCCACATCCAATATCTCTATTCCTCACACTACTATCCTAAAAGTAATGACCAAGAAAAGGTATCAAATAAAATCATTCTAAAAATCCTAAAAATTATAGTCAATAATGTTGGTCACGATTGTTATCTAGATGGGAAATAGGATGGGAAATAACCCTAAACCAAAACTATCTAGATGGAAAATGGTTGCGAGAGGAGTTAACGAGAAGTTTCAAAATTAAATTTTTTCTTGTGGCAGGGATGAATCCCCTGCTGCAATTCAGATTATGAATGGAAATAATGATGACACGAATGCACTAGGGAAGGTTGACCTCCCCTCTGGTAAAGGTGAGGGGTGCTCAGGAACATTTGAAAATCCTAGGGACCCGGAAGGAAGGCCCTACCCATGTGATGCTACAACTTTGGGTTTGGGGGAAAAGGATAAAAAATGGTCATCCCTATTTGGAATTAAACCCTTGGCAAGTCATCCCTACCTCAAATCAAAAACATTTCTGATTTTGTGATTGGAAAATTTTCCATCTCCATTCTAGATTTGGTCATAGATCATAATATTTCTTTGATGGCCAATTCATTAGTTGGAAAATTCTTAGGGCTGAGACCAAATATTTAGGTTGGTAGGGTTTATGCTAAGAAGAAGTGGGCATTGAAAGGTCAAGTTGATATTACAACAATGCCTAAAGGATACTTCTCTTTTTCATTTTCCCGCGAGGAGGATAGAGAGTGCATCTTTTGCAGAGGACCTTGGATGATGGGTAAAATTGCCTAAGCTCTTAAAAAATGGTACCTGAACATGAATTATAATGAATCATTTTTTGTTCAAGTACCATTTTGGATTAAGCTCCCAATCCTGCCTCTGGAATATTAGGTCGAAGATGTTTTTTCATGTATTGGCAGTGCTTTTGGTGAGTTACTTTTGATAGACTCGGTTACAGTCTCAAGAAGGAGACTCTCTTATGCTTGAGTATGTGTTGGATTGGTCCATGAATCAGATATGTCAAACTCTATTGAGATAAAATTAAAACTTAAGAAATGGGTATGAAGTATAGAATATGAATCCATTCCATTTGCATTTTTCTTTTGTAAATAGGCTGGTCACTGGGCAAAAAATTGTCCTTCCAAACCTATTAAGGAAAAACCTACCAAGAATAACAAAGTTTGGTAAGTGAAAAGACAAATTGAGGAGAATACTCCTATTGGACCTTCTATGGTGATGGCCCCCTGGAGATCCTAGTAAAGAACATGTGGAGGGATCTCGTTAAAAAGAAAATAAGAAAAAGGAAATAATTGACAATACTTTAGAGGATAAGAGATATCCCTCTGAAGGACACATAGAGGAGATGAATCTTGTTGGATATACTATGGTAATGGCCCCTAGAGATCCTAGTAAAGAAAATTTGGAGGGATCTCCTCATAAATAAAATAAGCATAAGGAAATAGATAACAAGTCTATAGAGGACAAGAGAAATCCCTCAATGGATGGACCCTAGGATCAGGTTCATGTTGTAGAGGACTCATATGATGTGGGGGAGAATAAAGAGGAGGAAATATCAACCAAGAAAGAGGAATCAAGCCAGAAGGCTTAGGACATAGAAGAGGGGGAGATTCTTGAATCAAGTGGAGAGGACAAAGGTTCTAACTCCAGTTTTGATGGAAAAGAAGATAATTTCTAGGATGCACAACATTGCAACATTTTAAACCTGAGTTCAATGGATAGATCTCAAAATAATGTGGATCTAGTTAAGAATACGTATCTAGAGTCTGACTCCAATCCTAAATGGGGAGATGAATATAAAGTGAGAAAATTTCTAATAGGTGATATGGAAGACCCCAATTTATTCTTGTCTATCCCATCTATGGAGAATAAAAAATCAAAAAGTAAAAAAAACTTGAATAAAACTCCATAGACTATCCAGACCAGAAGTATGATATTTGATGTTGGATTTTCTTTCTCTTTGCTTGGTAGGCCATCAAACTCTAAAAAAAGAAGCATGGAGTCTAACAAGAATATAGCGGATGGTACCCATCTTACCATCAATGAGGTATGTTCTTTTAAAAAGAAATGAAAATTAATTCCCAAAACATAAGAGGACTAAACAATCCCCATAAATAGGATGTTATAAGAAAGATGATTAGGGATAATAAACCTGATTTTTTTTTATTCAAGAAACTATAATGGCTAAATAAATGGTGGAGGCCATTAATTTATTTAATAATGGTGCTATAAGTGGTGGAATCTCTAAAGGAGCTTCAGGTGGTATAGCCACTTTTTGAAATCTTAACAACATAAAAGGAGAAGTGTTGGTCAAAGATAAAAATATGAATTACATACGATTTCAATGTATCAGAGATAGAACATCTTGGGTTATATCTAACATTTATGCTCCCAATACTAAAGCTAGGAGATAATTTTTTTGAAAAAGATTAGAATCAAGTAGGATGGGTTTTAAGGATGAAAGATCGATCATTATGGGAGATTTTAATACCCCTTTGAAGGATCAAGAAAAGTATGGTGGAAGCTCCTCACAGCTGGATAGTTGATTGGATCTAATGGAATTTATCTATTCTCAGGCCCCCTATGATGTGGCTCTTTAGGGTGTGAAGTTTACCTAGACTAATAGAAGATCTGGAAATGACTTAATTCAATTTCACCTACATAGAGCTCTGATTTCAAATGATTAGATAGTTTACTACTATTTCTCCCTACCTGCACATGCTAGGGTGGGATCAAATTATTTTCCCATATTTTTCTTGGTTGATCCCATAAAAGGAAAATGAAACTTTCCTTTTAGATTTGAGAAGATGTGGATGTTACATCCTGATCTGATTAATAAAATTAAAGAATAGTGGAAAAATGATGTTGAAGGTAACACTATATTCAGAGTGGCTAAGAAACTTAGATTTGTGAAGGACAACATTAAGAAGTGGAATAAGCATTGTTTTAGAGATATTTTTTCAACAAAAGAGAGCATCCTATCAGATCTCAAGGATATCAAAGATAGGATTCAGATGGATGGATATAACTCAGTTTCTATTGATTCAGAAAGTGAAACCTTGAAGAAATGTCATGACATTATTGCTAAGGAAAAATATTTCTAGAAGTAGAGATCGTGTTCTATCTAGCTCTCTAAAGGAGATAGAAATACAAGATTATTTCACATGACCACTTTGAAACACAAAGGAGCTAATAGAATCTCTCACATTAAGGTGAATAGTATCATTGTTGAGGAGGAGGATGTTATTAGGACTGAGGCCAAGAGATATTCTTCTTAACTTTTATCTCAGGCCCCTAATTTCAGCTTAAATGACCAGGAAGAATTCCTACAGTGTATCCCCTATGTCCTTAATGATGCTCAGAATGCCCTTTTAGTTGCAATTCCCTCCAAGGAGGAAGTTAAGAAGGTGGTCTTGTCTTTTGAAAGAAATAAAACACCTGGACTGGACAAATTCCCCATGTTTTTCTTCCAAATTTATTGGTCCATTATGGGAAAGGATGTCTCTAATGTAGCTAAGGATTTTTTCTGAGCCATAAAAATATTAAAGGAAATCAATGGGACCTTCCTTTCTCTTATTTTGAAAATGGCCATGACAGATACTATGGACCTGTTTCATCCCATTAGTCTCTATAATTCTTTTTATAAAATCCTCTCTAAAGTCTTCACTTCTAGGATTCTTAATGTGTTTCCTACCATTATTTCTTCTTAACAAAATGGTTTTGTTCCACAAATAAAAATTCTTGATTCTTTCATCACAATCCATGCAAACATTCATTCCTTGGTGATGGCTAAGAAATAGGGGTTTCTCCTCAAGTTGGATTTATCTAAGGATTTTGATAGAGTTGATTGGTATTTTTTGCAAAAAGTGTTGTTTGCATTTGGATTATGTATGAGAAGTGTGCAATTTATTATACAACTAATTTACCTCTGTCTTGGTTCTAGTAAATGGCTCTCCTTCCCCTTTTTTAAAATCTTCTAGGGGATTTAGGCAGGGGGATCCTCTTTCCCCAATTATGTTTGTTATATTGGATAAATTCTTAGGAAAATTCATGGGCAAGATGGTGAATAAAGGAAATTTCAAAGGTCTTCTCCCTTCCTCTTCTAATCGGGTTTTCTCACATAAATTTTTTGTTAATGACTCTATTTCCATGGGAGATGCATTTATTACATAAGCCAAAACCCTTAAGGTGGATATTGATAAATATGGATTTGCTTTTGGCCAAATTATCAACTGGTCTAAAAGATGCTTATACTTCATTAAAACTCCTGATAGAAGACAAATAAGGATAAACAATATCCTGGGTTTCCAAATTGTTTCTCTTCCCTCTACCTATTTGGGCCTTCCCTTAGGTCAAAATCTTATGGATTCCTTCTGGATCTCTTTGGTTGATAAATTTCATAAGAAGCTAGTAGGGTGGGAAGGCTTCCTCTTAAGATAAGAGGGTAAGGTTCAATTGTTGAAAGAATCTTTGTAGAGTTTTCCAATATATTATTTGAGTCTTTTCAAGATTCATGTTAAATATGTTGAAGCTATTGAAAAGATTTAAACAAACTTCCTATGGTTAGGAGTAGAGGAGAAAAAAAGGATAGCTCTGATTACCTAGGACAAAGTCTGCAAACTAAAAAATTTGGGGGGGTTGGGGCTAAGAATGATAAGAAACATGAACAATGCCCTATTATCTAAACAGATATGGAGAACCTACAATTCTTAGGGAGAGTGGAAAACCATATGGAAAACAAGTTTACAGGTAACTTTTTTACCCTTGAAAATTTTCTTATGGCTAATGAAATTCCCATTGGGTCTCATATCTAGAAAAATGCTACAAAAATATATAGTATCCTACCTAATGGGGTCAAATGGAAGATTGGGAATGACATAAAGGTTCAATTTTGGGAGGATACCTAGCTTTTGGACTCCCCTCTAATTGGTAATCCTAGTTGGAATCCTTATGTGATGAAGTGTAAGAATAAATTTGGTTTGTATGTTGTTGATTACTGGGATCTGAATCATTGGATGGATCTCAGTACTTCCAATCCTATTCTAAATTAGGTCAATAAGTACCTAAACTTTATGGTGGTTAATGAAGAAGAAGATACTTTGATCTAGAAGCTAAGTACTAATGGAAATTTCACCACTTCCTCTATGGTTAGCATGACATCTCTTAGTCAGGATCCTCCCCCTTGCTGGTCCAAAGCATGGATAAAAGGTCTCACTCCTAAAATCAACAAGTTTTTTTGGATCACTCTTCAGAATAAGATTTTAACTAATGATAATCTAAGGAATATGGGATTTTTTGTATGCCCAACATATGCTACTTTTTTTGTCAAGAGAAAGAGATAGTTGATCATATTTTTATTCATTGTCCCTTTGTTAGCTCTATTTGGTGCAATTTCCTAAGCCTCTTTAATTTGGCCTGGGTATTTCCTAATAATGCACAACAATTATTTCTTTCTTTGTTGTTTCCCTCCAAGACTTCCTTTATCAAGGCTCCATGGAATCTTTCTATTCCTCACATGGCATGGGGAATATGGAAGGAGAGAAATGATAAATTTTTTTGTGATAGTTCATCCCCTTCTTAAATTGTTTTCCAAAAGACTAAAAGAGATATTCTTGAAAATGTATCCCTTCTAGGGGAGCTTAATCCTCCTTTGTGAAAGAAATATGAAGACATTTTTGAGTAATGGAATATGCAAGGTAGATTTAAAGATAGAAGATATTCTACTAGCAGGGAGGATGCCATTTGGGACTATCCCCCAAATGGTTGGGTGAAGGTAAAATTTAATGGGGCCTCTACAGGGTACCTAGGACCAACTGGATGTGGAGGAATTTTGAGAGATGAGGATGGTAATAGTAAAGTGATGATAGCCTTTCCTATTGGGGTTTAGACTAATCACGTGGTTGAAGATATGGTAGCCTACTAGAGTATTTTGTTAGCTCAAAAAAGGAATTGTAAAAAAATATGGATAGAAGGAGAATCAAATAATATAATTAAATACCTTAATAAAAATTTATCTCCTTCTTGGACTATAAGAATATTATAAATGTCTCTTTGGATATTATAGCTTCTTTTGAAGAATGTGTTATCACACATGGTTATAGGGAAATAAATTCAATGGTTGATTGGATGGCCAAAATGGAAGTTAATGTGGAAGATGTGCTGAGATGATGTGGGGAGGATTGCTTGTCATATAGTGTAAAATCATTAATTGATGTTGACAGATTATGAAGTAGGCAAGTTTCAATCATCATTGATCATAATGAAAAGTAAAATGACTTGGATATTAATTGTAAAGTATGTTTAGAGAAATTATTGTATTATGAAGTATTGGGGCCTAATTATTTCACACAAAATTTGGGTTACAAATACCATTTTAAAGGTGTTACCTCTTGTCTTTCTCCAATCTAGTATAAGAAACTTGTAGGAAAATAGTAAGAAGAGAAATTGAAGGGCTGATTATAGAATGGGAGGTAATAGAAAGTGCCTTGAACTTGTTACATGTGATTAATGGAGAAACAATGATGAAGTTTGGGATATTCTGAAACAAGGGCATTTGATAGAGTATATGGAGAGGTTGCATGGTCGTGGTTTGACCATAACGAAGCATTTCATGCAGCATTGGAAGATTGGGAAATTGGAAATGGGGAACCAGAAGATAAAAGTTGACGAAGCCCTCATTTCAAAGGTAATTGGTCTCCTGAGAGATGCAAGCAAATTTTAAAAGGAAAAGAAGCTCGCTGATGGGGTTGTTAAAAGATTCCTTGAGGAATAAAAATAAAGAAACATCTAGTAAGGTTAAGAAACTCCTATTACTCTCCCAAGAGAATTAGTAGGCAATGGAAAAATGTTCTTTTTTCCATTATGAGTTACATTACTCTAGATGGTAGATATAGTACGGCTTATGGCTATCACTTTGTTATATTGAATCATTTTTTCCATGCGGATAATATTTGTCTCCCTTATTATTTGTTTATCTCTATGATTTTCACTATAGAGGAGATGAATGAGAAACCTAAGGGGGATCATGTTATGCATCAGGGTTTAATGGTTCTAATTTATGACCATATGAAGGACAAGGCTATCGAACACCCTAGGTGTCATGGCTCCAACCTGGAAAATAAGGATTTGGATGAGGATTACTCTGCTAATGAAGAAACTAAAACTAACTCTGAGGATGATTCTGATTCCTCCTCTAGAGACAAGAAGCCAAAGAAAGATAAAATGAGAGGTAAGCGGAGAGATGTTGTCTCTTCCTTGAAAAAGGGTTTGAAAAAAAGAACCAAGAATCCCCTTAGTATTTACTCATTGAATGAATAAGACAAGAAGAATGTAGATAATACAAAGGTTGATGAAGCTACTAATAAGAAAAAGAATAAGTCTACTAGAAAACCCATATTTTATCATGTTGAGGATACAAAAATTGATGAAGCTATAGGGCCTATGGATGATACTATGAGGGGGCTTGAGGGTGTTGGTAAAGATGGTCAGAAAGAAGTAATAAATGATGAGACTGGGATAGATAAAGATTTGGGGATGGATTTTGATAGGAATAAGGTTGAGATTATCACTACTGACCCCTCACTACCTCTATTGAAAAGCATAGGATTAGGAGATTTATTCAAACTATGGAGAGGATGATAGATGAGAATAACCAAATTAAGCATGATAGCCAGAAACTACATAAAATAATTCAAATTCTAGAAAATTTGACTCTGGGTAAATCTATTCCTGAATGCATTCACGATATGAACATGACTATTGGGAAGGAAAAGCATATTATTGATTTTTATAGCTCCAAATTTAATGCTATGGACAAAAGGGTCATTGTGCTTGAGAATGTTAGGGTTGTTAACAATATGGAGAAAATCACTTCTATATAAATGAGGATTCTGAATATGGAAGGATGCTTGAAGAAACTTGGTGAGTAGAGCTACAAGATTATGAAGGCCTCAATGAACTATGTTAAGATTCTTGTTGGGAATCTTGAGAAGGAAAAAGGTTTTGTGGATAGGGAGGCTGACACAGACAAGCTAGAGGTTACCCCTAGCCCTAGGAAAAGAATCCAATCCAACATGAGTAAGAAAAGGGTTCAAGACAAAGGCCTGGACTAGATCAAGAATACTGCTCTCAACATGGACATGGTGATCTTTGAGGAATTCAAGCTCCTTAATAATTTTTAGGCTCTAGCCTCTTCTCTATTTTTTGGTCTATTCTCTGGTCATTTTTTGTCCTTTTGTTGGTGTTTAGTGTTGGATGGATTTTTTTTGGCCACCAGCTGTCCTTTTCTAGTTTTTTTCTTTCCTACTTTCTCAATGGGGTGTTAATGCTTTATCCTTTGTAATTTCTTTGTAAAAGGTTTTGGGTCCTTTCAAAACCTATTTTTCACCTAATCAAAATGTTGGTCATGATTGACACCTCCAACTGAATCCCACCCTATGGGCATATCACACTAGTTTTTCTACACCCATAGGAGCCACTCCATTTGCACTTGTCTATGGAACCAAGGCCATCTTTCCAATTGAGGTTGAAGTTCCATCACTGTGAGTATCACTTAAAATTTTCATTTTAGATGAGCAATACCATGTATATTGACTTCAAGAGCTAGAATTTGTAGATGAGAAAAGACATAATGCACTAACACATTTGCAAGCATATCAACAACATCTCCGTAGGAGCTATAATAAAAAGGTCATAGTTCGATCCTTTGAAGTTGGATACTTGGTACTCGTGGAGAATCAAATGAAAACAAAAAACCTAGATAAATTTGAACCTAATTGGTTGGATCCCTACATCATCATAATAGTTTATGGGTTTGGAGCATATCAGATATACACATCGAAGGGCCAGCCTCTATCAGACCCCATCAACATATTACATGTGTGCAAGTATTATACGCGACTTTGAGAATTGGCCTATTTCAAAAATGTCAAAAATACAAAAAAATTAAAAAATGGTTACCTTGATGAAAACCTAGAAAATAGGTATCTTGCATGACACAAAAAATAGAAATCAAGAGAAATAAATTTTTCATATGGCGAAAACCACGTAGGTGGTGCCTTGAGTAAGTACCATGGTGAAAACTAGGAGATATGGCACCATGTATAGAGATCATGGCTCCATTATCTATCATTTCTCCAACCTGATATCACTTGTCATTTCACACCATTTTTTGTAATAAAATCTTTACTCATGTATTCATGGCTTGAGATTTGTTGGTTGTCCTTGTCAAGTCATGTTCCCTTTTCCTATACTAAGTCAATCCACCACATTCATTCCACAATAAATTTTGCATTCTTTTCTAATTAGGAGAAACCAAATATCACGATCTTATAAATATCCTAAAAAAATAAAAAACATTGTAAAACATCCCGAAAAAAATTCAAAAAACATTGAAAAATGTCCTGAGGAAAATCTAAAAATCAGAAAAGTCCTAAAAATGAAAAACCTTGAAAAATATGCAATAAATTCCAGTGTACATAAACAACCTTTCACATTTTAACAAGCATTAAATTTCATCATGCATCAAGTTTGAACTTTAATGGAATCAAGTCAAAATCGTCAAACTAGTCAACGAGTCCTCAATCAAACTGATCAATTGTCTTATCTATCAATTAAGCCAACATCAATATTTTTGTCAAATATTTAAGCCAAATATTTGTAACCATCTCTTCCCACCCAACAAGAAAACTATTCCCTCTCATATCTGGTACCACAACCTCACATATCATAGAGAAGTACTCATCATACCCAACCATGTATTTCTATCTAATCTCATAGGCTCTGATCCCTAGGTCTACCGCACTACAATAGAATAGGTGGCATAGTTTCTCTCCCTATCTGGAATGAGTACACCACCCTCTCCCCTTTAATAGGAATCCACGAGATCTGATAAACATCCTCTAATGTCATACTGCAATCTCCCATTGGTATCCGAAAGGTAGAAGTCTATGAGTGTCATATCTCACACAAAGTGATGATCAGGCCCCTATTTTCCCTCATCTCGTGCATAAAAGTGATATGTAGTAATCCTATGCTCTCTAAATTCTCTCGCTCCTCAGTGCCTAGTATGTGTCTATAAGGAAGAATCTCGAGATGATTCTCCTGAGTAATTAGGAATGAGTTCCTAATCTACATATGAAAATGTAGTCACCCATTCAATCTAAATTCTAGTAAAAAAAAATCCAATAATGCATCTATGATATATCATTTATCTCACATGTCAAAATACATTAAATACATTACATCACATCACAAAAAAATAATTTGTGTCCATTTACACCAACACATGTGAATCAATTAATAACCCTATTTTTTAGGCATATACATGGCACTAGTCATACAAGGGCAACGACTATCTAGCCATATCATTCAATATGGCTAGATACCCATACGATCATTTAATAGCCACTGTACACTTACATTGTCAGGCAGCATACCTGCAACATACCTGCAGTACTAGACTTTGCACATACAATGATATGTATAAAAGAAAGATTGAAATTTAAATTGAGTAAAAACAATTTAATTGTTTTATATATATTATAATTTTTTCACGATGAACGGTAAGGAATAAGGAGTCATATTAGTAAAATAAAAAATGAATATATTAATAATCTTTTAATTTTTAATGATATTTATATGTTTAATTTTTAATTTTTTAATTTAATCACTATTATATTTTAATATTATGTGTTATTTAGTGAACTTATTAAATATATAGTATAGAAATTTTAATAATGATATTATTTAATTTCTAAGAATTATTTAATATATATAATTAAATAATTATTTTTTTTAATGGGTAATAGGCCGAAGTAAAGATCAACATGAGAAACTTGCAACTTACTGTTGCGTTGCAATTTTTACTTTTTAAATAAACATTGAATTATTTAGCCTTGAAATCAAATATAAATTTTATAAACTTATAATTTATTGTGATAGGTAATGGTCAAAGAATGAGCCACTAGTCCTTCTTAAAGGTCACCTATTCAAGGTTAAGTTCACTTAGCTTACTATCTCATTTAAATTACGGTTTAGTCATAGCCACACGAGAGACATAATAAAATATGGGTGTACTATTCAATTTATTTTATAATGATACATGTATACACTTATATTATAATATAGAATTAAAAATAAAATATTTGTTATTTTTTAATTTAGTTAAATAATAAATTCATAATTAATAAAATTTAAAGTTTAAATAGTATTTATATATTTATTATATTATTTAGTAATTTTAATAAATCTATAGTATGAAAAATTTAGAAAAAATATTGAGGATCATTGGTTAAGAATATGTTTATTTTAATAATGCTATTATTTAACATGTATTCATTTTATAATGATACTTTTGTAATAACATTATAAGTACATTGTAATGTATACACTTATATTATAATTTAGCTTTAAAAATATATATTTTAATATTTTTACTAGCAAATCATATATTATTGATAAAAAAATAATAAATCATACATCTAATTTTTTAAAATAATTCTTATTAATATTAATAATTATTATATTATGTAATTAGTTGATTCTAAGATATATTATATGAATTATTTTAAAATTTAATAATCATTTATATAAGTAAGATTACAAAATAAAAATATATAATTTAAAAAGAAATTAATAAAAAATTAATATTATTTATTCATATATATTTTAAAATTTATTAATAAATTATATAATTAAATGTTATAGAATTTATAATTTTATTTAATTTGATAATAAGTATGTTATAATATATATTTTAATTATGTATTATTAAAAAAAATTATATTAATTCTAAAATAATTATATTTATTAAAAATATATTATTGTTTATCTATATATGTACTTTTAAAATTTAAATAATGTTTCAATTTGATAGAAAATAAACAATTGTTCTCTATTATTAAGTGCATAGGTATCACATTTAGTTGTGAAAATTATAGATACAAGATTTCCACAATTCATAAAATGTGTTGTTATGCTTTTAAAAAAGATTGTGTTCAAATATTTCAAATTTTTAACATCAACATTTCTATTAGTTCTATTTTTTTAATGTTCTAATTAGATACAAATATAATTAAATGTAACAAATTTATTTATTTTTAAAATTCTTTCCTTAATTTAAAATTTTACAATATATATAAAAATATAATAATAAACTATTTTGTATAATACCTTTTAAAATTAATAAATAAAATTAAAAATTAAAAATAAAACAAATTAAATTATAGTGATGCATCTCAAACACATATCTTACCACGAGGACACTTAGTTTTTTTACAAACTACCAAGGGGACACTTAGTTTTATTTACAGTCTCTTTTATAAATTATGCAGTTTAGTTGGATGCATGATCACGGGTATCAAATTAAAATATGATCACCGATGTCAAAATTTTTAATTATCATTTAAGGCTGCACACATTCTCTGTCATATGTACTGTTTGTGCACTTGGTACGTAATCATTCATGGAGTGATGGGATGCATCTAGTCATATCGAATGATATGGCTGGATAGCTGTTGTTGTCATACAAGTGTATTGTATCTATATGTCAATTTCATCAAATCCCTAAAACAAGTGTGTCATTTTCACTCTATATATGTGTCACACAATAATCATATTCCACTTGTTTAAAATTTCCTAATAGTATAACAATTGTGGCAATTTAGAAATAATTACGATGATTCTGCCTATAATTGTAAGGAAACCACCTAGCACATGCAACTCAATTAGGATCCTAGTTCGACCTAGCCTAGAAAAATTCACAAAATAAAAGTAATAAATGCACCGAAAAGATGCATAAATACCAATTCTAGGGAACCCGTTGGATGTTGGTATGTCCGAACTTGTTTTCTGATATGTATGTCATCCTTGTACTCCATCATCTCTCTGCAAACTCTTTTAGAGACTACTTCTCCACAAATTCTCAAAATCTTATGAGTGAAAATGACATTGATAATGGCCCCCTCAACCCTTTTATACCTTCCCCACCCCTCCTCGATGAACATGCACACACTCCATTTGTATTGGTTGCAATGCCTTTCACTTTCTGGAGCCCATAACTTTTACCTACGACCTCTATTTTTTGAACCATGAGTTGCATTGTGATCATGATCACAATATCAACAAATTGAGCTCTTCATTATATTTTTAGGTCAAATTTATTAGGGGGCACCATATTACCTAGTAACTAATGTTTTTTTGCAAGTGCATATTAAAGAACATTTTTGATTAATTATTCTTTGAAACGACACTTGAAAATGCATTATATCAAAGAGAGGGAAAATGTAGACACCTAAAACTGATATGTTGCCTGTGCACAATGACTTCACTAATATTCCTCTTAATTGATTAAGTACTATTTCTTATTTAATTAATTTGTGTCTTTCTATTATATTCAAAATTCAAAATCATAATTATTCCTAAGTTCGTAATCAAGTAATTTTAATCAATTATTTATTATTAAACGTCTAATTAATTTTCATCATGTTATTCTTCTACAAAGTAATTAAATAATTATTATTGTTTAATTATTCCCTATGTCTTTACAACTAATTATATAATATGTTATTTAATTAAATACTTCTACTTTATTCTTATTACAATTATGTAGTAATTATAATTATTCAATTCCCCCTAATAAGTAAATAAATGTCAATTTATTTAATTTACTAATTATTCTTCTCATAAATAAATTTGTTTATTTATTTATATTCTCCATGTACAAATAAATGATTTTTTGTATTTAATTATTTAGATTTATTCTACTAGTTCTAACTAATACTAAGTTTCAATCTACTCTTCAATCACCCTTTCTAACTCATCAATCACCCTTTTATGACCATTTCATCTATTCAATCTATTTACTTCTTTGTCCAAACTATTCAGTCCTTTGATCAATCTATTCTATTCTATTCTATTGACAAACCAATCAATCAAGTAAACTCTCTAATCTAATTACTTCACTCAATGAAATAAGTTAACAAATCAATCAGTTATGTTCACTCTTCAATCAATTGAGTTTATTCTTCAATCAATGTGAGTTCAACTCTTCAATCAGAGTCAATCAATCACCCCAATCATGGAATCCTAATTGAAATGTAGAAATTCTATATAAAGAGAGCTTATTATTATAATTTTCAACCACATACAAATTTTGATTTATTCGAAGTGAGCACTATCTAAGAGCCCACACATTTGCATCAAGAAGGAGAAGAATAAGGGAGGCTTGAATCTAGTTTGCATTTTGTTTTTATGAATTGATTTCATTATTTGGTGTGTATGCATTTCCTTTATCATTATCTTTCTCTCTTGATATTTAAGGATACTAATTGTGATTTGATAGATCTTTGTGGTTAGATTTATTGTTCTATTGTAAGTTACAAATCCAAATTTCCCCTAATTATAGATATAAATACATTCACTTATAACTCCAGTAATGTAAAAAAAGTTATGAATGTGCCTCTTGACAACAAACCTAAGAAGAACTTGCAAAAAAAATAAGCACATGAACAGAAGAATAGTCTAGTCAAACCTGGTGAAGATTTGTACTGTCAACCTACATGTATTCTCAATGAAGATTTTTCTTTGTGTAAAATAAGAAAAGGCTCTTCCTATAAAATTTGATCCTATGCTTATAGAATGTAACACTCAAAAATCACATTCATCAGCCATATACCCAGAAGTTGATTTATCCTGCCAATTGCAAAAAGAATATTCAACTCCTAATTCTTCTCTTGTGTATTCAAACAAAATAATGATAAATGGTGCATCTGAAGAGAATGTTACAACAAAAATAAAAGTGGAGCAACACTCAAAGAATCCTGAGAATAAGATTAATTGGGATAGATTCAATGCATTATATGTGTTGATAGGATATGGTAAAAACTAAAACCTTAGAGATAATACCCGCTTTGAATTATCTAATTCTGAATTAACGGATGAAAAATTGTTTTCTTCTCATGACAAAAATGAAATGGAGGGATATATTCTTGAGAATATTTCTGAAAAATGATAGTTTTGAAATCATGTTGCATGAACAAAGGAGGGAAAATCATATGGATGATAAACTTGATGTTTTAGGCTGGTGTAAACAAATAGAGAAAGGTTATACATATGTTGTTTTCATTCCAGATCAATGCTTAAAAGCTTATGTTGATGATTATTTTCTTGAAAGTGAAACTATTATACCTTTCTTGCAAACCATTGTTGATGATTTTTCAGCTGATAAAAATAAAGATAGTGAATTGGAAATTGAATAAAATGATAAAATTCCTTCACGAGACAATGAATTTGTAATTGATAATGTTGATAGAAATGATGGCATCTCTGAGTTTTGTTAGGAAAAAGCTAGTTTGAACAAAGGTATACAATCGGACATCTTTCAAGTGGATGGTTTTCATTTGTTCAAAGTGAAGTATGAAGGAATGTATGGTTATGTCCAAGAGGTCTATGATGAAGATTGGTTGTTTGGACACCAAAGAATCTAAATAAAATTTGTGCATTCGTTTACTCTAAGATTTGACATTGAAACAGTTGTTGTATGGTAGTTATTTTTAGCCACATTATATGGCCACAGTTCCTTTTTCTGTAGTCAGTCCTGATTTTCATAATCATTCAATGGCTTTGCATGATCAAGTCTGAAGCATTCCTAGAGGTAGGGACTTATTTCCCTTTCCTTTTTGTAAATAAATTTTTGTTTTGATTTCTCAGTTTTGGCTTTCCATTTTTGGTTTGTCATGCTTAGTTTGTGCATATTTCCCCTCTGCCTTTATGCAAGAAACACCCTATCCTCTTTCTATTTCTATACAATTGGTCTATACCAGAGATGTTTAAGGAACTAGTCTATACAAGAGATGTTTTAGATTTTCTCTATCTTATTCAGTTCTTGTCCACCTTTAGAGCCTATTGTTGCCTAATTTTTGAAACTGCCCAATTTGAAACTTCTAAGCTTTTCCATCTATCTTCACCCATCCTAATTATTTTTTAAAAATATTTTCTCATGATCCTACCATGAAAATTTTATTAACAAACTATTTCAAGAGACAAAGGTGATATCTCAAGCTTCATATTTACATCCAGATAACTTGATTATTATCAGTAATCAAGAAAAGATGTGGAAAATATGTCAACAAATCAAATGACTTCAAAAGGATGTCATTATAATGCAAGAATCACTAAGATCTAAAATCATGAAGATGGAAATTTGTTAGAATATATTAGCACTGTATATTAATGAGACTATGTAAATCCATCCACATATGGTGATTGATAGTGAATTTAACAGAGGCTTTAGAAGTTCACGTATTGTCCCGATTGCAATAGAACCACAGGAATGATGTTGAAGTAGTCATAGGAAGTATTGAAGTTATAAAATGACAAACACTTTGTAAAAATATTCTGACATCTTTTTCTTTAAACCAAGAACTTAAATGAATTGAGAAAAACTTGACATGTTTCTAAAACCACCATTGGGCCTAATCAACAAAATTAAAAAAGTAGTTGATATATTTTTAAGTCTATCATATAGCTGATAAGTCAGGAACCTTTATGTACTTTTGAACCAGATATAGACAGGTACATAAGCTAGGGATCTCTCCAGACTTACCGACAACAAACATTGGCTTCAAAGATAAAAAGAAAACACGAGCCATCGTCGTTCTCAGCTTCTACAACTTGTATTTTATTTGTAAATCACTCTTTCTGAAGATTTTATAGTGTTAACAAGATTAATCAAATCCCAATAATATTCTTTAACAGACGTTCATTATGAAATCCTATATAACAAAAATTGTGTCATTGAAATCAATAAGCACACTGATATGAAATTTAATGATAAAAATTGAATATATGTACTCCTTCAAACCAATGAGTGAAAAGGAGCATTTTTTTGTGCGACTTACCAATAATGGAGGCAATTGAATCATTCTAAGGGTCAACATATTTAGAAAAACTCAGACATGATGCATCAAAGGAAATAGTAACTCTAGAAGAGAGATTGTTGTATGGATATTCACAATGTGGTGTGACCATCTATTTAAGAGGAGTTTATATTCAAAGATTTTTATAAGCCACATGTCAAGGTTCTAGTGTCTATGTATAGAGCATTGTCCAAATTTTTAAGCTATACAGTCAGTTAGAGATTGGTGCCAACAATAAATTAATATATATATATACTATTTGCAGCGAATTGTCTATATAGAATGATGATCTCACTGATGTTGGAAGAACCATTGAGAATGATATTTCTTCATTTGACATAGACAACTCTCTTAATAAGATTTCTGAGACTACTGTACTACAAATGGCCTGAATTTTTGAAACAACACAAATGGCCGAAGCGCCACATAAAAGGGAATGGAAAGAAATTGTAAAGTTCCAGGATCTTCATCAACAAGTTATACATGCTCTTCCCTGGACTCCCAAACCTGATAGAAAAAGGTATAGAAGTTCATATATAATGTTGACTCCCTGATATGCTTAATATTGGCAATTTATTTGGTTCTCAAAATCATTGAAATACCCAACAATTATATTATGAAGTGGGTTTCAAGAAATCCAACCATGGATTTGAGATTACAAGGCTCAAATTCAACTAGTAGGGATTGATGAAAGCATCCAAGAAGACTATATTGTTCTAGATATAGTCACCAGCAATTGATTTGGTATATGGGATACTATGTTGGACATATATACTGAATGTTGAATACTTTTTAAGAGTTATTTTTATAATTTCTTAATTCATCTTTAATTAATTAAATATGATGTATGATGGAAACAAAAGGATATTAAGAGGAAAATTTTCATTTTCTTTTATTGATTAAATTTCCGAAGAAGAATCGGTTACAACAATTAAAAAGTCTTTAAGAAAGGGTGAGATGAGAAGGCATAAAAAGGGGGACTTTTCTTCTGAAGCCTATGTTTAGGGGAGTCTTTTTATGTTTTAGCATTTTAAAGAGAGTATCAATATTTTTATTCAGAGGAGACATGGTTTTTGTATAGAAACAGAGACTTTGAACTCTATGATTAAGTCTAATAAATAAAGGGGAACTTCTAAGATTTTTTGTTTATTTTTTCTTCTTCATTGTTATTGTTTTCTTAAGTCATTTGCAGTCATTCTTGAGTAACTTCATCTATTAGGGTAGACTATAAGTGTGGCTATTTAATAAAATTTGAATCTTTAAATTCACACAATATGAGAAAATTTGGTATTATTTTCCTAATCATTTCTTGAGGGTGCCATCTAATGAACTTTGTGTCATTTATCTTTGTTCTCTCTCATTTTAAATATGTATTTCACATCTGCAGTATGACTATATTTAGATGTTATCTTTCCTTTCTAGGTTTCTAGTTAAAATCATACCCCAAAAAATTAATTAAATCATAAGAGGGAGTTGTACCTCTAAAATTCAGAGAAAGATTATCCATCCAATAGAAATGTCTCCAATTGTTAGTTTCTAGTTTATCTTTCATTTGGGCATAGTGAGTCATTTTTAAAATTTATTTTGAGAAGGACAAAAATATGAACTAACATATTTTTTGTGACTCTATTGGGGAAACAAAAAGACCAGTTCTTTCTTGTTTAAGACATAAAATGGTGCCTTCCTAGAAATAAAGGTTGCGGACTTTGTTCAATCAAGATATCTCCAAAAAATGGTTCGATGAAAGGACCAGAAAGGAAAGCAATTCAAAAAAGGAAAAAAAAATTGCACCAATGATCGAAGAAATAATTATTCAAGATGACGAAGTACTTTAATCTTTTTGGAATTATTTTAAAGAAAACATCTATGAGGCTAAAAGGAAAAAGTTGAATCCATTTGAAGATTCAAAATATGCATTATTGTTAAGGAGTGTGCATCAAATATATTACCAATTCAAGAATCTTGAACAAGGGATTCATCATTCATAGGTTGCATTAAAAGAATTAAAATTGTTGAAAGAAGATAAAGAACCGATATCTTATAACTTATTTGTTCTTAGTGAGCAAGACGTTGTGCAAACATTGATCGAGCTAAATAATTCATCAGTACCATGGAGTAATCATAATTAGAAATGAAAAGGAAGTTCTCAACAGGTTGAAAATGAGGAACTTGAATCTTTTCTAATATGCATGCAAATGAGGCCAATTAAGAAATCATTTATTTCCCTTGAAAAAGATGCATCATGAGATGAGCACAAAATTGTCATTATCCTAGATCGGTTCTTGAAAGGTTCAAAGGATGAATTTTGATATGGGATTATGGATGAATATGGGTAATGTTGTAGAAGTTGATATTGTAGACACCTAAGATTGATTCGTTGCCTGTGCACAATGATTTCACTAATATTCCTCTTAATTGATTAAATAATATTTATTATTTAATTAATTTGAGTCAATCTACTATATTCTTAATTCAAAATCATAATTATTGCCAAGTTCATAATTAAGTAATTTTAATCAATTATTTAATTATTAGATGTTCAACGAATTTCCATCACATTATAATTAGATAATTATTATTATTTAATTATTCATTGTGTCTTTACATCTAATTAAATTTTTATGTTATTTAAATAAATACTTCTACTTTTTTCTTATTACATTTATGTAATAATTATAATTAATCAAATTCCCCCAAATAATTAAATAAATATCAATTTATTTAGTTTACTAATTATTCTTCTCATAAATAGATAAGTTTATTTATTTATTTACATTCCCCATGTACAAATAAATGAATTTCTTTATTTATTTTATTGGATTTATTCCACTAGTTTTGATTAATAGTAAGTTTTACTCTACTCTTCAATCACCCTTTCTAACTCAATCACATTTTTGTGACTATTCTATCTATTCAGTCATCTATTTAATCTATTTACTTCTCTATCCAATCTTTCAATTCTCTAATCAATCTATTCTATTGACAAACCAATCAATTCAATCAACTCTCTAATATATTCACTTCACTCCACAATCAAATAAGTTAACAAATCAATCAATTGAGTTCACTCTTCTATCAATTGAGTTCGCTCTTCAATCAATCTAAGTTCAATTCTTCAATCATAGTCAATCAATCACCCCAATCATGGAATCCTAATGAAAGCCTAAAAATTCTATATAATGAGAGCTTATTCTCATAATTTGCAACCACTTACATACTTTGAATTTTTATTTTTCTGAAGTGAGCACTATCTGAGAGCCCACACATTTTCATCATGAAGGAGAAGAAGAATGGGGGCTTGAATTTGGTTTACATATTTTTATTGTGAATTTAATTCATTCTTTGTTGTGTATGCATTTCCTTTATCATTCACTTTCTCTCTCGATATTTATTGATACTTGTGTGCTAAGGAAAGCACCTTCATAGGGTTAGTATCATCAATAAATTGAAATGAGAATTAAATAGTCACAAAAAGAAATCTAAATAAGAAAATTTAAAGATGATTGAGCACTCTATGGCTCTCTGATTAGGGATGCTAATGATGAGCTCTCAACAAGCTCTCACTAGTGACTGTCCTAATCTGAGAAAATTAAATGATAAGCAAGCTAATACAAGTTAATTCAAAATGAAAATACTAATGAGCTCTATATTTTCCTTTTCTAACTCAAATTTTCAAGAGGTTTGATGCTTAATAAAATTTGTGGATGGTTATTGCTTCAATTATGCCTTGCTTTTATAAATTTTGGCAAGGGTAGGGGGTCTGGTTGATTTGATCATGGTTGAGTTTGAGTTAAGTCCATGGTTCCACCTTTGGAGACCATTTAAATATTTTGTCCTCAAAGCTTGGGACAAGAGGACAAAATGGGTGGACAAGATGCTCTCTCCTTATGGGTGATGGAGATTCGATTTAAGCTTGATCCATGTGAACTTGATCATTCAATCCTATTAGTTGAGATATTTTCTCCCATTTGGTGGTTGAGGGAAAATAGGACTTTAATCAATTGAATTTAATTAATACCCTTAGTCATGTGTACCCCTTGAATGGGTTGATTTGATTTAAATGAACTATGTAATTAATTATATCAATTATACAATTAATTGATTTATTTGATTTAAATTGGATTTATGGCTTGATTGCAATTTTGCTTTGATTCTAGCTTGATTTGATTTAGTTGCTTTGATTTTTTCCTTGGTTGTTCACTTGATTGATTTTGTCCAATTTTAGGTGATTGCAAATGTGCCTCTTTGAGTCGACATGCAAAGCGTATCGATTCAAAGAATGTCCTGATGGTTTTTGATGCAAAAGTCCTGATCAACTGATGTCTGACTTGATATGATATAAGATGCAGATTCTGATGATGGAATTGATGCAATTTTGATTGATTTGAAGGTCCTCGATGGTTGATCTAATGATAGGTTATCTAACATGGTACCCAATTTGATATGATTCGATGTTTGATGCCCCTTTCAATTGATAAGCAAAAAAAAATTTGATAAAATATTACACTCTAATTTGATGGTCATGCCCCTAATTCGTTGATTAAGATGTTGGTCCTAATTATCAGAGTGTATGCCCCCTTAGAAATGAAATGAAATTTTATCGTTGTTGAAAGATATGACATTTTAAGTCTAATTTGCATGAAATAGGTCAATTAGTAATGAATTTCAATTTTATTTCCAATAATGTATTCGCAATCGTTTGATGACAAATGCCCCTAATTTGGCAGAATGGGTGAAATATTTGGGTTCTTAATCATTTTCTGGTCAAAGATGCCCTTTTTAGGTCAAAATAGGCTCTATATAGGGCTAAAAGTCATTTTTACTATTCATTTTCACTTTCACTTTTGACTTTTTCTCTCTGACCCTTCTAAGCTATTTTGCGATGGTTATCCCGATTCGAGAGCACATATTCGAGCGAGGGCACCGATACTTGCATCCACCAGGATACGGACCTCCGGTATGTACCCCAACAACTTGCTTTGTCATTTAAATGAATTTAAATTTGAAAAATTTGGATTTTTACTAGGAAAACCCTTTTTTTTCTTTTTTCTTTTTAAATTGCGTATTTAATGATTTTAATGGCAAGTACACCATTCTTTCAACACTTCCACAGTTTTCCACAGTGCATCCGTTATTTTTAATAGTGCGTACAAACAGTTGAACTAGGGCATGAAACACATTCACCCTTTTCTGTTGCGCATACAAATTAGTTTGCACAAATTAGTAATTTAGCAATGCGTACAGGTAATTCTTGTAGCGCGTACTAATTTCTACAATGAGTACACATTAAAGTAGCACTTTTAAATATTTCTCTTGCGCATTTACAATTTTTAGTTGTGCTTTTTCCTTTTAGCATGTTTAAATAATTAAATAGCACGTTTACCCTATTTGGTTAAAATTGCAAACTACTGAGTTAGTTTTTCGAACCGTCTAGTGTTGTCAGTTAGTCAATTGGTTTAGGTAACAAGTCTGATTTGATAGCGAGTCGTATGATGTCAGTTTTAGTCAACTCATTCTGAATGTTTGATTGTCAATCTTGATTTAGATGGTGGATGATGATAAATTTTCCGTCCTCTTTGAGTAGAATCAAGAAATTGATTGTGGTTTGATAATCACTAGTACAAAAACAACAATATATGACTAAATAAACTACTAAAAATTGTAGATAAATGACTAATTTTGGTCACGTGACCATTAGTAGTTTATTGTCGGTCATTTATCTCGCGACCAAATTTATGACTAAACTATTTTAGTCATTGATTTGGTCATTTATTTAGTCATTTATTTGGTCATTGATTTAGTCATTTATTTAGTCATTTATTTTGTCATTTATTTGGTCATTTATTTGGTCATTTATTTAGTCATATATTTAGTCATTAATTTAATCATTTTTTTAATCATATTAGGGCACGATGGAATCGAACCATCATCCTCCTACTTGTAAAGTAGGTACTCTTCCATTGAGCTAGTACCCTTTAAAGAATAATCATACCATGTATACTAGTACTTTCCATTAAACATGATTTAATTGTAGAACTATTGGTCCATGGAAAGAATAGAGAGTACATATTTGATGTTATGAATAGAGGATCAAAGAAAGATCAACAATCATGAAATTGATAAGACATGGACAAAAAGGATACAAAGACAAAGAACACAACAAAGGCAATCATTATCATTGAAGCACAGTGATACGCTAGTAAAATAGGGATTTCCAATAAGTGCAGACAACTATTAGAATGACAGTCAATAGAGATGTAGTCAATGAGGTGAAGCCATTGTGTTGTGAAAAGAGAATTGATATTCATATTAATGAAATCAGTGATGAATGAAATGGAGAACATAGATTTTTGTTGTTAATAATGGTTGTTTCAAATAGAGATAATATAGATGTTGCACAAAGCATAAAACAATGTTCATTATAAAGGAGCAACACATTAAGATCAAAAGATAGTAGTTACTTAATATACTAGGTTTTCAATAGGCTATTAATTTACTTTAAATGATGTCTAACATAGATCTTCTTTAAAATGTTGATCCCTATATAAGAACAGTCTTGACATACCTTTTCAATTGCATTTACTAAATGTCAACACATTCCTTGGCATTGGTAATGATGTCAAGTTCCAATAAGAGGCATCTTTGCTAAACGGGCTCCATGGATCCTGTGTCATGATTTAGCAATCCTAAAAATTACATCAGGTGAGCCTCTAGAGAATTATTCCTTTTGTACTATACAGATTAAATGAAACTATTAGTCTCAGATATCTACAAACAAATTGCATGTTAATCAACAAAACCTTCAAAAATTATGAAAAGCAAAAAATACCTAATTGACACAACATAAAGTATTTCATCATCCTTCTCCAGCATTGCAGTGTAAAACCCCTAATAATTCAAATGACTCAAATTTGACATGTACAATAAAATATGTTTTCATATGAGGACAACAGATAAAACATATGGTAATCACAGAAAATTTGATATCATGAGATTATATAGGTCATACACTAGTGGGGCTTCAAATCAAGAAAAAAATCATAAATATGAAGGATCGAATTGTAATGCCCCGCTAGGGAACCCAAAAGAACTTAACCTAAACATGCTTCTAAGTTTGCAGAATAATTTTTTTTTTTAAAGTTAACATACAAGATAAACATCAATGCAGAAGCAATTACCATTTACTTACATTAAAACATTAACCAACACAGGTTACAACTCTCAAGGGTTCCTCGACGAAGATTGCATTTACATTAATTAATTAAATTAGATTAGGTACAATTACAAAACTCTAAAAACAAATGAAAGATAAAAGAAACATCGCATAAAAGATAACATAATACATCTGGTACCATAAGGTATCCATAAATGTACATCCTCTGCACATGTCACAAGGTATGTAATAGAATAACTAAAAAGAAGTACACATGATATCTCTGAATAACTGATACAAGGCTACATGATCACAAGAAGAAGAGAAAGAAAAACACAACTCCATCAATGAAGATCAAGAAGGAACAACTACCACAGGGATCATCCAGCACTGGTACACGAACGTCGAAATCTCAAATGGTAAAAGAATCACTACCACCTGACCTCGTGAACCTAAATGGTCCACTCCCACCGTGCTGAGGAGATAACAATAGATCCCACTCGAATAACAAACATCAAACAGCTCAAGCTAAGGTAAGGATCCTGAAATCTCTCTAATTCAAGGTGAATAAGATAGTGATAGGTAAGACTCACTATTCCAGAGGCAGCCGATACATGCAAAATAACAATGGAGGAGGCTTAGGCTACATACTATGGGAGTGTCATCACATGGATGACTACTTGAGTTACCCTGGACTGGTCTCTCTGGACCCTGGACCCTCAAGCATCTATCAGGTTGAGTTACCCTGAACTGGCCACTCTAGGCCCCGGACCCTCAATATAATCCATGTGAAACCAAAATATCAATCTTGTATTTAATGTTATTTCCCAAGTTTTATTATTAGGTTATCACTTATTAAATCAACTTATGATAGGTTACCCTAGTACTAGCCCCTTTTGAGACCCCGGACCCCTATTGTAAGCCACTCCCCTGAGATGCACCTAATTGAGCTCTCCTAAGCTCACAAATCTCACATAGATCAATCAGGTATACAACCAAGTAATCTCAGATCTAGTCTCACACACAAGAACTAGAAGTGAATACAAAGATATCATTAACAAAATTCAAAGCAACATGAGCCCATATGATCAAATCAGGAGATGATCAGAATATACACACACATCAAAACATAATGCTGAAATCATATACAACTTGACACATACTCGGCCTTTGTATTCCTCCTAGGTCTTCTAGTACCCGACAACCCATAATGCAAAAGAAGACACAAGGAAAACAACACTCACACCAAGAAGATCCAAAATAGGGCCATAACCACTTACCTACCACATACATCATAATTGAATCTATGCATAAAAATGAATAATCCCAATAGGAGAATCTGAACAAAATCATTATTACAATGTCATAAATAGGAAACATTCCCTAGTCATGATGATCTATAGATTTGACAGAATAAAAACCCAATTTCACTATATGGTGTACAATTTCAATAATTGATTATTTAAAGTAAACAAGTATGGAATAAGCTTAATCTAATGATAGAATTAATGTACAATATGTTAAGCATATTCGTTCCTTGACCCTTTATAAAATTTCCCAAGAAAATTTACCTATTACTAAAGTATCCAAACCACATATTTGTTTAGAAATTAAAATACCAACTAATTAATTCAATGATTAAAATTTAATCTAATTAAATAAACAAGTATTTAATTTAGATAAAACCCCAAAATTATCTAATTTAAAATACAAATCAAGTTAGGTTACAAAATAAATTAAATTACATAATAACCAATATATATACATATATATACATATACATATATATATATATATACATATACATATATATATACATATATATACATATATATATATATATATACATATATATATATACATATATATGTATATATACATATATATGTATATATACATATATATGTATATATACATATATATGTATATATACATATATGTATATATATGTAGATATATGTATGTGTGTGTATATATATATATATATATATATATATATATATATATATATATATATATATATATATATATATATATATATATATATATATATATATATATATATATATATATATATATATATTATAATATAAATTAAATAATTTATATATTAAATATAATATAAAACAAATTATTAATAAATTAAAATAAACTATCCATGCAAAAAAGTGTTTGGGGGGGGGGCTGGGACCCACACCTCCCAACTTGCAAACTATGCACAGGCCTTTCTTAAGGGTACCATCGGGGACCACCGACGGTCCCCCCTTGGCAGACCGTCGGCAAACTCTGTTGTGTGGCTCCCTTGGGGAGATCGTCGGCAGGCCCGACCAGGGGGTGCGGGCTCGTGTCCCGTGCCCCCCTTTAATTTTTTTTTAATTTTTTTTTAAAATTCATTTTCTTTAATCCGTTTCTTTTAATATATATATATTTTTTGATAATACAATTTTTTTTAAAACATGCAATTTATATATAAAGAAAAACACATTTGCTCTTAGTTAAAAAGCATATAATTTTTATTTTAAAATAGAGAATATATATATATTTTACACAGCATAACATTTTTTTTTTAAACAATATATTTCCAAAAATGGAAAAGACAAAGGGCTTGTACCTTTTCCAGAAAAGGTAACAGGTCACTATCACATTCTTTTCTTCACATTTTTTCTCATCTTTTTCCACAAGTAAAATCCATATGCAATTATTTTAACTATGCATAAATTTGTCTCTAACATACTAATGTTTCTTTTGTCATTACCAACAATAATTGACTGTATTTTTAAAACAGAGAATAATAATTTTACCCTAGAACCTATAATTTTACCCAAAATGATTTTTCTTTCAATAGGATTAATTTTCTCTCCACTATATAGTTCAACTATAGTCTAGATTTAATTTTTTTTCATTTTACAAGTAAACTATAGACATATTTTTGATAAAATTTTGCCTGCATAACGGTACGATGCCAAATCATCATAAAAATATAAAATAACATATCTACGGTTTCTCTTATACCCAAAACAAGAAATTTCATATAGACCTAATGAAAAGAATCCAGATCTATTCAAACACATAATTTTACCAAACAAAATAACAGAAGGCACACAACAAGAATCTTAGATGCTACCTTAGATCCAATGCTAGAAATTGTAATGAAACCCCTGTTGTAGATCCGAGAGTGAGATTTCTTCCAAATCCAATCCTATTTGCAAATCTGAAAACTATGATGAAAACAAGAACCAGATCCAGATGCACAATCGAGCCCAAATCAACAAGCAGCCACAACAAACCAAGAATCCTCAAAAAACTCAAGCACCCAAGCTCTCCAAAATTCTCCTCCAAAAGAAACTTGTCCCCTTTCCAAATGAATGCAACTCCCCCTATTAGGGATTCAATTCCCCCTTTCATGCAAATCCCAGAGATGACTCAACAGTTAACTCCTAATCAAACTCCAATTCCAATTTTGAAAGAAAATACTAATTAATAAATTTAAAATAACTTTATATGCACAACTCAACTTGACTCTTAAAGACAAGTTGTTACCTTTTTGAAAATAAATCACTTTTCAATTATGCACATGTTAATAATTAAAATTCTTATTAAATAAATTAAATATTTAAAGCATCCTAAGATGATGCAATTAAATATTTAATTATTTAATAATGCACATAAACATAATTAAATCTAATTACCAATTAGATAACCCATTAAATCCAAATAATCAAATATTCATCGTTTAATTAAATTTACTCAAATAAACTTAGGCACATAATTAATATCAAATTCAACTATAATCAATAAATTAATAATCACATAAAATCACCCACATAAACAATAAAACAACTGAAATCAAAATGACACAAAACCAAACAAACTTAGGAGACGGAATCCATGAATTCCTGTCAACCAGACGAATTCGGGAAGGGTAGTCAAACTGATACTTGTCCAATCCTAGGACAATTAGGCTTAGGTTAGGGTTTTGGACCTGCATTATCTCCCCTCTCTTACCATTTGAGATATTGCGATAGGGCACGCTTATCCTGACAATTCAGGGAAGTCGATGCCTAGTACCTACAAACCTGCATACAACACCCGCATATACATACATATATAAATATATAACAAACAATGGCGGGGATCGGTCGATCATGTGGATCTCACAAGAAAGTAACTACAACTTCGTCCCTCAACCACATCAAGCACATCAAATAGAAATATAAAACAAACACATCTACCATACACATGCAAGTATGGGGTTAGTAAAGTCATAAACATTAATGATTTCCTAACATATAATCTATCATCCTAAATTAATCATAACATTTATAAAATCGGACTAGGGGCAGGGTACTACATGAATTATTAGCAACTACAAGCCTCAAATTGATTCTTGTAAATGAATTCATTTCATTTTCTCATCAAAGTGTGCTCCAGTAAAATGATAATGGTAGACTGTCACTATTGATTAAATTTAATGTTAGTGAGAGGGGGCACCAACCTCAATAAGAAGTCTATATATAACTAATGGGAAATATCACTAAATCCTATATACAGGTCTACTTCAACTTTGGCAATCCAAACAACAGTTGTACCAGTAGACCAAGGATCTGTAACATCAACACTTGATGTATTTTAATCATTCAATCATCAAATTATTCAGATTTGTTGTGTATAACATTTTCAGTGGACATTTGGTTAATTAAAATTCTGAAAATAATTTTCCAATACAGCCTATCACCATTGTAGTTTCAACAGTTGCAATCGATTGATATATCAGATCTAAGGTTTCTATGTTAGTATTTTCATGTTTTGGCATGCTGTTGACAGACATATAATATTTAGTTCCAATATCACTTTGGTTTGAATCTCAGAATACAAGGATTTAATTTATTTTTCCAAACCCTCATTTCATATTCAACTTTCCATCTTTGCTCACAAAAATCAAGAAAATATAAAGAAATCAAAAAATTGAGAAAATTTAGATTTGCTACATCATAATAAGGCCCATTTTTCACTACTTGGTGGTAAATAATAGTAAAATAATAGTTGGATTTAAAATTCAAGGCCTAAATTCATATGCATTTAACAACAAAGAAAAGATTGACAATGAGGCACTAAAGTAAGAAGTGGAAACATCAGATGCCAAATGAAAGGAAAGTAGAGAGCTGTTAAATTTGAATGTTAACAAAGGAGTTTATAGCAACTTCACCATGTTTCCATGGAATTGACTAAGAATTTAATGCTAGGTTTTAGTTTTGTCTGACAACCTTATGGACTAGGTAAAGTTGGATAGAATTAACTAGTTTTTTGTCTTATGGGAGCATTTTAGTTAAAAAGGTGGAACTTCCATACACGCTAGTGTGGTGCAGGAGCACACCTAGGCTAACCTCCATTGCTTAGCTATTTTGGCTTGTACTTGACTCTAGCCAAGTCAAGAAGTTAAATTAGTTGTTTTAAGACCTTAGAAGGTCATTTGCAAATGTAGGCTAAGTGAATTAGTCACTAGGACTAAGGTCACACAAATAGCCAATGTTAGTTATTTATTCAATTTTTTAGTGCTAGGAGCTTAGTATGAGGTTAGAGTCTTAAATGTGTTCTAAACACATTTAGTTGTTGAAAAGATGCCAAAAGGTCATTAATGGCCTTAGATCCTCTAAATGGTGGAGGTTAAGAGTCCTAAGAAATAGGATTGAGGCATATGTGAAAATTGTCAAATGTTGTAAAATAGTTGTCATGACAATATTTGTAATTATTGCAAATGTTGCATGAAACTTGGTTAGCTTTGGATTCCCATAAGAATAGGAGTGGGGAATTGGCTAAAAAGCCCTAAAAACATGGAGTTGGCATCTAATGCTACCTAAGGCTCGAATCTTGAAGTGTGGAAGGCATTGTAACAAGTTTGAAGTTTTGAATATAGAGCTCTGCAACAATATTCCTATAAATATCTTGAGTTTTGTGTTGACAGTCAGGTGAAATGGATTAAAAGACCAAATCTAATAGTTGATTAGCATTCTATAGATAGTTTGAAGACTTTTTCTTTTGACAAGCAAGTTGATTTGAATAGGTTTAGGGCGTCGGTTAAAGTAGGTTTTGTTTTAGAGTTTCACTAGTACTGTTATGACCAGTCCGAGCTTTCATGGCTCCCCCATGAAATCTAGCCATGGGAAACAACTCGTGATAGATGGATATGTTAGGGGAGTCACCATTGTATATAAGTTTAGTTTTAGGAGTCTAGGAAATGAGGAGAGCTATTTTTAATGCTAGGCCCTAGGCGAGCACACAGAGCTCGGTTAGAGGTCTAGACTGTGAAGAAGTAGAGATTTCATAGCAGGGTTGAACGTACAGTACGGATCCAGGAATTTTTCTAGTAGGTGTTCATCATAGCCAAATGTTCTATGCAGATTGAGATCATACCAATCACCAAGGTTTGGGTTTGAGCAAGATTTCTATTACGATTTAGACTATCCTAAAAACTAGGTTAATTAGCCTTGTTTGTCCTTGTTTGTAGGAAGGAGGTGTACAAAGACTTCCAGATCCAAAAAGTTGTAGAATTCTTAAGAAGAGCCAAAAGGGTATCCAAATCCCCAATTGGTTTTGAAAGTTATTTGAGAAGTTTTAGAAAGGAAGAGGAAAAGCCTCTGCAAAAGGCTACAAGGATTAGGCCTATTTTTAAGGTCTCAAATGATGAACTATTGAAGCTGATAGAAACATGATTCAAGATCCTTCCAAAATGGATCAATTTGACAAGATTGTGAAAGTTCTCATGATGGAGAACACCCCTGCAATGATGAATGGAGTTTTTGAAGATTGGGCACTTAGATCTTTCTAGGTGAGGGTGAAGAGTTATACTATCACAGGGTGTTTGTCATTCAAGGTTAAGGACAAGGGTTAAGAACTCTTAGGGAAGAGTTACCATTGGTCTTAGTTAATCATCTAAGCCAATTAGGACCTAGAGGAGACTAGGTTCCTTGGAGAGACAAGAGAGGTCTCTAGATAGCAGTGTAAGAAAACCTAGGATCACATGCATCATAGTGGTTTTCATTTTAGTGTTTACATGCATAAGGGTTTAACATGTTAATGCTTCAATCTGATTCTATTTTCTTATTGATGGCAATGTGTCAATAAGTGAGACCCAATATTCTTGAATACTTGCATGAAGATCTAGCATTGATTTTGTAGTCTTATTGGGTCGAGGACCCAAACATCCAGCCAAACTTTGGGTAGATCATCCAAATATTGAATGCCTTCTAGTGTACTCTTCTAGGACATCCACAACCTGTACTAGTGTCTACAAGGAGCAATAAATCTCTGAATGGATTGCCTAATATTAGGTTGTTGAGAGGAAGCTCCTTAGAACATGAAATCATAGGTGCAATAGCAAGAGCAAAGAGGCAGCTTTCTTGTTTTAGTCAATTTTTTTCCTTAAGTAGTAGTGGCACTTAGTGCTAGTGAGTTCAATCAAATGCTTGGGATGTTTACAAGTAGAACTATCTATTCTACATTAAGAAATCATAGAACAATTTTTTGGGCATCACCTATCTCTACATGTTCTATGGTAATGCTATAAGAGGTACTCTTAAGACTAACATGATAAACAAAACACATCATAATTATATTTTGAGGATAAACAAAACACATCATAAATATGCACAATGATAAATTGATTGAATAGGATAAAGAGTGTAGTACCTCGCCCCTAGTCCGATTTTATAAATGTTATGATTACTTTAGGCTGATAGATTATATGTTAGGAAATTAGTAATGCGTATGATTTTACTGACCTCATACTTGCATGTGTATGGTTGATGTGTTTGTTTTACATTTCTGTTTGACATGCCTGATGTGGTTGAGGGATGAAGTCGTAGTTACTTGCTTGCGAGATCCACACGATCGACCGATCCCTGCCATTGTCTGTTATATATTTATATATGTATGTACATGCGTGTGTTGTATGCAGGTTTGCAGGTACTAGGCATTGACTTCCCTGAATTGTCAGGATGAGCATGCCCTATCGCAATATCTCAAATGGTAAGAGAGGGGAGATAATACACAAATCTAAAACCCTAACCTAAGCCTAATTGTCCTAGGATTGGACAAGTATCGGTTTGACTACCCTATCCGAGTTCATCTGGTTGACAGGAATTCGTGGATCCTTTCTCTTGAGATTGTTTGGTTTTGTGTCGTTTTGATTTCAGTTGTTTTATTGTTTATGTGGGTGATTTTATGTGATTATTAATTTATTGATTATAGTTGAATTTAATATTAATTATGTGCCTAAGTTTAATTGAGAAAATTAATCTAAAGTCAATTATTTAATTATTTGGAATTAATTGATTATTTAATTGAAATTAGATTTAATTATGCTTGAGTGTATTATTAAATAATTAAATATTTAATTGCATGTCCTAGGATGCTTTAAAATATTTAATTTATTTAATAGGAATTTTAATTATTAACATGTGCATAATTGAAAATTGAAATTGTTTTCAAAAAGTAAACAACTTATTTTCAAAAGTCAAAGTTGAGTTGTGCAAAATAAAGATATTTTAATTTATTAATTAGAATTTCTCTCAAAATTGGAATTAGAGTTTGATTTGAAGTGAACTGTTGAGTCATCTCTAGGATTTGCATGAAATGGGGAAATGAATCCCTAATAGGGGGAATTGCATTCATTTGGAGAGGAGACAGGTTTTGGAGAGGATCTTTGGGGGAGCTTGTGTGCTTTGAATTTTGGAAGATTTGTGAATTATTGTGGTTGCTTGTTGGTTTGACTTCTTTGTGCATCTAGATCGGGTGCCTGTTTTCTACACAGTTTTCAGATCTACAGATTGAATCAATCTTCTGGGCAATTCTAGGTTTCAAATCTTCAAAGGGTTTTCTTTTCAGTTTTTGGCATTGGATCTGAGGTAGGATCTGGAAATCTTACTCTGTGCTTTTTGTTTGTTGTTTGATGAATTTTTGTGTCTGAATAGTTTCTTGATTGTTTCCTTAGATCTATATGTATTTTCTTTGTTATGGGTATTAGAGAAACCCTTAGATATGTCATTTTAGAATTTTATTAAATTTTAGCATTGTACCGTTATGCTGGCAAAATTTTGTTAAAAGATTGTCTATAATTTTCCTATAAAACGATAAATTAATCTTGTTGTATAGTTAGACTATAGAGTTTGTAGAAAAATTAATCTTCTTGAGAAAGAAAAATCAATTTGTATCAAAAACCCAATTAGGGTACAAAATTAGCTTGCTGGAAAAGCACAGTCATTAAATTAAATGACAGTTTAAAAAAAATTATATAAAACATCCTTACATGGTTATGTCCCTTAAATAAATAAATAAATTCTTAGTATTCAAAAGAAAATACATTTCCTTTTTATTCTTTTTCCATTTTCGAAAATTAATTAAAATATATATAAAAAATCAAAACTGCTTGTAAAATAAATAAATAAAAATTGTTCTTAAAAAAAATGTTTTTAAAAAAATTTGCAAATGAAAAAGTGGTTTTGAAGTGGGGGCCACCAAATCCCCCACCCCTCCCAAGGGACAGTACCACCTTGGTGGTCGTGTGCATGGGGGGGCACATAGTACCCCTGCACAGTACCTACTCTGCGCAGAGTACCATGCGCAGGGTATGGTACTTGCGCTTTATTAAAGGCAAGAAACTTTTGTTTGTTTTTTTTGTATTTTAAAATTTAGTTAATTAAACTTTATCTTATTTAAGTTATTAATAAATATTTTTAAATAAAGTTGATAACTTTTTCCACTTTTTGGAATTTAGGATTTATTTATTAATTAAATTCATTATTTATTTTAATTTAATTCAATTGTTAATTAGTTAATTTGTGTATTAATTTAAGTTTAGTTAAATTTATTTCATTAACTATGAATTTAATTAAAATGTTATTTATATTGTCAAACAATTTGGTTTGGTACATGGTTATTATTTAAAATAATTATGTGAATCTATTTGTCCATTATTTTGATAAATTAATATATTTGTTTATCATCTTAATTAAATTAAATCATGTCTTTTCTAATTTTTATAGTATATTAAATTGCACCATTTATTTTCTAAATTTTGAATTTGAATCAAATTTGACCTGTTAATTTATATTCAAATGTGACATATATACATATATGTTTGTGTTAACTAGAGTACTTATTTTATGCGTTTTGTAATGTAAATTAAATACGACTTATATTAAAAAATGAACTTAACAAGTGTTGTGTTTTTACTGAAATTGGGCTTTTTATTATGTTGAATTCATAGAAGGTTTATAGGAAATATTTTTTCATTAAGGGCTTCGTTGTTACGTTTATGTTAAGATTCTTTCAATAGATTGATATGCTCCTATGCTTGGATTCAATTATACTCAATATGAAATTGAACTGCCCATGGATTAGATATCAATTTTCTCTGATACAATTGTGTATTCTTCGTGCATGGTGCATCTTCTTTTGCTAGATGTGTTATCGAGCACTAGATGACCTAGGGGAAAAATAGAGGCTGGGTTATGAGTCAGTTTGTTATGTTTTCATCTATGTTTTGATGTGTATGTATATTCCAATCATCATCTAATTTGATCGTATGGGCTCATGTTGCTTTGTTTTCTATTATAGTAACTTTGTAATCATATTGGTTTCTTGTGAGAAACTGGATCTTGGATTACCTGGTTGTTTACCTGTTTGATCTATGTGAGATTTGTGAGCCTAGGAGAGGTTAATTAGGTGCATCTTAGGGGAGTGGCTTACAATAGGGGTTCGGGGCTCAAAAGGGGCCAGTACCAGGGTAACCTAACGTAAGTTGATTTAATAAGTGATAACCTAATAATAAAACTTGGGAAATAACATTAAATACAAGATTGATATTCTGGTTCCGCATGGATTATGTTGAGGGTTCGGGGTCCAAAGTGGCCAGTCCAGGGTAATTCAACCTGTTAGATGCTTTAGGGTTCAGGGTCCAGAGAGACCAATCCAAGGTAACTCAAGTAGTCATCCATGTGATGACACTCCCATAGTATGTAGCCTAAGCCTCCTCCATAGTTGTTTTTCATGCATCGGATGCCTCTAGATTAGTGAGTCTCACCTTGCACTATTTCTGTTTACCTTGAGTAGAGAGCTTTCAGGATCCTTTCCTTAGCTTGATCTATTTTTTGTTTTTTATCCAAGTGGGATTTGTTGTTATCTCCTCAACACGGTGGGAGTGGACCATTTAGGTTCACGAGGTCGGGTGGTAGTGATTATTTTACCATTTGAGATTCTAATGTTCGTGTACCAGTGCTGGATGATCCATGTGGCAGTTTTTCCTTCTTGATCTTCTTTGATGGAGTTGTACTCTTATTCTTCTTGTGATCATGTATCTTTGTATCAGTTATTCAGAGATATCATGTGTACTTCTTTTTGGTTATTGTATTACATACCCTACGACATGTGCAGTGGATGTAGGTTTATGGATACCTTATGGTACCAGTTGTATTTATGTTATCTTTGATGTGATGATTCTTTTACCTTTCATTGTTTATATGAGATTTGTATTTTTACCTAATCTAATTTAATTAATTATGTAAACGTAATCTTCGTCAAGGAACCCTTGAGAGTTGTAACCTGTTTTGGTTAATGTTTTAATGTGAGTAAATGGTTATTGTTTCCGCATTGTTGTTTATCTTGTATGTTAACTTTTTAAATTAAAAAAAAAAATATTCTGCAAACTTAGATGCATGTTTAGGTTAAGTTCTCCTGGGTTCCCTAGCAGGGCATTACAAAGAGTAAGCACACTTTAAACACTATAAAAAAAAAGAGCTTCATGCAGCTGGATTCCCTGCCTAAGGTGAGGGAGGAGGAGTTTGTGTTTGGTAGGAGACAACAATGTCATCACCTTATTCTAGGATCAACAAATTATCTAATACATCAATTAACATGGTAAACAAAAACTAGAGAAAAATAAAGTACAATGAACAAAAACTAGAGAAAAATAGAGTACAACTTACATGCCTAAACATTATCCAAATTATTTATAATAGGAAAATCATAGAAACAAAGTAAAAAAAACCATGGTGAGATAAGGTCATACAAATTCTGGCGATGTCCCATGATAGCCCATTACAACATTGGCTACACCCTTGGCTCTATAACCCCATTCCTCTACATCTTTTGCCTCTAGAAGGAACACCATATTTCTCAAGCAATATATGATTTTCAGTTTGCCTGCAAAAAGCTGAAGAATACTATAAATTTCTTTTCAAGAATACTGGATTTTGGCAAATACACAAGGTGACAAGTCAATGGCAATAGAAACAATCAAGACTTTTATACCAAATTCACATGACTGCTCACTAGCATATGCATGACTACTACCTCAGAGATTGGCTCAAATAAATATCATACTTGTAAATGGCATACTGTCAATGGTTGTGCATTTTGCACTTTATTAATAGGCAAACAATAGGACAACACATCCAGGTTGAGTTGGCACCCATTCTCTTGAAAATGACATCACAGAAGCATGACCAATAATTCAACTCTTAGATGCTTCAGTGGAAGTAAGTACTTTGAACAAAGCTGCAATGTATGAATGAAATTGGAGGTCAAAATTAATCCAATACAAAATTACAAGTTGCCAATCTTTTGAACCTCAAGTTGCCACATATGGCTGCTTGCAAATAGTAAACATACACATCACCCAGTGGATTTGGATGCAGATAACACTCCATGAACATAAGACTAATGCCATTGCATAAGCATGAACTAGAAACATTGATAATCTGCATACATGTTTGTAACAACATTTGCAACAATGTCATTTGCAACAACATTTCCTTTATGTTTTAGTTAGCATTAAAATCTATTCCAAAATTCCTACTTTAGCACAAGCAGGGATAATGCTGGTAAAAGTTAAATATGTTTAAAGTTGAAAGCTTCAAAGGCAGGGATGACAGTTTCATGAGCATTGAGAACATTAATAATGGATTAGGTGCAGTTGGTAAAATAAAATTCCTGGGAAACTTACAGGCCATCAAGTTAGTGTAACATGATGAAACTAATATAAATAGCTCCTTCAAAGATTCGAGCATGGTTAAGAAAGCTTTGACATATCATCCACTTAGCAAAGATTTTAATGGAAATGGCATCTCTGAATATTCCAAGAAAATAAACTTACTGACACAATTGATTGTCAGGACGAAAAGATATCATATCATATGTAAGGGGTATTAGCACTTCGGCAAAGGGCTATCATGTCTAATACCCTGCACGGCCATTTACCATTTCACGGCCATGGAGACTATTAAAGTTAGCATGGGAGAGGAATATCAAAACCATCTTGAAGCCTGTTATTAGAACAAAATTCTGAGAGCTCTCAAAACACAACAAGGCATACACTTGCAACTATGTTTCTCATTTTAGGAACATTCACATTTCCTGATGTAGGGATGGATGCATTGGATGTGAAAAAGTGGAGAATGTCAAAGTCAAGCCCTAGAACATTCATTAGAATATTTTCTTCAGTCATGTCATTAAATTATGGTGTCATTGATCATGACTGTTCCAGGGTTCCTTCATTAATATGGAATAAGTAGTGTTTTCAAAGTAAGGTCTACATGAAGTTTTCATTTAGCTTCATACACAGGCAATGCAAAGAATGAGTGTAAATTTCATAATTGTCATAGACTGTTAGAGACAATTGCATGGTCAGGGGAATGGTGCAATGGAGCACAAAGGATGGGGTATAGAAAGACATCATGCACAGTTCAAGAAAGTATGATGAGCTTATGAGGCAAAAGATACCAGCAAACAACACTCATATTTCATTTCAATATATCAATTAGTGAGGTTGTGTGCATAAAGGAAGAAAAAGGGATATAGTTTTGTGGTAATAAACCTTATGTTCACTATTTTATGTGTGTGTATTTGACTGCCTAAGACAAGGTGTCAAGCATTCGTAGATTAGTCTCAAAATTGTCCTTTTAAACCTACAATAGTGGTATGGTCTAGTATATTGACAGTTTAATTTTAGTATTTTATGGAGTAATGTCAGTATCTAAGACAGTTGCAGTGTTTGAAAGAGCCAAAACCTAGAACCGTGGATAAGCATGAAGCCCTAGTTAACAATGACAGTATTCCCAAAATGGGTATGACTATTCATTATGTAGCATCCAAGGAAGACAACGAACACAGTCAAGATGGTGGAAAAGATAGTGATATTAACTGTTAAGGATAGTGAGCAATTAACATGCATGATGGTCTATAGTTCCATAGTATAGTCAAGTGCATAAGGGGTAGAGTTACATGAGACACTAGAAGAATTAGTTTCAAAATAGTGCATTTTAAGGGGCAGTCCAAAGTTCAAAAGACAGAACACCATAGAAACAATCACATGGGAAATCAAGTATGAAAGTCAACTTCCTTAGCAAAATGCAACAACAGACTCTTCTTGGTTGAATAGAGGAAACATTGAGATCAAGTGCTAAGAGTATGTCCAAAGTTCAATTGATGAGAAAATAGGAGGATGGCATATGTGTCACTACTATTCCTCTGTGAGGTATGTTTTGCAATGATAAGCTTGCATTCATTCCATTGTCTAATGGAGGATTTACCACTTCATCCACACAATTGGAGTCCTTTCTCATTGATCTATCAACAAATTCACCTCCTTATCTGCACAGTCAGAGCTTTGTATCACTTTCCATGACAAGGAAAATCTCTCATCGTTATCTCTTTATTTTTACTACTTTGAGGATAGTCAATTTTCAATGCAAGTTGTGGTTTTTATTGAATTTCAAAATATTTGTAAAAAGATGCTCATTGAATATTTCGACTGGTTTGCAAATATCAAGAGCATTAAACACATATACAATCCAATAATGATGTGTTTCTTTAAACAAATCAATTATAGTTTTAATGTTTAAAAATATTTACTACTAGATGTGCATCCACCTAGTTGTTCACATTTACATCAAAGTGAGGGCAATGTGTAATGGTAAAAAAATTTTGGGGCCTGCTTTGATCATAGTGTTGTAAATGTACTAATTAGCTTAAATTGGCACAACTGTAAATGACATTGGCTCATGATTTTTGTATCCTGGTCCCCTTCATCAGCAATTCCCAAATTTGCATCACTAGTGTTGAAGTATATACTCACCACACTCAATCAAATCTGTGGATGTGAACCTGACGGAGGTCAATTCTGCAATCGCAGATCTCAATCCTTCACATTTAAAAAAATAAAATTCAAATCACCCAATGCTGACCACTAGCAGCTATGAGCAAACTTACTATGCATAATGTTAATTTGTGTGCTTGGATATTGTATTTAGAGACATCCACTCATTCATTTGAAAATCAACTAGAAAATAATTGAGTGCAACTACATTTAATTTGCAAAGGAGGATAAATTTTGAATTTAGCACATAATCAAAGATCACTTCATCCTAGGCTCATTGCATGTTTGGTTGCTATTGAGAGTCATCTCAATATTTACTGGTCTGACTAGAGAAGATTTGACTACTCAATTCAAAAATTCCCCAAAAGTATTCATAAATGCAGCTCAGATATCAAAATCAATGCAGGTGAATTTGATTGGACCACACCCTACCAGTTCAAATCCACGAGTATGAAATCAGGTCTGCATTCACAAATATCCATTTTGCAATCACAGATTGAACAAAAATGACACAGTCAATTTCCAGAACCTGAGATCTTCATCATAGAGAGTACTAAAAACCCCGAACCAAGGTGAATCAGTTATTGACATCTAGGACATTACTTTCTCATTATCAGTTATCAACCTAAGTATTGCATTTAATAGTTTAATGTCAGCATTTATTTTAATTTATTTCAATTATCAGTCACAACTTCTATATCAAGGTTAATTGTGCTTCAGTCCAAATTTGGATTTGCACAAATTTTCTAGAGAAAATGGATGTAGTCAATCTGGTCTCTCAGACATTTCTACAGAACATATTTGTGTTAGTAATATACCTCTCAAACCCATTCATCTATTTTAGCCAGCTATGGACATTAAGAAAATTCACATTTTAATTCTATCAAACATTTCAAACATTTGTAACATTTCCTGTATCTTTTATTATGTAAAATGTAAATTATGCACATTAATTATTTTAGTCACTTCACCCTTCTCACTTCTAAGAATTTTGCAGGTTCTTACCAGCATGATTATGCAGTTGTGACTGAAAATGGATTCCCAGTTTATGATATTGTAAGAATAATTTTACACCATACACTCTTGGTTAGGTTTGGCATCCAAGAAGCTAGTGGAATCTTGTCAAGGGAATAAAGAATTAACAAGCAGTTCGGGCCATGATAAAATAGAATAGGACAATGTCATTGATGTTCATGTGGGGCTGAAACCTTCCTTCATTGACATTATTTCTAGGTCTGCAATTTGTATTGCATTCTGATTTTCAAATTGTATGCTTTGTGCTTACTAATGAAATAATGGTGAACTTCTTGTTTAATGAAAAAAGGTTTATCCTATCTTTCCTATGTAATGTTTCTATGAATTCTCTCTAAAATGGTGAATGAAATCTGAAACCAAATCCAGTCAGCCAACTGTTTACTATCCATTTCATGTTGGCATTCATTTTGCAAAGTATTTTCCAAAAAAAAATCAAGGGAGTTATATTAAAAGGTGCAATTGGATGACCCTCTCTTTCATAGCACATCAAGTTAAATTCCTTCTTGAGCAGCACTTTGAACCCTTCCTACTTATAAATCAATGGCAACCTAACATAGACCCCCAACTGAGCTATACAATGATCTTGCTTCCATGTGTTTATTGTCCATCAAATGGTTGAATATCTATCTTCACTTCAACCTTGAAAAGAGGGTTATTATTGCTAGAAGATGGCTTCTTTGAGCATTGTTCAATACATTTAGACTCTTCGTTATTTCTGCACATCTTCTTGAATAGTCTCCAACTTCTGGAAGAAGGCTAGGATGATGATTTTTAGCCTACTGATTTCTCCATAGAGAAATCTGAGCAGCAATTTTCCACTGGATAGAATCTTGCGTGTTTATCATCCATGTCTCTTGCCACTCCTCTCTTTCAACTTCGGATACATATTTCATCCTCCAACTAAAATAGTTTACCACTCCAACTTGATATAATTACTTGCTTAACCTGCAAGTAGTCTCCTCTGTCTACCTTTGAACACATGGACATTGCAAAGAACATGAACCTTGCTCTGATTCCAATCTAATTTGTAAACTCAAATGAAGATTCCATCTCAAAGTTAACAATTATGGATCATATTTCCTCTAGCTTCACAAAACATTCCTTTGACCAATCAACTTGTATAATTCAAAAGGAAACAAATAGTGTAGCTTTTAACTATTGAAAAATTCCATGACAACTCAAACATAACAAGAAACAAGCATGAAAATGAAACTAAACATAAGCATAAGTTGGCATTGGCATGTTGTGATGGTTAAGTTGTTGTTTTGTTGTTCTTTCCATCAAGCTTCAAATCCCACTGGGGATGACGTCCCCCATTTGTGGCCTTTCTAGTTCATATCTCTAGTTCAAAGCATTTACCCCTCTTTAAAAACAAACAGACTAAACAAAGCATACATCTGGAAAAAACTTTGAAGGAAAAAAAACTATGGCAAGAGTGAGCTTTAAACTCAACATGTCACTATATATCAGGATTTGACAAGTATGATCACTATTACTTGGACCTTCATGAACTCATGAAACATGAGTTCAATCTCTACAAACATGTCTGCAATGCTGAAAACACCTCATTGTCATCCTGCAATTCTCTCTTTGAATGCTTACGAAGGTAAAGGCATACACTACTCTTTTTTCTAGATCTTTAGATATTTACATTTATGTTTTGTAAATGAGCTTCTGATTATTTTTTGCATTTGATCAATGTAGTGGATTGTCACAAGTTCACTTGACTACCCAAGGAGGATTCCTCACTAAAGACTAAATACTTGAATTAAACTGCATCTATCCTAAAAATTCCAGCATTTAAGAATGCACAAAATTCAGTGTGGGGAGTATAATTAAGGTGTAGAAAGCAGATGGGTTTGTGGAAACTCTTAATAGAAACAATACAAGCACCAAAATCCAGTCTTATAAAAACATGGTTACTACTAGAGGGATATAAGCTTGAACCCCAATACTCAGGGCATGCAACTAGAAAAGGGACTATTTCAAATCTCCTCGATAAATCATAAATGATATGGAGGAGATGGAGACTTATACTCTTGCTCTTTCTATTTGTCAGTGAGCTTTTTTTTAACAATGTTGACTCATTCTAAAGATTGAGACGCTAATACATCTCTTAAAATAGAAAGTGATTGTTCAATTAAGGAGATGTGTTATTCCACCTGATGGTTTGTACTTTTTTCCCTTCTGTATAATAACACATTTTCCTCTTTGCTTTCTAACTAAGTGGAGGGTAATCCCCTAAAAAATATTTCAATTTGGCTGCTCACTACCTCTCTCTTTCATCAGTCTCTCAATCTCTTCCTCTTCATTTTAGTTTTGCTTCTTTCTCCCCTTCTAATAGTGAAACCTGAAAGTGCTCAAACCAAAGCTCTTCTACAATATGAGAATATTGCTTCCGCAATATTTATAGAAAATGTTTTTTCCTTTCATATTATCCTAAACTCATGAAATATTCTCTATCACAGTCCATGTTAACTGACTCATCAAAGTTGTGGAGTAATGTTTTATATTTATTTGGAATTTTTTTGTAAAAGTTGTGGAGTAATGTTTTATATTTATTTGGCATTTTGTTGTACAAAGTGGTGGATACATGCAAAGTGATTGGCTACAAATTCTATTGATTCCCCATCAGCTTCTGCAACATTGAGCTCTAACATTCTTTAACTGGGCATTCACAATGATTTAAAACAAGCCTCAAAATAGGCCAATTGTCTGCAACAGAAAGTAAAACCCTGTGTCTGAACCAGCAAGCTGCCACCAAGTCAAAACAAACACTTGACACTAGACTATCAACTGCGAATGGCTCTAACAAGAAGTATATGGACTAGCCAGATTCAGCATTATTTGAGATAGGTTTATTTTTCTTTTGTTGCGGGCTACCTAGATTCACTATTTAGAAATGGAGGACGCAGAAGAAGTTCAGGTAGTTGTTTGTGACAATGGATCAGTGACTGTTAAGGTACATACTTAAATCTGCAATTGCTTCAATAATTCTGGTGATTATCATTGTTTTAAGCTTTATCTATTATCTTTTTCATTGGAATTTCAAATACAAAGGGCCTTCCTTTTGGCTTGTAGGGGTTATAATGCAGATCTAAGTGGCATCTATCCTACTAAAGTGGCCTAGACTTGCACCTAACCTACAACTTATCCTACACATGGATTTGAGGTTTAGGCTATATAGGACCTCTGTAATTATCTGGTTTATTATATATGCCTCCATAATTTTGTTAATTATGCTATTTGAAGGAAAACTTTGCAAAACATTATACTCATGCCAAGACATTAACAAACTATTTGCAAGTGGCAAGGACTCCGGCTGCAAGCAGTTCTTGTTTCCTAATGCTTTCTTTGAACATGTCACTCAATATCCTTATTACAAGGAGTCCATGGTCAATGATTGCAAAGCTGGTGTTACTTATTAACAAAGGAAATGAAGGCCATGTGGATTTGTCATGGTTTTATCATAATAAAAAATAGCAGGACAAACTTTCTGCATAGCCCACTCATCAACATTATGGCTAGTTAATAATTATTTAATATGTAAGGAAGGGTCTTTCTTCACTAAGGCAATAAGAGGATATCATTGAGGAAGATGGTTCTCAAAATGTTGTAAGTGGTTACTAATGCAATAGAATATGTTCAAGACAAAAGTCAAATTAGTTCAAACCACCTAAAATCATCTTTATTTGACCATGAAGCCCATCATAATTATTACACTTAACAATCAGGTGCTGATAAATGCCTTTGTAAAGTAGATGTAGATGAAATGGTATTCTAGGCCTTGAGTGAGGAGATTTATTGGTTTTTGGTGGTATTTTTTTCCTTTTTTGCAATTTCCTCTTTATCTTCTCTGTAGAGTGGGTACATCTAATCAAGGGTGATCTATTCTAGTAAAATATAGAAGCAAACTTCTCTCTAGAGACTAGTTCATAGCAACAGTGCTTTATGGGTGACTTTTTTTTGAAATGGATGAGGTATGTCTTCAGTTTTGATGATAAAGAGTTTTGGAGGATCATATCTTGACTGCAAATGACCTTTTTGAAACATTATTACTTGATTTAGTTCAATTATTGCATTATATTATCATCATATGATTTCACTATGTTCATTTTGAACCATCTACTCTCTCAACAAGTTCTATCTCCTGTTAGCACTTTGGACTATATCAGGCTTCCTGGTATAGATTTTCTTTTTAACATATTACTCATTGGCTTTCTATTCTTTTCATATGGGTTCTTCATGAGGCTACACTCATAGAAATGATTACTCCACCTCATGGACATACACAATCTTAGAATAATATCGGTCAAATTCTTTAGAATAGACATACACAATCTTGGAACAATTATTCTTCCTTTGAAGAACAAAGAACATACAATGAAAGCCTTTCCATGATAGTCACTTATCTTGAGAAGAATAACAAAATAAAACTCAAGGAAAAAGTGGATTCACTATCAAAACAAGGGATATATTTGTCACATTACACAATTCTTGAGAGAGGCGATGGATATCTCTTACAAAAAAATCCTCAAGGAACATTGATGAACTCTTCAAAAGAAGTTAATACTTTTTCAAGATCATAGACGACTCATCAAGAACAAGAAAAAGTGGGTTTCATAAGATAATGAATAAATCTAAAACAAGCTACACACCTTCCAAATAGTATTTAATCCATGAAAATCATTTGTCTAATATGAAAACCATAATATACTATGATAGACCAATCACCATCCTCATGATAAATGGAGACATTGTAAAATAATTTTCACGCACTCATAAAAAAAAATGAATATATCCCCTTAAAAATAGACATACCTATTCCTTAAAACAGAGAGGGCTCATGAAAAGTGAATTCTTCCTACAAGACTTTTGAATGCCTTTGTCATTGGCGAGCATCTTTGTAAAAAGACAAAGATCAAGTTGTTTCCTTGTAGTTAAACATCTATTTTAGCATGACCTAGATGCATTAATTCTATCTCATATCTCAACAAAAATCATTTCTATTAATATTTCTAGCTAATGCATAAGTTTAAAACCCTTTAGTGTGCTCAAAACTAGTGGTTAATAAGGGCTTCTCATTAAAAAGAAAGGGCATAATCAATAAAGTTTTGGCCCTGGCACTTGAAGCTTCCACGATATAAGACATTTGAGAACACCAAAAAGACCACAAATTCATCCATGAGACTCCTTCAAGTATTTCAAGGGAATATAAAACCTCCAAAATATCTCTTAACCGCAGAGCCTGCCATTGGAGCTCCTTCTTAAATTGATGTTAATGAATGAGAAACCATGGCTTCGCTGAAACAACAAAGATTGACCCTTTTCAACACAAAAATTTCCCTCCAAAGATTTGGATGGAAGATTTAAGAATAATAAGTCAAATCATATTAAAACTTAATAATTGAGGTCCCTTCTTAATTAATTAAAAATATATTTTATATTTTAAATTAATTAATAATTGCAGTAAATGGGTCATTTTAGGGGAGATGTCTACACGGAACAAGATAATCTATTTAAATTTAATAATTAAATTGAATTTAAAAATTCAACTACATTATCATTTTTATGGTAATATCTACACAGGACAAGATAATCTATTTAAATTTAATAATTAAATTGAATTTAAAAGCTCAACTACATTATCATTTTTATGGTAATAATAAGCGCAAACAAATTATCTTGTCACAAATATTTGATGTCTATATAGACATCTTTCATTTTGGGTGTTGTAGAGATGTTGCCCCCTTCTTTCTCATGCTTGTGGACCCCCTGAGGAAATTATGCATCTTAATTAACACTTTTGACATAAAATATTTGAGGAACTAAATGGAAACTCCTTGAAAAAATTAAGAACATGATTTATTCATCTTGCATGAGTTAAATAAGAAAACTTGAGATTTAAATTTGTTTCTCATTCGATCACTCCAACTTCTCATGCATCCAACGAACAACCAAAATGGATTAAATCAATGCCATGAATCCAAGAATCAATAAGGTCAAATTTCAGCAATGCTCTGGAAACCCTTTGGCGCAAATGACTTTCAGCTTGGTGCCAACATTTTTAGCCTGCCCTTCCTCCGCGTGTGAGTTGCTTGAGGTCAAATTTCAACATTTTTCTCTGGAAACCCTTTGGCGCGAATGACTTTCAGCTTGGCGCCAACATTTTTAGCCTGCCCTTCCTCCCCGCGTGAGTTGCTTAGCATTCTACTCATTATTTTTCATTGTTCTTTAATTATGCCTACCCAAAATGCCCTATATATGATCAGCCCTCTAATTACTATTTAATTAATTAAAAATGCCCCTTCAATTTTAATTTTTAATTAATTAATTTTTATTTTTGACTAATTAGTAAGTATAATAAAAATCTATTTAGGGTGATGTGTAGAACTAGTTCTCATTTTTTTTCTCTTTATTTTTTAATTTAAGGTAATTAAAATAATTTTAATTTAAGATATTTAAAATAATATTTTATTTTTTAAGACAAAATGGTAATTTTTTCTTAAACATCTTAAGCTTTTGAAGTACTTTTAAACATTTTAAGCTTTCGAGAATATATTTCTGGATTCAACTATGTCAAATTTATTTTGATGCGAATTATCAAGATCAAATATACACTATAATGACACTTACCCTTTGCTTGGAAACATTACATTTACTCTATCATTGCAACATTCTAAAATATTCTTCCCAATACCTCAAATAAAAGGACCCTGGGATTATACATGATCTTTTCATAGAACAACGTTTCAAGCCGAATTTAGCCAATCCACCACCTGCAACCTCAACATCATTGGTATTTTTTTAATTTGTTAATGCCCAACTAAATAGGAAAGCTAATCACTTGCTTTCCCTCGACCAAAACCATGAACAATAGAAGCTTGCTTATAATACTCACTAAGAGTAATTTTATCACTAAGACATTAGGTGCATGTAGAGATAAAAGGTTAAGTCAAATATCTCAATACACCTAAAAGAAAGAAACCGACCAGTCTTCCCACTTTGATATTGCTACCTTGGCTTGATCTAAAATACAAATATGAAGATGTTCATCCATTTTTCTCACAGAATGTAACAAGTAATCATGCACCCTAGGATAGTGTTTCAATAGTTTTCAATTCTCTAACCATGGGTAATGTCTGTAAATATGTGGTATTAAATGAACGTTCTTACGATAATCCTACAAAAGACCTTTTCTTTGCAAAATGATGGTCCAAGTATGATGACAATTCTCATACCAAAATATTCTATCATTGTTATTTCTATTTCACATTATTAAGATGGTCAAGTACATATTCAACAAGCAAAGATAGAAGTGAATCAATCTTCATTTTTAGGGAAAAAAAAAAATTCTTTAAGGGAAAAAGCTTCATTTTCAGTAGACGTCTAGACCATTATGTTTCAACAATCCATATTGTAGACTGAATCTAATCGCTTTTAGAAATAACTACTTTGAAACAGTAAATTTCTAGCATGAGATAGGTGTAGATGGTTTCCTCATGCAATAAGTCTATTGATGAACAAGCATTACTGGTGAAATAGAACTTCTAGGTATATAAGTCTATGATATTATCAAATGCTATTATAAAGGAGTAATAATAATTTATTTAGTCATTTTTGTTTGGATGACTAATTATTTAGTCATTTATTTAGTCATCTATTTGGTCATTTATTTAGTCATTTTTATTTGAGTGACTAATTGTTTAATCATTTATTTGGTCATTTATTCAGTCATTTTTAATTGTCTGACCTTGTGAGTTTACCCAATGACCAAATTAGTCATTTATAATTGTGCATTGCAAATGATTAGTAGAATATGATCAATTTTGGTCATGTAACTAAAATTTTTAGTCACGTAGTCATTTATTTGCCAAATATGATCAATTTTGGTCATGTGACTAAAACTTTTAGTCACGAGACTAAAAGTTTTAGTCACGTAGTCATTTATTTGCCAAATTGTACTAGTGAATTTTAAATGTTAAATTGACTTAGGATGATCCAAAATGTAATGATTTCAAATACTGATGTGTTTAACTTTATTTTTGCAGACCGAGCTTAAATCGCTCAGATTTAGAGGCTTGTATCCCTTTCCTTTTGAGATGATAGATGACCTAAGCAGTGCAGATCACCGGATGATTGGTAGATGCAGACGGTTATTCCTTCTTGTCCTTCCTTGATTCTACATGAATTGAGGTCTTATTATAGCTATGGTAGAGCAATAGCACTCTAACCATAACACATTTCACCTGTTGATGGGGGAGATGACCATTACCCCTAAGGATGTGTACCACATCCTTCACATCCCCACTCATAGAGAGTTGATCTACTATGACCAGATTTATGATGGGACCACCTGTAGGAAAGTCTTCAGTGATGATACTATCGGAGATGATAGTATTCAGTGGGCTCAATTCCCTTCTTTCCACATTCTTCCTGTTGTTCTAGGAGAACTATTTGCTGGTTTTCTCATTCTGAATCGATGAGGACATGATTTTACAATTGGTTGGGGTTGTATCCTTGAGGATATGATTACACAGCCACAAAGATTTGATTGGGGGACCTGTGTACTCATGCAGTTATATCATGAGCTACATTCATTTGTGTATTGTCATGGGATGACTCTCTCTATAGGTGTGATCCTATTGTAGCTCTGGACATGGGAGCATATCCCTATCACTAGACCTATTTCTATTTAGCATTGTGATCTAGGTTGGCAGGTGGATGCTCAGGTGGATGCTCAAGTAGTGGTTGATGTGGATGCTCAGGCTGCATAGATTTTATTAGATCAGGCACAGGGTATATCAACACCTCCACAAGCTCCTCCATAGGTCATTCCATAGGCTCCCCCAGTACAGGCTCCTATTTATTCTTCAATGTCATCTTCTTCAGTTCTTCCATCTTCTTCTTCCTTTTTTCCATCTTTGTCTTAGTCCATTCCATCTTCCTCTATGGAACCTCCACAGACTCCACTTGTTTAGGGTCCGCCGCAGGCTCCACCCACACAAGTTCCAGTATAGACTCTTGCACCAACCTTAGCCTCATATGTCATATCGTTGTAGTTTGAGATGTTACAGATGAGATAACAGGTTACCCATCTAAGTTTGATGATGTAGACATTCATGGCTACTATGAGTTAGCATGGTTTTCAAGCTAGTTCTTGTCAACCTCCAGATGTTGATCGTGGTCCTGATGGTGCCGACAATTGATCTAATTTTTTATATGAGATACTTTATTTGTTATTGTATATGATGATTCATTTTTTATCTCAATACATTGGACTCAGTTCATTCTTTGATTATTTGATGTTCTTCATGCTTTAATACTTGTTGATACTCTGATGGACTTTGATTTCTAGATGTATTGCTTTGATGATGATACCATGGACTTTGACATATTTACTTTATATGACATCATTATGTGTTGGACTTCATTTTTCAGGTGCTTTGATATGATATGCAGATCTATATGATTCTATCTCCTACATGCTTTGTTTTTATGCTTTTTTAGATGCAGTTTATGATATGAAAGCACATGTTCTATTTATGCTTAAATGATTGTCTTTTTTATGACATAGAATAGATGAACGTATGTGATATGGATTTAATGGTTGTATAATAATTAATGCTATGATACATGATGCTTTATGGATGCATATGATAAATGTTTTGTATGATGATGTAATCATTTAATGATTAATGCAATATGATGGTGTTTATGGATGCATGTTTATTTGATGATATGGATAATAAATATAATGGATATATGGTATATAAATGTGATGCCAAATGTGATGTACCTATATGATGTAATGAATGGATATTGTAATGATTAATCATTAATGTCATGATAGATGATATATAAATGTTATATGGATGAATGATGTCGATGATGCAAATGCAATGATATGTAATGTATAAATATGTAAATGCAATGACCTAATACACTTATACTTGAATATAATTCAATGTGTAAATGCAAATAAATCTTTAATTAATGTACCTAAATGGATAATACAATGTAATATGGAATGCAATGCTTTTGAATGAACTTAATGGAATTCAACTAAAATATCCTAATGATGAAATTAGTGCTTGTTAATAAGATGATTTGATGGATGCAATGAATGCCGCCTAATGTAATGTAATCGTAAATGAACTTAATGGTTTAAAAGGAATGATTATGAATGATGAATGCATCTAAATGAGATGGGTTTAAAATGAATGTAAAATAATGCAATGCAACTTTAGTGAAAATGATGTGAACTAATGTGATGAACTTAGATTATGTTAGGAATAAGGTGTCTCAACCTTGGATAATTCCTATTCTTATTATTTGTTTTGTAAATGTATTTTTCGCAAATAATGTAATTAAGTGTGAGTGTACATGTCTAGTTGGCATGTTGATATGTCACTCCACTTGATGTGTCGGCATCTTGTGCGTAAGGAGATCATGACTGAAACGGTCATGACGGATTCCTATGACGCGTAAGAACTATTTAGGGAATGTGCTATGACAGGTGTAAGAGCATCTTATGACTTGGGCCTATTTGGGCACCCAAGAAGAAGTGGTTGGTGTGTGTAAGAGAATATGCCAAAAATAGGTTGGTATGATAGATTCTCTTACACTTCTCTTGTGACCGTTATTTTTGGCGGATTCTATGACAAGTTGTCATAGTCTATTCTAGGGATGGACGCGTATTCTTGGGATTGCATGTAACAACTGTGTACATGTGGCTTTGTGCATGGGTCTTGGTGGTTTCCTATTTTTGGGTCCAGAAGAGTCTATATATATGATGCTGCTCCTATGGGAGAGATATAACAAAAATTTAAGTCTTGTTGGCTTTGTCTCTCATCTCCTGAAAGAACTTGCATTGCAAGTGTATTGTAATCTTTGTGTTGAAGATAATACATTGTGTAGGTTTTGGAGTGCTGGGGTTTTTTACCAAAAGGTTTTCCCCAGGGTATATCATTGTGTCATTCTCTATTTTTCTATATGCATTGTATGTGGTTGCAATATCTTTGTTAAAGCAGTTAATGAATCTAAAATTGTAAGGATTTATAAGAATTTGCACAATACTCTCCTATAGAGATTAGCGTAGGAAGCTGTTTTCGCACCTGAGTTTCCTTACAAGTGGTATCAGAGCTTGATCAACTTTTGATCCTAGTTGTTAGGTAGGGCTTTTTGAGCTAATCTCAAGTTTGAGTGAGATTTTTTTGTAGAGCATTCTGAATCTTATTTGCAGATTGAGATGGCAAGTTCATCATATGGAAGAATGGAAGTAGAGAAATTTAATGGCACTAATTTCGAGTTATGGAAACTCAAGATGGAAGACATGTTGGAAGATCATGACCTATGGGAAGTGACTTCAAATGCTACAAGACCAGCAACTATAGCTCAAGCAGATTGGGATATCAAAGACCGTAAAGCTAAGGGTCTCATAAGACTTTGTTTAACCGATGCAGTCCTTCTGAATGTTCTAGATGAGAAAACCACAAATAGTTTGTGGGAAAGACTTACGGCCGTGTATCAAGCCAAATCTCTGGTGAACAAGTTGTTCCTGAGGAAGAAGTTGTACTCTCTATGAATGGAGGAAGGTGGATCCTTAATGGATCATTTAAATGCATTTAATCTGCTGGTTGCACAATTGACATCAGCTGGTGTCAAGTTAGAGGAGGAGGATCGTTGCTACACACTTTTGTGTTCTTTACTAGATTCATGGGACCATCTTGTGATGGCTCTCAGAAGCACTTTAGTCACCTTCAAAATGGATGATGTGGTGTCTTTGCTGCTATCAGAGGAGATGCAGAGAAAGGCTTCTATTTTAGAAAAAGAAGCCCTTGCTGTTCGTGGGAGATCCACTGAAAGAGGGAAGAAAAATGACAATAAGTCTGACAATAAGGGTAGATCCAAATCTTGTGGGAAGTCAAAGACTTCCAATAAGTCCAAGGAAAAATGTTGGAATTGTAATAAATTTGGGCACTTCTGTAAAGACTGCAAAGAGCCGAAGAAGAAGAAGAAAGGTTCAGATTCAGCTTCAGAAAGATCTCAAGAAGATGGCTATGCATTCATCGCAACTTTTGCATCCCATGCATCTAATGATGTGTGGTTGGTTGACTCGGGTGCATCTTTTCACATGACCTCTCATCAAAACTGGTTCTCAAAATATGAAGAGTCCAATGGTGGAAAGGTGTACTTGGGTGATGATTCTCACCTAAAGATAGTTGGACGCGGAAGGGTCACTATCAAATTTCCTGATGGATGAGTAAAGGGAATCAACAGAGGTATGCACATTCTGGGTTTGGCATGAAACCTATTATCTGTAAGTATGTTGAATGATGTAGGTGTGCAAGTTGTTTTTTTGAAAGAAGGATGCAAGATGATAAGAGGATCGATAGTGCTTGCAAGGGGTACTAGGAGAGGTACCTTATTTCAGCTAGATGCATGTATTCCTCTGTGTAATAGTTCTTCATCCTCACCATCTGAACAAGTAGTGAAGAAGTCTGTGGCTATTGGTTCCGATGGTAGTGCAAATACTTTGGAAGGTAAGCTTCCTGCAGAAAAGAAAATGTTGTGGCATATGAGATTTGGCCACATTGGTGAAAAGGGTCTCAGAACCTTGAAAAATAAAAATCTCATTGAGGGGTTAAATGATTGCAATCTCGAGTTTGACTTCTATGAACATTGTGTCTATGGTAAACAAAATCATGTTCAGTTTTACTCTAGTTCTCACAGATCTTCTGATGTTTTGGATCTTATTCATTCTGATGTATTTGGTCCTGTAAAAGTTCCTTCTATCTCCAAGTCTACATTTTTTGTATCTTTCATAGATGATTACAGTAGAAGGACATGGATTTATTTCCTTAAAAGTAAGACACAAGTCTTTAGTCAGTTCAAGGAATTTAAAGCTCTTGTAGAGAATCAGACTAGTAAGAAGATTAAGTGTGTGAGAACTGACAATGGTGGTGAGTTTTGCTCAGCAGAGTTTGAACAGTTCTATAAAGAACAAGGTATCGAGAGGCATAAGACAACTCCTTATACCCCACAGAAAAATGGAGTTGCAGAGAGAATGAACAGGACACTGATGGAGAAGGCTAGGAGTATGCTTAGTGGAGCTGGTTTAGAACAAAGGTTTTTGGCCGAAGCTGTGGCCACTGCTTGCTATCTGGTTAACAAATCTCCTACATCAACCCTTGTTGGTAAGACACCCATGGAGGTGTGGTCTGGTAAGAAGCCTTCAATTAGACATCTTCATGTTTTTGGTTGTGAAGCTTATGCACATGTTCCAAAGGAGAAAAGATCTAAGTTGGAAAATAAAGCTGTTAAATGTATTTTCATCGGATACAGTGCTGGTGTGAAAGGATACAAGCTTTGGGATCCCGTGACTAGTAAGGTGTTGTATAGTAGAAATATTGTTTTTAGAGAGCTAACATCTTCTCCTATTGTGCTACAACCAGATGAAAAAGAAAAGGAAAAAGATGTTGTTCAGTTGCCTCCTACCCCTGAGAAGACTGAATAGAGAGACCATGTTGGGTCTAATGATGAGGAGAGCTCTAGCAGCTCTGATAGTTCGGAAGAAGAGGAAGAAAAACCTCAACCTCAGCCCTTGAGGAGATCCATGAGAGAAAGAAAGCAACCAAAAAGGTTTGGTTATTCTATGTTAGATTCCAGTTGTGCCTTTGCTTTGATTACTAACACTGATGAGCCTAGATCTGTGAAAGAGGCTTTGGGCATGGAAGATGCCGGTTCCTGGATTGAGGCTATGAATGATGAGATGGCTTCATTGGAGAAAAAAAAAACTTGGGACCTTGTACCTTTGCCTAAAGGGAGAAAATCTGTTGGCTGTAAATGGGTGTTCAAGAAGAAATTCTATGCAGATGGCAGTGTTGAAAGGTATAAAGCTAGATTGGTTGCAAAGGGGTATTCACAGGTAGAGGGAATAGATTATGGTGAAATATTCTCTCCTGTTGCAAAGTTGACGTCCATTAGATTTCTGTTATCTCTTGCTGCATTATATGATTTAGAGATAGAACAGATGGATGTGAAGATAGCTTTCCTTCATGGTGATTTGGAGGAAGAGATTTATATGTCACAGCCTGAGCACTACATTGTTAAAGGTAAAGAATCCTTAGTTTGCATATTAAAGAAATCTCTATATGGTTTGAAGCAATCTCCTAGGATGTGGTACCTTAAGTTTGATGCCTTTGTGTTGTCAATTGGATTTGTAAGATCAAAATCAAATCATTGTGTTTATTTCAGAGTTGAAAATGATCACCTTCTTATTGTTGCATTATATGTTGATGATATGTTGCTGTTTGGGAAGGGTAAGGGTATGATTTCTGATTTTAAATCTCAGTTGTCAGCATAGTTTGAGATGAAATATCTTGGGGCAACTAGGTACATCTTGGGTATGGAAATTAGTAGAGACAGGTCTAACAGAAAACTTTGGTTGAGTCAGAGTAAGTATGTGAAGTCTGTGTTGGACAGGTTCAGCATGGTAGATTGTAGACCACTATGTGTTCCTATTTCTGTGGGAACAAAGTTATCTGTAGATGATTGTCCAAAATCTCCTAGTGAGGTGGAGGACATGAGTAGAGTACCTTATGCTAGTGCAGTTGGCAGTCTTATGTATGCTATGGTCTATACTAGACTAGACATTGCCCAAGCAGTGGGAGTCCTGAGTCAGTTTATGGCTAATCCTAGATGGGTACATTGGGATGCAGTTAAGCGAGTATTCAGATATTTGAGGGGTACATCAGATTACTCTATATGTTACCATGGTAACTCTTTTGGATCTCCGCATTCAGTTTGTATTCATGGGTTTTTGGATTCAGATTGGGCAGGTGATATTGACAGCAGGAGATCCACCAGTGCTTATGTGTTCACTATGTTTGGTGGCCATCAGTTGGATGAGTAAGCGACAACCTGTGGTTGCTTTGTCCACTGCAGAAGCTGAGTACATGGCTGCTACTCATGTTTGTAAAGAAGCCATTTGTCTTAGAAGATTATGTTCTAATGTTGGTGTCGATGCAGAACAGATTACTATTTGGTGTGACAGTCAGAGCGCTATTTGCCTTGCAAAGAATCCAACTTTCCATGCCAGAACAAAGCACATTGATGTGCAATTTCACTTTGTGAGAGATATGATGGAAGATGGAAAGGTAAATTTGGAGAAGGTAGATATTGTGAAGAATGTTGCAGATGCATTAACGAAACCAGTGGGCACTGAGAAGTTCAGATGGTGTTCGGAGTCTATGGGCCTTTTAGCCTATAGCGGTTAAAGTTCATGTTGCTCTTACAAGGTGTTCAACAAGTGGGAGAATGTTAGAAATAAGGTGTCTCAACCTTGGATAATTCCTATTCTTATTATTTGTTTTGTAAATGTATTTTTCGCTAATGTAATTAAGTGTGAGTGTACATGTCTAGTTGGCATGTTGATGTGTCACTCCACTTGATGTGTCAACATCTTGTGCGTAAGGAGATCATGACTGAAACGGTCATGATGGATTCCTATGATGCATAAGAACTATTTAAGGAATGTGCTATGACATGTGTAAGAGCATCTTATGACTTGGGCCTATTTGGGCGCCCAAGAAGAAGTGGTTGGTGTGTGTAAGAGAATATGCCAAAAATAGGTTGGTATGACAGATTCTCTTACACTTCTCTTGTGACCATTATTTTTGGCGGATTCTATGACAAGCTATCATAGTCTATTCTAGGGATGGACGCATATTCTTGGGATTGCATGTAACAACTATGTACATGTGGCTTTGTGCATGGGTCTTGGTGGTTGCCTATTTTTGGGTCCAGAAGAGTCTATATATATGATGCTGCTCCTATGGGAGAGATATAATAGAAATTTAAGTCTTTTTGGCTTTGTCTCTCATCTCCTAAAAGAACTTGCATTGCAAGTGTATTGTAATCTTTGTGTTGAAGATAATACATTGTGCAGGTTTTGGAGTGCTGGGTTTTTTACCGAAAGGTTTTCCCCAGGGTATATCATTGTGTCGTTCTCTATTTTTCTGTATGCATTGTATGTGGTTGCAATATCTTTGTTAAAGTAGTTAACGAATCTGAAATTGTAAGGATTTATAAGAATTTGCACAATACTCTCCTATAGAGATTAGCGTAGGAAGCTGTTTCCACACCTGAGTTTCCTTACAGATTAAAGTGAATGCAAAATAATGTAATGAACTTAAATGAGCTTAGGGTAAAGTCCTAAATGAATGCAAGATAAGATGTTTTTAACAAATGTAAGTTAACTAATGCAATACACTCTTGTTTTTTATTTTTGATTTCCAACACACTTCGATCACATATAGTTTTTGATGTTTGTTTGATTTTTTATTTAACTCCACCCCCTTTCTATTTTTCTCTTGCAAATTAATTTTTGAAGCTAAGAAAAGGTAAATACTTTAAATGCATTTAATCTAGGATGTATGCACCTAACTATCACTATTCAAAAATTTAGAGCTTATATTAATCATCGAGTAGTTTTTGAAATCCTGAATTAGTACAACCATCACTAGTTCAACCATGATGATATGAATACCTTTTTCACCTCTTACATTTCTTTCCCATCCTTTGGTATGACTATTAGTGATTGAATTCAATCATGAGATTACGAATACCAGTTTTGTCAGATTCTATGTTGCAATTGGATTTTGGTATTATGATATTTAACATCAAAATATCCAAGGTATCCTTTTGCGTAAACAAACAAAGATCTTAGTTTATCTATATGTACATGTCCTTGATGATTCTTTGATGATCATGTCCTTAGACAAATAATACATCAAAACTTTGATCTTAAGACAATCATTCAAAAATCAATAAAATATCATGCTTTCATCATAGCTTGTCTCGTTTAAAAACTTTCATCGATTTTCTAGAAAAGACATGATTTCATCAATCAAGTCAACACTTAGAAAAAATTTGCATTGTTTTTCAAATTCATATTTCAAGTATATTTCTATCCATTTCATACTTTAAATCCTGATAAAGATAAGGTCTTGTGAGATATTGGATCAAATTTTGCGTTTGGTTGAAAATTGGATGAAGATTAGGATTTGATTGAGCGTTTCACTTTTTCTTTGATGAATTGATTTGATGTCTGATTGGAGTTTTCTTTTGATGAATCCTTCCTCCTTTAGAGTAGATTGCCCCCAGTTTGATGTGATTACACTTTTGGGACTTGGGACAATTTGCAAATTGGATTAGTCACAAAACCTTTAGGTACTTGCAAATGCAACTGTGGGGTTTTATTATGCAATATATACAAATGCTGGTGAATGCAATATTTGCAAGGATGAATGCTAGGCATGAGACTGACTTGTACTTTCAATGGTGCCTATTTACCAGGTTTTCACCGATTGAATGGATTTTCTTTCTTTTTCTATTTTTAAAGATTTTTTCTTTTTTTGCTACCAAGGGCACCTATTTGCTAGGTTTTCACCAAGGTACTTTTTCTCTTTTCTGATTTTTTTGTTTCCATATTATCAAGGCGCCTATTTTCCAGGTTTTCACCAAGACAACATCTTTTTAAGGATTCTTTCTGAATTTTTTTGGCTTTCTTCATGCTCAATTTTCCAATGTTTTTTTATCTTTTCTACATTTTTTATTTGTTTGCTCTTTTCTCCTTTTCAAAGTTTTTGGTATTTTCAAGAATTCTTTTGACTATATACAATAAATAGGATGATTTCTCATCTGGTATTTTTGATACTCTTTTTCTCTATCCCTCTTCAATTGCTTCAGGTGTAAAACCTTTTCAAATGTATATTGTTTATTGGCTCTTGCAACTCCTCTCCTTCACAATCAGCTATTTTGTAAGTGCCAGTGCCGAAAGATGAAGTGAGCACAAAGGGTCCTAACCAGTTTACTTTTCATTTTCCTTTCTTTTCTCTTTCTTCTTAATTCTTGGGGTTTTCTCGCAACACTAAATCACCTGTTTGGAATGCCCTTGGTTTGATAAATTTGTTATAGTTTCTGGTCATTTGATTTTGATACACTTTTAATTGATCAAAAGCATGTTGCTTTCTTTCATCTAGCAATTCTAGTTCATGTAACCTAGCAACTCTATATTCTTCTTCACTTAGTAACCCATGTAATGAGACCCTTAAGGATGGAATTTCTACCTCCAAAGGTAAAACTACTTATGCTCCATAGACTAGGGAAAATGGGGTAGCTCATGTTGGCATTCTAATGCTCATTCTATAAGCCCATAAAGTAGGGTTTATTTGAATGTGCCAATCTCTACCTGAGTTATCCATGGTTCTCTTCAATATCTTTAAGATGTTCTTGTTTTTAGCTTCTACTTGTCCATTACCTTATGGGTAATATATTGAAGATGAGTGATGTACCATATGAAATTTTGTACATAATTCTTTCAAATCCTTGTTTTTAAAATGTTTTGCATTATCTGTTATGATGGAATGAGGAACACCATGTCTACAGATTATGTGATTTAATATGAACAAGGATATCTTATTTCCTGTGGTAGTGGATAAGGGTACAACTTCCACCCATTTGGTTAAATATTTTGTTGCAGTAATGATGAATTTATGACCATTTGAAGATGGTGGATAAATCATCCCTATTAAGTCCAAACCCCATTGATAAAAGGGCCAAGGTGTTGTCATAGGATGAAGCTCTTGTGCTGGTATGTGGATCAAGTTCTCATGATATTGACACTTACGACAAGTTTTTGCAAAGTGACAAGCGTCATTTTCCATCGACAGCCAAAAATATCCTATCCTAAGAAGTTTCTTAGCTAAGGTTAAACCATTCTAATGTGACCCACAAATCCCCTCATGAATTTCTTGTAAGGATATGTTTGATTCCTCCTTCTCTAGACATCTTAGAAGCATTCCATCTAGACTCTTGCGATATAACGTGTCGGATATCAAGGTATAGCCAGAAGCTTGGCATATAAAACTTTTCTTTTGATTTCTAGTTTGGTCTAAGGGTAAGATTTGGTCTTTCAAGTAGGTGTAAATGGCTCCATACCAAGGTGATTCATGTCTTGTTAGCAAAAAAATGGTATGAGGATGGGAAGGGTCAAATGCGGGTTTCTCAACTTCTTCTACCAGGAATTCATATCTGGCGCTTTGATTTGGTATTTGGAGAATTGATGCCAAAGTAGCCATTACATCTGCTACTTTATTTTTATTCCTTGGCACTTGCTCAAATGTAATTAAAGTGAAGTATTTCTTAAGATCCTCAGTCATATTTTTGTATGGTATCAACTTATCATCTTTAGTTTGATACTCATCATTAATCTGATTAATAACTAGTTGGGAATCTCCATAAATTTGTAGCTCTGTTACTTTCCATTCTAATGCCAACTTTATACCAATGAACAATGCTACATACTCAACTATGTTATTTGTGCATGTAAATAGCAATTTTTATTATTTCAGAATTGTAGATCCTTGAGGAGTAATCAAAAGTATTTCTGCTCCTAATCCATGTTGTGTATAAGAACCATCAAAATATAATTGCCATGTTTTTGCTTCGACATTAACAATTTTAGAATCTGGAAATTCCACTTGAATTGGATGTTCATCTCGTAATGGTGATTCTGCTAATTGATCTACTATTACTTGGCCTTTGATAGATTTTTAGTCCACATATTCTATATCAAATTCACTTAGAACCATGACCCATTTGGCTAGTCTCCCATTCAATGTTGTTTTGCTGAGAAGATATTTCAAGGGATCAATCTTTTCAAAGAGTCAAATCTTGTGGGATAACATATAATGGTGTAATTTTTGGGAAGCAAAAACTACTGCCAAACATGATCTTTCAATGAAGGTGTAGTTCAACTCATACTTCACCAATGTTCTTCTTATGCAGTATATGGCCTTTTCCTTTCTAGCTTCATCCTCTTGAGCCAAGAGTGCCCCTAATGCATGTTTTATCACTGAGATATTTAATATTAAGGGCTTGCCTCTTATTGGTGGCATTAATTTTGGGGGATTCATTAAATACTTTTTTAGTAAGGTGAATGACTCTTCACATTTCTCATCCCATTTGAAAATTGTGTCCTTGTGAAGGATTTGAGTGAAATTGTGGCACTTTTCTGCTAAATGAGAGGTGAACCTTCGAATGGATTGAATATTTCCTTGAAGAGATCTCATCTGACTAATATTTCGAGGTGCCCCCATTTCCATGATTTCCTTTACTTTTGTTGGCTCTACCTCTATTCCTTTTGCTGACACTATATATCCTAATAGATTTCTTGATTGTACCCCAAATGCACACTTCTTTGGATTGAGCCTGGCCTTGAATTGCTCTAGTCTTACAAAGATCTTTTCTAAGATGGGTAGGTGTTCTTCCCTTGAGTGGGATTTAGCAAGTATATCATCTACATAGTCTTCCATGAATTTGTGCATCATGTCATGAAATATAGTTGTCATGGCCCTTTGATAGGTCGCTCTGGCATTCTTGAGACCAAAGGGCATAACATTCCAGTAGAATGTCCCCCATGCACATGTGAATGTTGTCTTGATCTTCAGGTGCTATCTTTATTTGATTATAACCACTAAACCCATCTATAAGTGAGAAAATTGAATGTCTTGTTGTTAGATCTACGATGGCATCTATGCTTGGTAGAGGAAAGTCATCTTTTGGACATGCCAAATTTAGATCTCTAAAGTCCGTGAAAATTTTGATAGATTTATATGCTTTGGAAATAGGCACAATGTTTGAAATCCACTCGGCATAATCAATGGCTCTTATAAAACCTACTTTTAGAAATTTTTCCAACTCTACTTTTACAAGCAAAGCTATGTGTGGATGCATCTTTCTTAGTTTCTGCTTCACTAGTCTTACTCCTCTTATATTCAAATGATGCATGATCAAATTTGGATCTAATCCAAGAATATCATCATATGACCATGAAAAATTGATTTGTTTTTCTTTGAAAAACCTGATGCAATCCTTTCTTTCTTCACTATATAGAGATGTTGCTAAGTGTATGATTCTTGGCTCTGATTCTGACCCAATATTTACTTTATCTATTGGTTCAATTAAGATAGGTGATCTTTCTTCATAGTGCTTAGGAAAAGTATCCAACTCTTCTTCCTTAGGTGCCTCTGTTGGGTTTTCACCTTCGGAAATGTTCTTTATTTATTTTTCTTTTTATTTAATGTTGCCACAATGTGGTTTTCAACATTAAATACCTTCCATTTTTAAAAAAAAAAAAATTTCACTTTTTTCTAAACTAAAAGGTTGAATACTCCCCTTTGTCACTTCTTCTTGATATTCCATGGTAGAAGAAGGCTCAGCTGCATTAAGGTATTGGGACACCAAGTTATCATTCAAGAATGTAGGAAGGATGGTAGGTTCAATGGAATCCCATTCGATTAGTTCAGGATAGATAAGGGTTAAAGGATCAATGCTTTGGTTTAGTCCAATAGGATTTAGGGACATGACGTCATTTGAAGGTTCAAACATTGTATTGCTTAAATCTATAATATGTGCTTCTTCAATATGTTCTAGAGAACTAGGGTCAAAATCTTCCTCAGTAGAATCCTCTAAGGTTTCCATTGGATAAAAATCTTGTGGATTAAACCTAGGGTTAGATTCTTCTATATTATGTCTCCATGATGGTATGTAAGGTTCTCCTACCCATTGATTTCCCTCAACTTCCTAAATTGGTACATTATCTAAGATCACTTGACTAGAACTTGAAGCTTGATTCTGAGACTTGTTCTTTTCCCTTGCTAGGGGTATAGGTGTGGATGATATCAACTTCTTTATCTTTGCATGACTCACTTGATAATGAGTCCCATTCGCAATTGTTAAAATCTTCATCACTTTGGGAACCTAGTTGTAATATTTGGTCATAAACCAAGGGATACTTCTTTTGAGTGTACCCTTGTTCTAGGTACCCTAATCCATTTTTTCCTTACTATCTCTCCATGTCATTTTAATGGGTTCAACAAGTCCTCCATTTCTTGTCCCTAAAGGCCCTTGTCCTTTGTATCCCATTTTATGCATTATTTGAAATCCTTTCCCATATTGATGTGTGGGAATGCTTATATTTTGGATGCACTTTTCATGTGCACTTGATTCCTCATCCTTATATAGCTAATTTAGGATTTCATTATCTTCTTCATCCATGGATGAAGATGTACTTCCCCTCACAAAGTGATCATTATATTTATGAGGTATATTGGATGGTCTTCCATATGATTTTGGAGATAAGGGTAGATCCATCATGGATAAGGAGTATTCACCTACACCCTTTTGTTTGATTTGACATTTCTTTTCAAAGTTTTTCATCATATGATCCATTTTTTGATAATGAGCATCTTTGGTGTAGATTTGGACAGATCTAGCTTGGTCTTCTTTCTGTTTCTCAGGAGCACTTTCCTCACTAACCTTCTCTTTTCCTTGTGTCAATGTATTTAGGTTAGTAGGACTTTGATTATTTTCAACAACAATTTCTTTTTCTTCTTTTCTTTTCCCTTCAAAGATGGAAGATCTTTTGAACTTTTTCCTTGCTCTATTCTTTAGCAAATAGACCCTCTTGCATTGTGTGGGAATAAGGAGTCATTAATAAGCTTCATGTTATTACAATATTGAAAGGGGTTTGAGTCCCCGCTTACCATGACTTCTTGTCCTAGATAGGGAAATTTGAGACATTGATGGTAGGTTGAGGGTACGGCCTGCATTTCATGGATCCATGGCCTTCCTAATAGGATATTGTAAGTCAACTTTAGGTCAAGGACTTGGCAAATGGTCTCTTTTTGCATTGGAAAAAATCGGATAGGAAGTACTATGACCCCTTTGGAAGCTCTTTCTTCATCATCATAGGCTTTTATGGTTATCTTTTTCTTTGGGTCAATAGCCTCCTTAGAAAATCCTAAGGCTTTCACCAAGTTTAGGGTACAAATATTCAAGTCAGATCCCCCATTAATGAGGACTCTTTTCACTCTATGCTTGTGGATTAGGACCTCTATATGCGAGGGAAAATTTTACGGGTGGTTTAGAGACATATCATCTTGTTCTGAAAAGGATAGACAATGGGGTGCAACAATATATCCTACCATGTTTTGAAATTTATCTGCATCTAAATTTAGAGGCACATTAGTCTCTACTAAGGCTTTTTCTAAAATCTCCTTATGAGTTGGTGAAAGCTTGAGTAATTCTAGAATAGAGATCTGAGTAGGGGTTCTTTGTAATTGGTCTACCAAATTATATTGTTTCGAAGATGAAGATGAAGTTTGATTTGGTAGGACAATTCTTGGGGCACTTCCTAGTAAAGTGATCTTTGATGCTTTCCCCCTAGTTACAACATTAGATGTTGCTTCCCTTGGCTTCTCTTTTACCACAATTACATTTATGGTTTTTTCATCACCACTTAAAGTATTAATGGTGTTATCATAAGTATGAGAAAAATTAACCTTCTCATTACCTCTTTTGTTGTTAGGGTTGATGTTTGATGATTCCCCTTTTTCATGATTTAAGAAAGGGCTTTTAAAAGTCGTATGGTCTTTGTTATTTTGAGGCCCTTCCACTTTTATTGTTCCATGAGCAATTAGGTCTTGGAAAAGATGTTTCAATTTCATGCACTCATTCATTTTATGTCCCTTATTATGATGGTATTCACAATGGTGAGAATCATTCCACCAATTAGGCTTGACTTGGGGTTCATATGGCCTTGATTCAGGTAAGGTAATGATTTTATTAGCCACCAAAGTCCTTAATGCATTTTCCAATGGTTCACCTAAAAAGGTGAATTTTCTCTTTTGATATGTGGAAAAGGAGGATTTAGGTTTAGTGACATTGGAGTTATTAAAGGGATTGTTGTTGTTAGCATTGTTTTTGATTAAGGTAAAAATAGGTTTTGAATGGAACTTGAAACCATTTACAAAAAAGCAAAGAGATTTAGCATTTTAGTTCTACAAAAAGAGACACTTGCCAAAAAGACAAAAGTAGGACCTCATACAACCCTAGTAGTGACAACAAAAAGCAAAAGAAACAGTTACTAGCACAACTACCAGCAACCCTCTAGACCAGACTAGTTTTTTATCATTTTCTCCGCCTTCTTCTGTAGGTCCTCCATCTTTTGGATAGCACCTTTTAGATCATTCATTTCCTTTGGAGTTTCTAGAACCTTCCTCTGAGTGCATCCTCTAGTTCTCATTCCCAGAACCAGCATTCCTAGCATCATCATCAATTGTTATGGTAGTTTTTTCCAGCAGTTTCTTTTCCAGATAGTTGTAGAGCATTTTCAAGTTCATAACAGAAATGCTAAGGCCCTCATTATTGTGTCTGAGGATTTCATTTATCATGTTCCCATTGTCACTAATTTTTTTCATATCATCTTTTAACTTGTTGTCCACCATCATTTTGATATCCTCATTCAGGTTTTTGTTATTTACCTTTTCCAAAAACTTCTTTTCTAGCTTCTCCAGCTTAGTAGTGAGGGTTTTCATTGTATCTTCCATTTCTTTCAAATGGAGTTTCATTTCTTGCATCTCCTACATGACCCACTTTTCCATATGAATATCATGGCCTTCAGCCTTCTTGACCTCTTCTAGCATGGTAGCACCCATCAGGAGGCTTAAGGGCTCCTCCTTATTGCTATTACCCTCATCATTGTTAGCCTGGCCTTTTCCACCCTCTATTTCAATTTGTTCTTCATCTTTTTCACCTGGAGTAGGGATCTCCTAACCAGCTTCCTCTCCCTCTTCAGCACATTCATCATCTTTTTCCTCTTTTCTAGCCTGGGTCTTTCCATCCTCAGTGCCAGTTTGATCTTCTTCTTTTTCACCTAGAGAAGGGAAGTCCTGATCAGGTTCCCCCTCCTCTTTAGGTCCTTCTTCTTCTTTTTCTTCCTCTTCCATTTCATCTTCTTTACTCCCTTCTTCCTCCTCCTCATCTTCTTCCATTATTTCTTTTTCCTTCATCTCCTCTTCCTATCCTTTTTCTTCAACACTTAGGTCCTCTTTTTCCCAGCCTTCCTCCTCATTTGAAGAGTCATCTTCATCATTTCCTTCATTAGTACTTCCCTTACCCTGAGACATAGGGCTTTTGTCATCTGCATCATCTCTGCTATCCTTGGCTTTCTCCTTATCACTTTTATTACCAGCTTCATCACTACAATCTGCAACATTTTCCTTGTTTCTCTTCCTCTTCTTGGATGTTTTATCCTTTCCCTTGACCTCAATCTCTCTATTCTCCTTTCTTTTGCCAGTGATCCTTTTCAGTATTGGGTCTGGGATAATGTACCTAGCATAGTCTATGATGAGGAGAATCAAACCCTCATGCAGCACTAGATTACTCACTTTCTTCCTGTGCTCTGTTATACTATTACTCAGTGAGCTCAATAGAAAATAAGGAAAAGAGATTTTCTTGTTGTGCCTAAAGTGATTTTCCAGGACAAAGTGCAGATTATAGATTTTGGAGTAGCACCCATCGAGCGTGAAGTACTCAATCAACACCTTCAGCATTTTTGCCCAAAAATCCTTGATTTTTGTTATATCCACATAATCCCCTTTGCTTTTTGTCATCAAGGCTTCTTCATCAATAGTTTTAGGGAAAAGCTTAAAAGCTTCAGTACCTAAACACTTGTTGTCTCTAAAGAAATGTTTGCCTTCCATGGACAAACTAGTGATTTTAGAAATAAGGGTAAGAGTGAGGGGGAAATATTTACCCCATAAATTGACTTTACCATTTACCCAACCATCAGAAAACAAGGTAGTTACCTATTTATCATAGTCATGGAGCTTTTCCATATACTGAGTGACCCCTCCTTTCCTCAACTTCTTCCATACTTTCTTCTCTTGTCTCCACTTCTCACAGTCGAAGGGCTCCTCTCTCCTCAGACCACCTCCCATTTTCTACTTTCTATTTATGTTCTACCTTGAATTGTTACCAATTATCCTCATCTCATAGCTTTGCTTGTTTTTACTATTTAGGTCACTAGATATAACCCAGAACTCGTGTTTCATTAAAATAGAAATAATGATCCCACACTTCGCCTTACATGCAACTCTCCTTGAAAGTTGTTTTGTCCTTGTCATCATTACTTTAAGTGGTTTTTCCTTCCTTGTGATTAATCTTATCATAATTAATAAGACTTAAAATCTCAGACTTAAGATTTGCTTCCCCTCTCCATGTTTTAGTGACGTCAGTCTGGGTCCCTTCATTTGCCAGCCTATCCGTCGGCTTATTACCTTCATGGTAAATATTGGTGACATGAATCTCCTCAAAGGATTAGATTATCATCTTGATTCTATCTATAATATGATCAATAGTACAAGAGCTCACAGTTTTCCCTTTGATACAATTTATTATGTTGAGGGAGTCACCTTCGAACCATAACTTCGAACATCCCATTTCTTTAGCCAGATTCACCACATAGAGCACTGCCTCAGCTTTCATCACGTGGTTAGTTTGAATCCCCAGTGGAACCACTATAGCTCCTAGATAATTACCAGCACAGTCTCTTATGAGGCCTCCCCCTCCAGCCCTTCCAGGGTTTCCTCTAGCAGAACCATCAAAGTTCTCTTTTAACCATCTCGAAGGAGGAGCAGACCACATAATGTTGTCTCTAGGATTTGGATTTATTTTTCTCTTCAGGTTCTCCTAGGAAATGGTATAGTCCTTCTTAGAATAAGGATTCCAAGAGTTAGTGTCCTTCTTACCTATACTTCTATAGTTCTCCATAAGGCTTCCACACACAGAGTTAGCAACCATATGGGAAAGCATATTTTTATCTCTAAATATTTTGTTGTTCCTCTCCTTCCATATCTACCAAGTAAATTGAGGGAGAACAAGTTTCCAAAGGTCCTTAGCATTTTATCAAAAAAAGGGCACTGCCATTGCTAAACAAAGTCCTGGATGTTATTAGGTTTAACCTAATTCAAGTTCAAAGACATTAGGGTTAAGTCCTAGACCTCACTAGAAAAGGAGCAATGGATCATTAAATGGTTACAGGTTTCAGCCTCTTTACAACATAATATACATCTATTCAGCATTTGGAACCCTCTTTTAATGAGGTTATCCAAAGTGAGGATTTTGTTCTAAACAAGAAACCAAAAGAACATGTTAATTTTAGGGATAAGATCTTTAGTCCATACCTAAGAACAAAAAGGTTGATCATCAAGAGGGATGAGAAGAGTTGAGGCAGAGGCAATTGAGAGCTTTCCAGAGTTAGTAGGGCCCCATATCATTTCATCAAGCACATTTTCTCTAATAAACCAGTTGTTAAGTTGTTTATTCACCTCTTTGAATCTAATATCCCTTGATCCTAGATCAATCCAATCTTCATTAGTCCAGTAGTCACTCACATTTACTCCTATGGTCTCTTTACAATTTTGGATCTCATTATGCCATTCCTCATTCTCTATAAGAGGTTTTTCTAATATCCATTTTCATTCCAGAATTGAATCTTCCTGCCATTTTCCAACTTCCATCTAGCTCCTTTACTCATCAGAATCTTACCCTTGATGATACTGTTCCAGACAAACGATCCCTAAGTATCATTTTGGTTCTGTATGATACCTTCAAGAGAAGTCAGATGATATTTACTTTTTATTATTGAATTCCATTATTTTTCATCTTCAAAGATCATCCAGCATTGTTTGGCTAATAAAGCTTTATTAGTGTCGATTATGTTTCTAATACCCACCCCCCAACTTCTTCGGTTTACATACCTTCTCCCAGGCCACCAGGATGAGTCTCTTTTTGTCTTCAACTCTAGACCAAAGGAACCTTTTTTGAATTTTTTCAATAAGATCAACATACTTCAGAGGAATTTTGAACGGGCTTAGAGCATAGACTGGGAGATTTTGAAGAGTAGCCTTTAGCAATTGAAATTTTCCAACTTGGCTAAGAATCACCCCTTTCCATCCAGCTAGCTTGTTATGAAATCTATCTAGAATTTCATTCCAAAAATTGGCTTATGGTTTTAAGCATAGCGACAGACCAAGATAAGGAGTAGGAAGCTTCCCTATCTTGCAACCAAGAATGGAATATATTTTATTCATTATATCTTATGGAGTGTTTAAGAAATACATGAAACTTTTCTCCCTATTTATAAGTTGACCTGTAGCATTTGAGTAAACATTGAGGGCCTTTTTCAAATTCCTCGCCTCTTTAACTGAAGATTCACCCATAAGAATCGTATCATCAACAAATTGTTCGTGAGAACACTTAAGCCCAACAAAGGAAGGTTGAAGTCCTAAAATTTGGCCCTGAATAACCAAGTTGTTGATGAATCTCCCAAGAATTTTAGCCATAATGGCAAAGAGGATAGGGGAAATGGGGTCTCCTTGTCTCAAGCCCCTGGACGGTCTGAAAAAAGGAGAGGAGCCCCCATTCATAATTACAAAAGAGGAAACCATAGTTACCAATTGCATTATAAGTTTAACCACTCCCTTATCAAAGCCAAAGGCCTGAAGAATTTTAGAAAGAAGCTCCCAGTCCACTCTATCGTAGGCTTTAGATAGATCCAGTTTCATCAAGAAGCCATGTTTCCCTGATTTCTCCAAAGAATGGATATTCTCATGCACCACCAATATGGAATCTAGAATTTGTCTCCCCAGGACAAAGCCATTCTATTGAGGAGATATAAGGTTGGGGAGTAGCTTTAAGAGCCTAGAAGTGAGGACCTTAGACATGATCTTATACAGGGAGTTACATAGATTGATAGGCCTGAAATAGTCAGCAGTGTTAGCTCCTAATCTTTTTGGTATAAGGGCTATAAAGGTAGAGTTTAGTTCTTTAAGGATGGATTTAGATCCAAAGAACTCTTTCACAACACCACACACATCTTTCCCAATGATACTCTAGAAAGACTGAAAAAAGAACATTTGGAACCCATTCAGACCAGGAGATTTTTCTCCTTCAAAAGAGAAGACAACCTTTTTAATTTCTTCATCCTTAGAAATTGATTTGAGGAAATCATTATCCTCAGAAACTATCAATGAGGGAATGGATCTCAATAAGGTATTTTGGTTCTCTTGGTTAAGAGTTTTCTCTTTAGAAAGGAGAGAAGCAAAGTAGCCCATCATTTCTTCCCTAATATCCTCCTCTCTAGCAATAATTCCCTTGGTTGTAACAAGAGAATTGATTATGTTCATGGCTTTATGCTTCAAACCTGTAAGATGAAAAAATCTTGTGTTTTTGTCTCCCGCTTTCAGCCAAAGGGACCTAGATCTTTGTCTCTAGTAGGTCTCTTCTTTCGTAATGATGTTATGATAGTCTACTAGGATTTGGTTTTCCTCTTTTCTCATTTCCTCAGTCAATCCAGTGCTTTGAATCTTATCTTGAATTTCTTTTAAGTCTATTTGAACCTTGTTCTTGGTTTGGAAAATATCACCAAAGATATCCTTGTTCCACTGTCTTACTTTTGCTTTTACATTTGTCATCTTTTTTGCCACTTGATACATTCCTTTTCCTTCCACTTTAATTTTCCACCAATCCCTTATTTTGTTTTCAATGTCTGGGTGAGTCAGCCATACTTTTTCAAATTTGAAAGGAGCATTTCCTTTACCGATGAAGGGGTTTGCAAGAAAGGAAATGGGGTAGTGATGTGAACCAATACGGTTGAGAGATGAGAGAGAGAAAGAAAACTTAGCATACGAGTCATGGGAAAGAAGGACCCTATCAAGCTTAACCTGAATAAGATCAGGTCCAACTCTCCTATTAGTCCAGGTGTAATCAATACCTTCAAGATCAACATCCAGCAAGCCTTCATTACTTATGAATTCCATCACATCAACCCTGCTATCCACTTGTGTAATATTCCCTCCTCTTTTTTCCACTTCTTTCAGGGGATTGTTGAAATCTCCCATCAACATCCAATTCTCATTAGGGTAAATTATCCTGAAATCATGTATCCTTTTCCAAAGTTTGAGTCTTCCAGATTTGGTATTTGGGGCATACACATTGTTCAAAGTCCATGAGAAGTTATTCTTAATGCTGCACATCTTAACTGCTTGGAAATTCTTATGCTCTCTCAGTAGGTTGTAGGTGAAGCACTTGGAATTCCAATAAATGGCCAAACCACCAGAAGCTCCCTTTGAGTCACTACCACAAATTCATCCATGCTTAAGTAGTTTAATTTTAGCTATCTTATCTTTAATGATCTTAGTTTGTTGAATCAAAAGAATATCCATATTAGAATCTCTAAATAATTTCCTAACAAAATCTTGCTTATGAGGACCATCAAGCCCTCTAATGTTCCAAGATAGAATCTTCATTTAAGGATTGGGGAATAGACCTGGTTGATGGGGAGTTTTCTTCCATCTATTATGTTATGTTTTGCTTCCAGCTCCCTCTGTTCTTTTCAAATGTTCTTCCTCTTTCTCTTTTTGGAGTGCCTATATCTACCTTTTGTTGTTGACCTCTTATCTGGACACCTCCTTGTTTGATTTGTCCCCCCTTTTTTCTTGGTTTTGAAGCCGAACATCCAAGTGAAGCCCTTGAACAATTTTTTCCCAATACAAGAGTTTGGTCTTTATTATGATCCTTTTTAGGTCAGGGACCAGATCCTTTCCCACATGGTAATTTTTTCTTAACTTGTATCCAGTTGTTTTTTTTTCTCTACTTTTATAGATTCAGAATCGTCATTCTATCCTTTAAGCTGGTCATGTCTCGATTTAGAATCTAGGAGAATAGCATTCGAGGCTTTGCTACTGAGTTGATCAACCTGGAAAAATCTTTCAAGTCATCATCAGTCCCCTTTTTTCCTAGCTGGGAATCACTCCCCTTGGTAGAATCCAAACTATCTTCCACCCTAGAGATCAACTTAGGATATAATCCAGCTGAAAGATCAACGGTCTCCTCAGATGAATTATTTGAACAAGAAAATTCTTGAGTTTTGTTCTTCTCTTTTTGGGGTGCTCCCTCCTTTTGTTCTCCTATTACTTCCATCTCAGATTGAGGGGAAATTTGCTTCTCCTTAGAGTTAGAATAGGGGTTCTAGTCTTCAGGAGGTGTGTGGGACTCCTCTTTTTTTTTCCTCCATTCACATTTCTTTGCTTTCTTTATCTCCTGATCTTTCTTATTTGCAGGAGGCTTGAGGGGACAATTCTTAGCCCAGTGGCCAAACTTCTTACAAGTGAAACAAGCGAATGGCATTGACTCATATTCTATTTCTTGTCTCCACTTGCCAACTTTTGAGTTAAGTGTTATAACTTGGGGAAGTTCTGTGTCTTGCTGGATATTAACACAAATCCTAGAAAACATGACTTGTCTAGTTTAGGCTACTGTCATCAGATCTATTGTTAGCAGTTCACCAAAGGAACCAACCAAAGTAACAAAAATATCCTCATGCCAATATTCCAAGGGTAAGCCATGCAGAGAAATCCAAACAGGTGCAGAGATAAAGAAACTTTCATTATAATCCATATTCATTGACCAATTCTGCAATGATAATGAGGATTTCCCCATCATCCAAGGGCCATCACATAGCACTTTAGAAAGGTCTTCTCCATTGGTTAATACAAAAGAAAAAAACCCTTTTGGCATAGCCGCAAAATCCACCTGTCCTTTTAGTTTCCATTTCTAGAAGGTGAAGGCTCTCACTATTTCTCTATTCGGTCTAGGGCCCATAAAATTTCCTATCAAAGTTGATGCCATAATGGAAATAGTATGGTCCATGATTTGGTCAGGAACGTTAATACCTATCCCTCCCTTTAACAGATCTGAAACAATATCAATCTTAGGGAAAGAATATTTTCCTATTGGTTTGACCTCGAAAAGGGCCAACCATTTCCACTTACCTCGGTTTGAGATCTCACCATGTGAGGAATCTTCATGTTGTTTTGTTGTCCCTTCACCTTTCTCAGAGGTATCAACCTTTTCCACCTCTGGTCCCAAGGTAGGACTACTATCCTTGCTGGGCTGGGCCAAGCTTGACCCACCATCACTAGCCCCCTCATCTGACAAAGGCCTTTCAATAATACCGATGGATATAAGCCCAGATTCCACAACATTTCTAGGTTCAGGCATAGATTCCGTAGCTTTTCCAGGGGCATCCAACTTCCCGTCTTGCCTAGAATTCAAATTATTTTCTCCCGCTCTTTCTCCTCCTCCTCCCTCCTACTCCCACTCCATCTTTCTGAGATTCTATTGTTAGCATTGTTATTGTTGTTTTTAGGATTATTATTATTGAAAGGGGCTTTGCTTGTTTGATTTACATTATATGTTGAATTTCCCCACTTGATAAATTAAAAGGGGTATCCTTTAAGTTGTGTGCTTCCACAACTCCATCATTCACAAGATTTTTATTATTGTTTTTCAACCATAGTCTAGGTTTATCATTATGATTGGTGGCCCCTTTATTATTGTTATAATTAGATACATTATGATTGTAATTAGTGTTGGTATAGAGTTTATTATCTTTGAGCAATTTGATTTCTCCTCTCGTAACCAACACATCTTCAATTTTGATCCCATTCTCAATAAGTTTTTCAAAAGTAGGGGGACATTGAAGTTGGAGCCTATAGTTCATCTCCACATTTAAGTTATTCATAAATATCTCCATTTTCTCCTTTTCGGGGATGCTTCGTGGATATCTTGTGAAAATTGTTCTCCACCTTTGAAGAAACCCTAAGAAATATTCACCATCTCATTTCTTACTGTCACATAGGTTGAGCATGGTAATCTCATGTTCAATGTTGTAAGAGTAATGGGTTACAAATTTGGAGGCTAATTCCTCGAATGTCTTTATCCCTTACGGAAGTTTTGAGAACCATTCCATGGCTTGACCTCCTAAACTTCTTGGAAAAAGTCTCATTAGATAAGTTGTATCATGCATAAATTTGATTCTTAGAGCACAAAAATCTCTAAGGTGATCTTGTGGGTCCGATTTACCCATGTATTTTTCATACTTAGGAAAGACTACATTTATCAAAAAAGTCAAAAGGAAATGGCCACAAGGCCTCGATAGAAAATGGCTTAGGTTCAGCTACCTTCTTCATTAGGTCAATTTGTGCTTGGAACATTTTCAATTGTTTACTCATCGCACCCATCAGATTATCATCTTCCTTGTCTTTCTTAAGTTGAACAACATCATAATCATGTGAAAGTTTCACCCCTTGCTTGGGCTAAATTTAGGAAATATCTTTCCCTATCTCTTTCTATTAGTTTGTCCATGACTTCAATAAATTTAATGTCTTGAGCCACCCTATTAGCTTTGTCTTCAAGTGTTTCTCTAAGTCCTTGATTGGCATTATAAATGTTGTCATTGTTACCTCCATGGATGTAATCATAAAATGTGGAATTTCTATCCATTGGATCAATTCTCTTTTCAAAAATATTTGGCAGACTATCCCCTTGGTTGTGATTTATAAAAGAGTTCTAGGATTCAAATTTGGGGACCTCTTTTCCAATGCAAGTGTCATCCTCTTGTAAGGATAATTTGAGTTTATGTGATCGTGTAGAAACCGGCATTCAACAAGGTTTAATTTCAAATTGTTTCCCCCAAACTTGGTAATTGTTTGATTTTATGAAGAGATTAACAATATAAGATGAATTTTCAAATGGATATCTCTTACTTGTTATTTTTTTTTTTCAAACAAATCAATCACAAATACACTTGTTCTTTTTAACCCTCTACACAAAAAGTGTTTGAATTTGTAAGGACGTTATCACGTATTTTTGCACAAAAAGACACTTCAAGAAATCTACCTAGTTCACAATTTGGTTCATAAACATGGCTCTACAAGGTATTTAATCAAGATTCCATTCAAAATGGACATTAAACTTTCATCCTCTAAAATTAGGAGGCTTCCCACCACTGGTATGTTGGAGTTTTGTGCAATCTCGTAGGACTACTCGAGGAAGTTCAAAAGCTTAATATCCTTTTGTCACATACCCCATTAAGGATGCATGCATTTTATTTTAGAGTGGGTCAGAAATTTGCAGAAAAAGAAAATGTATCCCACGTTGGGATGTCCCTCTCACCGGCCTTGTTAAGGAAAATCTTAGGAGGCGAGCCCACTATGGATTTAGCATGTTCATATTGAAAGCAATAAAGTGGAATGAAGAGATAGGTTTTGGGAGTTTGATTCACCAAAAGGTGAAGAGCATATCCCTATCTATTTCTTGATTCCCAAACACTTTTAACAAGGTTCAATTTCCAAACCCACTAACTAACGGGAATCGAGTATTTCTACTATTTTCCACAAACAATGGGTTGTTCAAATTTAGTGTTTGATTTATTCCTTTATGCTATTTTAGTTACTAGATGATAACAAAAATCACAAGGCGATAATTTAAACAAAAATTGACCAAGTTGAGGCTTACCTTAAATCGAAGCTAGCAAAGGCTAGGGGCATTTTTTATGAATCTTTCATTATTTATGCTCAGCTAGTGGTGATCGTTCCTTCCCTTTCACTTCTCCTCCAACAAGTTAGTCAACACAACCAAACAAAGTGAAGAAAAACAAGAACAAATTGGAATCTAAGCCTTATTTATCAAATTTGACACAAATCGATTAAGGAAAGTAAATCCAATTTAATGAGATGAATTTTAATTTGTAAGCTTCTACAACTCTAAAATAATGTTCATATACCTCACTTTCATGTTGTGAATTCTCCAAAACCAGCTTGATATGCACAATAGTCTACTCCTTAATCTTTTTAGCCAAGGCCTTTCCCTCACTGTTAAATCTGGTCTCTGGATTTTTTTGTTTTTTATGACCAGTCATCCTGCAAACACGGAGAAATCATTTTCCATATGTTAGACTCTATAAATTTTCAATTTAATTAAATGCATAGCAGAATCTATTGAATTCACTATTAAAAAGATTGAAAGCGTTATTAAAAGTATCAAATGCGCTGTAGAAAAATATTGAATGTGCAGGAACAGAATTTAAATGCGCTAATAAAAAAAGTAAAGGTGTTAAAAGAAAGCCTTGAATGCATTGGAGAATGTATTGTACGTGATGGAGAGTCAGGGCACACACGCTGAAAGAATGAAGAAAAGAAAAGATAAAGATCAGATGCATCAAAACTCTATGTAAATGTGCAACACTTTGTCGTAGACGTGTTGTTTCATGCCTTGTACATGCTGGAGAATATGTCAAACACACTGAAAAACCTACAAAACTGAGAGTAATAAATGGATTTTCTAAACAAAAATTACTTCTCTAAATTTAGAGATTAGTGAGGCCTAATGCCCCACGGTGGCCATCATTTTGTGTGCTAAGGAAAGCACATTCATAGGGTTAGTATCATCAATAAATCAAAATGAGAATTAAATAGCCACAAAAAGAAATCTAAATAAGTAAATATAAAGATGATTAAGCACTCTATGGCTCTCTAATTAGGGATGCTAATGATGAGCTCTCAGCAAGCTCTCACTAGTGATAGTCCTAATATGAGAAAAGTAAATGATAAGCAAGCTAATACAAGTTAATTCCAAATGAAAATACTAATTAGCTCTAGATTTTCCTTTTCTAACTCAAATTTGCAAGAGGTTTGATGCTTCATAAAATTTGTGGATGGTTATTGCTTCAATTATGCCTTGCTTTTATAGATTTTGGCAAGGGTAGGGGGTGTGGTTGATTTGATCATGGTTGAGTTTGAGTTAAGTCCATGGTTCCACCTTTGGAGACCATTTAAATATTTTGTCCTCAAATCTTGGGACAAGAGGACAAAATGGGTGGACAAGATGCTCTCTCCTTATGGGTGATGGAGATTCGATTTAAGCTTGATCCATGTGAGCTTCATCCTTCAATCCTATTGGTTGAGATATTTTCACCCATTTGGTGGTTGAGGGAAAATATGACTTTAATCAATTGAATTTAATTAATATCCTTAGCCATGTGTACCCCTTAAATGGGTTCATTTGATTTAAATGAACTACGTAATTAATTAGATTAATTACACAATTAATTGATTTATCATGATTTATTTGATTTAAATTGGATTTATGGATTTTGATTTTTAATTAAACTTTATTTATGGCTTGATTACAATTTTTCTTTGATTTTAGCTTGATTTGATTTAATTGCTTTGATTTTTTCCTTGGTTGCTCACTTGATTGATTTTGTCCAATTTCAGGTGATTGCAATACTAACTATGATTTGACAGATCGTTGTGGTTAGCATTATTATGTTATTGCAGGTTTCAAATCTAAATTTCCCCTAATTATAAATGGTGAACTCGATGTGAAGTGTTATGCTTCTTATCTTTCTTACTTTTTGTGTCTTTGTAGCTACAGGTGCATATGCCACATGTGTTCTTAATTTTTGCATCTATATCATAAATCGACACAACCTTGATACTTAATCGACACAACCTTGCTACTAACATGACACAACCTTGATGTTAAAGTGACACAGTCCTACCATGTAGAAGACACACTTGTTGGTGTCATAGTCTACACACTCATGTACCATAATTGCCTATTAATTTTTGTATTATTATTCTCAATTACTACTCTTTTGGTTTGTTTTATCTGCTAATCATAGGGATATTTTCTTTGACATTTGGTTATCCTATTGTGATCTAAATTTTCCATGCGAGGTTATTTGTTATTGACATCATATTTTTCACTTTCCAAACCCTATTCTATCTCTATTTATACTTTCTAATTAAACACATATAATGGAATTAAAATTCCATAACTGTTATGTTAAGCACTGCATCTATTCTATATAGCACTGTAACTACCATTTAGATCATTGCATTTTTTATTTAGCATGCCATGTATGCTCTATTAAGAATCACAACCATCTAGTGAAACATCATAATTAACTGGGAAAACATATAAAGGTAAAAGTCCAAGAACTATTAGAACAAAGAAAAAGGGAAAGAGAAATCGAATAGAACCAAGGATCTATCTACAAAACAACAACAATACAGTTGGAAGTTGACATTGGCTATGAAAGGGTCTTCAATGTTTACTTGGACAAGGTTAACAAGATTGTTGATAAAATTGGTTATATTCATGTTAATGAAAGTGAGCTTATGGATTATGAGAATTAAATACTAGATCTAGGATTTCAATACTAACATCAGATTTTTAGCTTGTGGCTAGGAAGAAAAATTTATCTTTTTAAATAAAATCAATCCACGTTTGTTTTCAGTGCACCTAAAAAGAACCTTGTATTGCAAAAAAATACCAACTCACATTTTTCTTTAGTACATAAAATGAACATGGGCTAATAATTGAACAAGAAATCTACACTTCAATTTGGTGCCTTAAAATTGGACAAGAAATATAAATTTGAGTTTGGTGCTCCTAAAATTGAACAAGAAATATTTTATTGGTTTGGTGCTCTAACAATTAACCCATGTGCATGTATGAATGATTCCTAGATTTTGGAGATTAATTTGATTAATCATGTGTCTTGATTTTTTAGTTATTTTTGCATGATTTGTTAGATTTAGAACCCTTTTTTAGAGAGGTATGTCTAGGGTAAGTGTTCACTACTAGAGGATGACCTCAAATAGGAAAATCCTTTTGTCCAGTACATAAATGAGACGTGGGCTAAACCTTGGAATTCACTCAATCTAACCAAGCTCAAGTAGAAGAGTGGATAATAGCTCAAATCGGGCCTATGTGTCCAAGGAGATGACATGGTCCATTAGAGACTTTAAAATTGTCTTAATTATGTGGAAACCAATTGGGTAGATGCCACAAAACTAATTTAAAACATTTTAAATTAGAGGCCACTTGTTTCACCTTTGAACATTGTCTTATTTCAGTGCAAGGGGAGGTAAGAATATCCCCCCAAGATCCCCATCATATGCATCCCAGGTTATTATGTTATTTGAGGATAAATATTCTTTGACATGGAAATAATATCTAGCAAAAGGCAAAAAAATGGGCACCTACAAGAGGACTTGCATATTCTAGTAGTGTGACATGGTTGTGTGAGCTGAAAGACTACCAAACAATGAGCATGAAACATTTCAATAAAGCCTTTTTTCCCTAAGGTTATTACTTCTTGTATATGTTTTTATTGTATCAGACCACATGGAAACTTGTGACTTGAAAATGTAACCAAACATACACACAAAAAAAATTCAATCAGTTTTGTCTTACATCCACACTCTTCATGTGTGATTGTTGTATTTGAACTTCATCAAAATCTTTCCTAAAACAATATCCTAGACAAAGCTATGCAATCAACATAGGTCCAAAACATACCATTTGTCTCTACCCATAATTTATGTGATCGACATATTAGTTATACCTTACATTTTAGTCACATTCTTGCATTTAGAATTTAGAACCTTGCATAGTCATCATATTATTTAAATATTGCATAGTCCTCATTCTAGATCCAATAAAAATAAAAATAAAAATCCAAAAATATATCTTTCATCACATAAGGTCGGGTATTACACTTTTTGGAGTTATTTTTCAAATTGGAAGGTACATCTTGTGATGAAATTCCTATAGTGGTATTGGTTATTATTGTGACTTCCTTGAATTCAATTATCATCTTGTGCCCTTGCCTTGTCTTAAGCATTTTCCATTTTTTTCAAAATTTGTCTTATTCATAGACATCTTGTCAAATTTTTCATTTCAATTGAATTCAAGATAGTTCCCAACATAATTAGGGTCTTTCCTAGGAAGGGTTGCATTACAAATTTCTAAAATTTTCTCTTAGGGTATATTTCTTACACCTTGGATATCATTCTAATTTCATACATAGATTCCTAAACTTGCATTTACATCCCAAAATCTTCAAAATCCAAAAAACTTAGTTTTCCTTATTGTCTTTTCCTTTACAGTCATTCCCTTATTGCATTTTCCTTTCAAATAAAAAATACCAAAATAAATTGGTCTTAACCTAGTCATCTTGCGTATACCTTGGTCTTAAATTGCTTTCTTGCACATGTCTTTCACATGATCAAAGAAGGGTAGAGATAAAATAGATCGCAACAAGGACCCTATGCTTAATCTGACTAGTCATATGGCCTTTACTATCCCAAGGACCTTAAGATTGGATTTTGATGCACCCAAGATAGTGCAACACTAGCAGAGAACAAAGAATGTCATACCACAACTACCTCATATGCGTCCAGTAGGAGATGAGTTCTTGACTAATAATGTTAGGGAATCATGTATACAAGAGGAGTTGACAATTATTTACAAGACCCTATGATCATGGTTGTCATGGATGCCTTTCTTTAATTAAACCTAAACAACTATTTCTATTTACTTGCACATAATGGTGCTAAATTACCTGTTGGGTTTGACATTGCAACCTTAGTAGAGGACATACCATTCCAACACAATCCTCTCAAACCATTTTCACATTACCATCTACCAGCATAACTCAAAGTGCTACCTAGGTCACAACATCCTCCACCACACTTTAGATCTAGTATAAAAACCATCTTTTCCCTAGCAATCATCCCACATCTAATGCAACCATGACTACAAGGGAACCTTCAATAATATCACAAACCCATCTAGTGGGTAGTTCTCAAATTATGGTAGCAAGTTCCTCAAATAGAGAACCCTAAGGACCAAACCCTAGTAGTATCCTACATGGTGTGCTCTCTAGTCAAGGTCCACCCATAATCATTCAAGAAGAACCCTCACAATAACCTCGTATAAACCCTTACCATAAAGGGATGCTTTCAATCATTTTCAAATAATATGAGATAATTGGGTCCAATACCTCCAATTACATGGTACCACCTAGTATATACCACAATCCTATGCACCTCTAACATAGACAAATGTGGGGTACTAACCCCTATATCGTCAAGTTCCAACATGCCACAATGAAATCCCATTTTTTGATCCTAACGTAGTACCAAATATAATGACTCCCACTAAAGTCCTCCCTCAACATGTTCAAACCCTTCAAAAAAATATCACAAATCTCCAAATAGGTTCTCCCTAAAGGTCATACACATTATCATATCTTATTCCTTATCCATTTGATAGGATGCTATATATGTCACCCTTTCCACACAACTTTAAAATAACTAAATTTGATAGGTACGAGGAAAAGGATGATCCTCTTGACCACATTTGATAATTATTCATGGTGTGTATAGAAGTGACCCACAAAGACACACACCTTATTTGATTATTTCCATGTAATCTTAGTGGGTCATCCATGGGGTATTTTTCTAGACTCCCTCCAAGGATAAGATCATGGAATGAGCTAGCTGAAAAGTTCATATCCCATTAGTTACATAACATTGTCATCGAAATAACCTTGATGAATATGTGAACTACCAAGAAAGAAATTGGTGAAATATTTGCCTCATTTTTACAACATTGGAGGAATTTTTCCTCCACAAGATCCTTTCACATACCCAAAAAGGAAAATATCCACATGTTTATTGAAAATTTCCAATTGGATATAATGTGTGAATGGAACTCACAACGTATTGATTCATTCAAAGAACTAGCTAAGAAAGGGATAAAGGATGAAAGATACCTTACCTTAAATGGAGTTATAAAAAAGGAGATCAATACCACAACACCATGTCACTAATGACAATATTGTCAATGCTAAATTTTCACAACCAATCTTCCATGTCTAAGCATCAACAAATGTTCAAGACACCCAAACACCAAAAAATGTCCAAAACACCAAAAAAACTACTCCTATGGAGAATCCCCCATCCAATACAATAAAAAACAACCAAATTTTTGCAAGAAGGAAAAATCCATGCTGGAACTATACTCGTCTTGTAGAACCTCTTAACAATATCCTAAATAAACTCATGCAATTCCATCTAATCAATCTATGCAAAATCAGATCATATGAACCAAGTCCCTTCATACTATCATTGTGGGATGACAATAGCCTTTTTGATTACTGCATAACCAAAGGATGTGAAATGACTAATTGTTTTCAGTTGAAGAACATAGTCCAAGATTTCATTAAACGTGGTGAAATTGAAGTTGTCAACAATTCTAGCACTATGAATAAAGATCATACGATCTTTCAAAATTTGTTGATAGATCATGAAAAAGAAGTCCTCCATGTTAGAATGGAATAAAAAGTAAAATCTTACCTATGCCAAGATAGACCCCAATTTTATCATAAATATCATCACTATATGGAGCCTAGACACTAACTGTGTTGTCACCACCCATCATTCTAAAATTATAGTATAAGGGGCGGCTTTGTCAAAACCTATCATACCCTCAAGGTCATTCACTCTACCATAAGGTCAGTATAACCTATTAGACCATATAAAAAATTTGTGGCCCAAATCTCCATCTTTGAACTACTCTTCATTACACCAAACCATAAAGTAGTTCCAAATAAAGCCTTGCAGAAGTCATTTATCCGAAAAGAAATAGACGTTTATGAATTACATACCATGATTGGATACTTATCCACCCCACACCATGTTTCTTTCACTTAGAGGGATTTAATATCACATAATCCATCTCATAATAATTCCCTACATTTACAAGTCTTCATCCACCTCCATAAGCTCTAGCGAGTTTTAATAGATGGAAGAGATAGTCTAAATATATGTACATTAAAATTGATCAAAGTAGTGGGATGCTCTAAGAGTTGTGTATATGTAACTAAAAATATCATAATCAGGACTTATGATTATGATTAAAATCCTTCCAAGGGCATGATAACTCTACCCATCAGACTGGCTCCTACAACACAAGAAATTGCCCTCCAATTGTTGGACTTAGAGCTAGGCTACAACATGCTTCTAGAGAGACCATAGACTCATTCTAGGAAGAAAATACCATACACTTACCATCAATGCCTCAAGTTGATTAGGTTGAGATATTCGAGGAATAAAAATATGACACCGACTCAAATGAGTGTGAGTGGGATACCCCACAAACTTCCAATACCCTTGATATCAATACAAGTATTGTCTTCTTATCACTCCAAGATGGACCTAATGATCAACGTGATTGGATTGAACAATTCTTTAATCGATCTAAACTCTAATCCTATTTCTCATCAAAACCCATGATAGCATAGCCTTGGTCTACCCTAAAGATAGCATAGCCTTGGTCTACCCTAAACTTATTGATTAAGAATAAAAACATCCACCAAGTATAGACATATTTGAGAAAAACCAACCAATAGCTAAGTTCTTGGGACTTCAAGAAGGCATACCTTTGGGAGACCATAAGGTCAGATTCAATATTGAATTGGATAGAAAAACATATCTTGGGGAGTTATGTCAATCCTCTAGTCACAAAAATGAATACAAAGAAAATGTAAGGTTCTTAGGTGAAACCTGAAAGGCACATTCTAACCATAAAATAGTAAAAACAAAAGATATATTTGAGGGAAAAAACCTCCCTAAGGTTCCCTAGGATGGATATATTGACATACTCCCAATAACCAAAGGATAGTCACTACTTCTGGTAGAGAATAAATAGACCATCAACAAAGGAACTGAAGATAAAAAAATACTAATTCACCTAGCAGAGTCTTTAACAACAAAGGAGAGATAAATTTCATTCATTTCTTCATAGACATGCAAATCAACTTTTCTTGGTCATACTCTAACATGCCTAGATTAGATCTAGAATGAGTGCTTCATTATCTACCATTGAAATTGGGGGAAAAACCTTATTAAGAAAAATCTCCATAAAATGCATCCTAAGATAGTGCTACTAGTCAAAGAAGAACTCAAAAAGCTACTAGATGCATGCTTCATAAGACCCGTCAACTATACTGACTAGATATCCAATCTAGTGCCTATATCAAAACCCAATGGAGACATTAGAATCTGCATAGACTTCAGGGACCTAAATTTGGCATGTCTAAAGGATGATTTCCTTTACATAACATCGACATGATTTTTTACTTGACTTATGGGTACAAGATTCTATCACCCATGGATGGATTCTTTGGGTACAATCGGATAAAAATAGCACCATAGGATCAACATGAGACAACTTTTACTTATGCATGGGGCACCTACTACCGGTGTGTCATACCCTTCAGTTTGAAAAATGACACTGCCACATATTAAAGGGTTATGAATACTATTTTTCATGATATGAAATCATAAAAATGGAGGACCATGTAGATGATACATTATAAAAATTATTGGAAGAAATATTCAACTATCTATATTATAACTTGTCTTTGATAGACTTCAAGAATATAAGGTTAGATTAAACCCCAAAAAGTGTGTCTTTGAGGTCACTTTAGGAAAACTATTGGGATTCATCAAATCATAAAGGAGAACTGAAATAGATCCAAAAAAGGTCCAAGAAATCATCGAGATTCCTCCACCAATGACACTTTGTAACCTAAGGAGTCTACAAGGAATATTGCAATCTGTTTGATAGTTCATTTCACAACTGGAAGACAAGTGCCATCCATTTTAGTATCTTCTTCACAAGGGCATGAAATTTGAATAGACATAAGATTATTAAAATGCATTTCAAATACTAAAATAATATATTCTTTCAGCACCACTCTTAATGTCTCTTATTCTAGGTCAACCTCTATTATTGTACATTTTATCTACAAAACATCACTAGGGGTGCTATTGGGACAAAATGATTAAGAGGGAAAGGAAAAAATCATCTATTACATCAATTAAACACTTACGAATTATGAGATCAACTATGCTACCATTGAGCTGGCATTATTGGTTGTACTTTTTTCTTTGTAGAAACTCATACATTACATGCTAAGTCATAAGATTCTCCTAATTGCCAAGATTGACCCTTTAAAATATTTGTTGAGTAAAGAAAAATTAATAGGTAGGTTATCTAAGTGTGTCACAATTCTTATAAAGTTTGATATTGACTATGTAGATGGAAAAGCTATTAAAGGTAAACCTATTGATGACCAACTGGTAGATACAATGTTACCTTCAAATCATCCAATGTTGATAGAGTTTCTAAATGAAGGCATATTTTCCTTATAAGATTAGAAGTAGTGGAAGTTGTTCTTTGATGGATATCACATAGAAAAGGGTTTAGGTTTCAGTGTTGTCTTCTTCATCCCTCAAGAGGATTCTATCCCCAAGTCCTACAGGCTAAACTTTGATTTCATGAATAACATCATCGAATATGAAGTACTCATCATAGGTTTGAAGACTACAATCTAGTAGAAGATCAAACATCTACAATTATAAAAGGATTTCCAATCAAAAAAAAATCAATTAAATGATAGATATGACAATAAGGACAAGAATATAATTATATACAAGGCCACGACTGAAGACTTCAAGCAATACTTTTATGAGATATCATATGAGAAAATCCCCTAAATTGGAAACAAGGTGGTTGATGCCATGACCAATATGGGATCTCTACTAGACATACCTCTATTAGTGACACATTGTGACTTCATGGTCCCTATATTTTAAGTCCCCATATCTAAGTTTATGTGTGATATTGGTGGTCATGATTCCCCATGGTACCAGGAAATCTATGCTTATCTAATGAACCAAAATATTTCCCCTTACCTTTCCCACAACTAAAAGAAGTTTTTAATAAGACAAGCCTCTTGATATGCCATTATAGCCAATACACTCTATAAATCAAGTCTAGATACAATACTCCTATGATGTATCAACTCACAAGAAGCACAAACAACATTTCTAGAAATATATGAGGGTATTTGTAGTGCTCATTCTAGTGGTTTAACCTTAGCTAAAAATGTTTGAGAATTGGGTACTATTAGTCCACTATGGAGACAGATGCTTATATATTTATATAGATGTGTTAGAAATGTCATATTCAATATGGTAACCTCATCCATGCAAAAGCTCAGGGGATGCACCCACTCACTTCACCATGGCCTTTTTTAATGAGGGCTTGATCTCGCTGGCAATATTTACCCACTATTCTATGACGATCATGCATAGATCATTATAACCACTAAGTGTTTTATGAAGTGGATTGAATAAATTCCTATGACCTATACAAATGGAAAACATATTTCAAAGTTTATCCTAAACTACATCATAATCTATTATGGAGTGCCTCAAGTTATTATCATTGATAATGGTACTCTATTAAAAAATGAGCATGTTGATGAACTTTGTGAAAAGTTCCACATCCAACATCACTATTCCTCATGCTAATATCTAAAAAGTAATGACCAAGTAGAGGTGTCAAATAAAACCATTCTAAAAATCCTAAAAAAGAAAGTCAATGATGTTGGCCTTGACTAACACCTCTAACTAAATCCCACCCTATGGGCATATTGCACTAGTTTCTTTAATTCCATAGGAGAAACTCCATATTCACTTGTCTATGGTACCGAGACAATCTTTCTAATTGAGGTTGAGCTTCCATCACTATGAGTATCACTTCAAAATGTCATTTTAGATGAGCAATACCCTGTATCTCAACTTTAGGAGCTATAATTGGTAGATGAGAAAAGACATAATGCACTGACACATTTCCAAGTACATCAACAACATATTTATAGGAGCTACAATAAAAAAAGGTCAATCTAAAACTTTTAAGTTGGAGACTTGGTACTCATGGAGAATCAAACTAATCAAATGAAAAGAGAAAAACTAGGTAAGATTGAACCTAACTAGTTGGATCCCTACATTTTCACAACAATCTATGGATCTCAAGAATATTAGATATCCACATCAAAGGGCCAACCTCTATCAAACCCCATCAATAGCTTACATATGTGAAAGTATTATACATGACTCTCAGAGTAGGCCTATTTCAAAAATCTCAAAAATACAAAAATAAAATAAAAATGCAAAGAATAATGGTTACCTTGATGAAAAATTGGTAAATAGATATCTTGTGTGACACAAAAAAATAAAATCAAGAGAAATAAATTTATCCTATGGTCAAAACCACTTAAGTGGTGCCTTGGGCAAGTAGCATGGTGAAAACTAGGCAATCTGGATCCATGTGTAGAGATCATAGCTCCATTATCTATCATTGATCCAACCTGATATCACTTTTCATTTCAAACTATTTTCTATAATAAAATCCTTAGTCGTATATTCGTGACTTGAGATTCTTAAGTTTTCCTTGTCAATTCATGTCATGTTTTCCTACACTAAGTCAATTTGTCACATCCATTCCATAATAAATTGCCCATTCTTTCCTAATTGGGGGAAACCCAATGGCATGTTCCTATCAATGTCCAAAAAAATAAAATATATCATTAAGCATCCTAAAAAAATATTCAAAAAATATTTTAAAAAGTCTTAAAGAAAATCTGAAAATAAAAAAATCCCTAAAAATACAAAACAAAAAAAATAAAAAACCTAGAAAAATCTGCAATAAATCCCATTGTATATAAAAAACCCTTTTTATTTTAACAATGACTAAATTACATCATACAAAAAGTTTGAAATTTAATGGAATCAAGTCAAAACCGTTAAACTAGTCAATAAGTCCTCAATCAAACAAATCAATTTTCTTATCTATCAATTAAGTCAATGACAATCCTTTTGTCAAAAGATCATCTTGTCTTATACAAAGGATGAAAACACTCGAAACCAAATGGATCATTCTAAAGTGAGGTACCTCATCATTGATTTAAACATCATCATAAATCATCAATGTCATTGTCAAACAACTACATAACACAAACACATAATCACTATGGTTGTCAACTTTTTGAGTCAAGTTGTCCTTATTATGTCTTGATTTTTGTAAGTCATGTTCCCATGCATCTCTGTGATATCCACAAGTGATTAGAGATGACAAGGTGGTTAATGGATTATTTCTCTTTGTATTTTTTTTGTGGGATATTTTCCATGAATTCTTAAAAGAGGATTTTGGGTGTTTGTGAGAAGTGCTTTCACACATGGGAAAAGTATCTCAAGCACAAAATATTATTAGAGATAGCAATGCTCATGGACATTGCACATACCTCAAATCTTAATTCCTAACCTATATGGATTGGCCCATATTCCTTATTTGTTAAAAGTACCTATTAAAAATGCAAGAGGATAATCTTACCTATATCAGTCATATCTTGGTAGGATAATATCAAATCTTATATAATAAAGTGGCTCAATGATGAAATAAATTGTTCAAATAATTTTTAATACAAAGGTGGTTAATGGAATTTAATATTTCAATCAAGATTCATACTCATTCTATTATCTTATAATCATTCTATCAAAGCTAACAATTCTCCCTTCCATTCCTAGCAAAGTCCTTGTGATATAGTATCATGGCACATCAAAAATATTGTATCATGCATCCTTCATCCATAGCTTGTTAGTACATATATCATAAACTAGATCATAACACATGTCATTAAAGTGCATACATCCATCTCATTAAGCATATAAGAAAGTATAGCATCTAATCTACATCACATGAAATCATTTGCATATAGTATCCATTGCATACATTATAGTCCAATAAGGCACATCATAATAACATAAATCATCATAGGTATCATATAAATAGAAAGTGCATAATCATAAAATCATGTCTACATATACATAGCATAAAAGCATATAGTGAATCATATAATAAACATCATAGAAATAATAGAACATCATATGCATCACATAAAGCATAAAATAAATCACGTCACAACATAAACATGTAGGGCCACCAAAGATGCATCATATATATAAACTTGAAAAGTGTCATGATACAATTGTTGGTATTGAAGAACACTAAGAGTGGGGGAGGGGTGAATCAACGTTCGATACTTTTTAACTTTACTTATCTAATTGCACAACCATAAGATAACTAGAATGAAAAGTAAACAAATAATACATAAATTAAACATCCACAAACTCATGACACCATGATTTTTGTGTGGAAACCTAATTAATGGAAAAACTATAGTGGCGATGGAACCCACAATTATCTATGGCACATAAATAGAGATAACCCGATTAAGGAAAATATTACAAAATGGGAATGCACTTGCATTCAAGCACACTTCCTAGAGCACACTGTACAGCTATAAAAGAGAGCTAAAACCCTTATAAATCACACTTCTTACAAAATATATATTGGACTACAATCCAAGATGATGAACTAATAAACAACATCACATATTAAAAAATAGTTCCATGCAAGTTCAGTACACAATATCTACTCAATATTCAATCAGAGCTCTCATTAATGATCCTTCACACATATTGTATGTAATCACTTCATATCTAGTCATTTCTATCACTAATCATCACAAGAACTTGAGCTTAAATATCGATCATCAAGATATAAAAAACTCATGGTTGGCTCCAATAACAAAATATGTAATGTGTGAAACCTCAAATAATACACCAATTAAATCTCCATACTAACCTTGACCAATAAATATGGAGATATCATGTAACATGTCATCTCTACCAAAATTTAAGATCAAATTTATTGGACCATCAATCTAGTAGGATTTTTTATCGATCCAAATTTTGATTGTCTCTGTCTTTTATACTTCCCTGACAACCTGATACTCTAAATATCAAAACTTAACCAAAACATAATATCAACTACTATGAGCATAGGATACCATAGAGTATACCTCTAAAAAATCTTCATCTATCTTAGACACTTATAATTAAGTCAAACATCTTCATACCAAACCTTTTACCAAACCTATATGTTGTTGCATGTTCTTCCATACTTGGCTGATTTTCTATTCTATCCTTTGGCATATAAAAAATATGTTGGGTGAACAAATGAAAGAGTGTAATTTACATCAATTAAAACATACAATTAATCTATAATAGTTTCTCTTTCCCAACAAAAATGCCATAAATGGAGCTTTTTAGCTCACAAAACATATGTAAAATAGTGTGTCTACATATAAACACTTAGCTAGTGCTACCACGAACCTATAAACTAGTGTGTCTAGGAAATGGATTTGGGGATGGTCTTTATGGTCTTGAAGGTCCTTATTGTGACCTATGCCTATCTGAGATAGCCTAGTTGGTTGACCCATGAATGCTCCACTATCCTAAGAACCTTGTGATCTTTATGTCCTCTATGATATGTGGAAAGTTGTATAACTAGGTACCCAATGATCAAGAGTGAAAATAGTCTCATAGTGTCCCATCTAGTATTGTAACTCCCTCACTACCTCATGCATCCTTTCAATTTTGTTTCAAATTCCTATATCCAGAATACTAGAAATGAATCTACATGCATCTATCTCTTCTTGTCTATCCCTATTCTTAGTTGCTTGTGCCTTGGCCTCTGGTACTTGAACCTCTAACCTCAAATCCCCTCTCCCAATTCATGTCCTAAACCATCCAGACTATCCTCCCCTCCAAAATATTCACCCTATAGGCATACCACTAACTCTGTATCTTTACTTGGGTCACTCTCCTCTCTACCTTGACTATCTAGGAATCTACTCATGTAACCATCATCAAATATACATTGAGTATATCTTATAGGGATCTGATATGCTCCCATAAACTAAGAGTATCATAAGTCTACCTAACATCCTCACCCCCTCCCATAGCTACATATATGGGTGTATCTTTTATGACCTCATCAAATCACCCCATAGAAATATTCATCAACTCTGTCCCCACCCTTAGCATCCTCCAATCACCTCCCTTGAAAGAGATATATCCACTACTACTCTTGGTCTCTTTCTCCTCCTCCTCACTCTTCCCCATCACATCTACCTCCACATCATCCTCCTCCATAGACATGGCTCCACCAGTATCACCTATGTCTCTACCTCCTATTTTCAGTACTACCAAGGAAACACTAGGTACAACTACTAGGGTACCTAAAAAAATGGATCCACCACCCCTATCATCCCCATCACCATCATCTAGTATATCATCTCCATATCCTCCACCTCATCCTTTGAATCCTCCTCCATCTCTCTCTCCCCATCTAACCATCTTCCCTCGTCTCTTGTGGCTCCTCTGAGTTTGTGCCATATCAATAGGAACCAGTTACTTGAATCAGTGTAAGGAACAAACCTATGATTCACTTACCATGCATCATAATTTTCATAATCCCTACATCCACCACATGATCTCCAATCCCATCTTAGAGGTGCTAGGGTGGTAAACTATGTAACTATTGTAGCTATGGAGATCAATATTTCTCCTCATCCTCTAACATCCCTAGAATACTTATAAAATTGAGTAGAGCTTATAATAACTCTTTGTCTCTCCCTGAACTATCACAAAATCATATCCTTGAGTTGTATCTATATAATTGTTGAGACTATGTTGATCACCAAATCAAATACCACTCCTATCTACACAACTAAAGATGATCTACTTCACCATCCCACATGAGGAAACCAATGTATGGTCTCCATGTGAAGTCTCTCGGTGTGTCCAGTAAATGCCTCCAATATCTTGTATGACCAACCTTTCTATATGCCACTTCCTCATAATAGTACACACATATATGCCTTAGATGAATAGATATTCTATCATAGATGGGACATAACATGGTTATCTTCTCAAAAGACCGCACCTATAAAAGTGTGACAATGTAATCCAATGGTTTTTCTCCATGACATGTGATGTCATGCATTTGATGATATAACATATAAATCATGCATGGACCCCAAGCATAGGTAGTTCCCCTCAGCTACATCTATGTAACCATCTCTCCCCACCCAACAAGAAAACCATGTCATCTCCTATCTGGTACCACAACCGTAGCCACAACTCCATATAGAATAGTGAATTACTCATCATACCTAACCATGTCCTACCATATAATCTCATAGGCTCTAATCCCTAGGCCTACCAAACTACAGTCAAATAGGTCGCATAGTGATGCTCTCACTATTTGGAATGATTACACCACCCTCTCCCCATGAATAGGAACCATAAGATTTGATAAACATCCTCCAATATCACACTGAACTCTCCCATTTGTATGTGGAAGAAAAAAGTATTTGCGTGTCATCTCTTGCACAAAGCAGTAATTAGGCCCCTATTTTCCTTTATCTTAGGAATAAAAGTGATATGTAGTAATCCTATGCTCTCTAAATGCTCGCTCTCCTAAGCATCTAGTCTATGTCTATAAAGAAGAATCTTGGGATTATTCTGTTGAGTAATGAGGACTGAGTCCCTAATCGACATATGCAAATGTAGTCACCCATTCAATCCAAATGCAAGTAAAAAATAAAGCCAATAATGCATCTATGTTATATCATTTATTACACATGTCAAAATACATTAAATTCATTACATCACAACAAAACAAAACAATTTTGTTGATTTAGGCCAACACATGTGACTCAATTAATAACCCTATTTGTCAGGCATGTGCATTACACTATTCATACAAGTGTGTTGTATCTATATGTCAATGGCATAAAATCCCTAAAACAAGCATCATTTCCACACTACATATGCATCACACAATAATCACATATGACTCATTTATAATTTTATAATACTATAACACTTACAACAATTTAACAACAATTGCGATGATTTTGCCTATAATTGTGACAAAATCGCCTAGCACATGAGGCTCAATTAGGAGCTCGGTTCGACCTAGCCTAGAAAAATGCACAAATAAAAAGCTATAAATACACCAAAAAGATGCATACATACTAGTTTTGGGGTGCCTGTTGGATGTTGATATGTCCTGACTCATTCATAGATATGTATGACATCCTCATACTATGCCATCACTTTGCAAAATCGCTCAGAGACTCCTTCTCCACAAATTCTCTAAAGCTTATGAGTGAAAATGACATTGACAATGACCCCCTAGGCCCTTTTATACCCCCTACCCCTCCTCAATGAGCATGCACATACTCCATTTGTATTGGTTGTGATGCCTTTCACCTTCTGAAGCCCATAACTTTTTCCTAGGACGTCCATTTTCTGAACCATGAGTTGCATTATGATTGTGATCACAATATCAACAAATTGAGCCCTTCATTATATTTTTAGGTTAATTTTTTTGGGGGGAACCATATTACTTAGTTACTACCATTTTTTTGTCGGGGTATACTAGGGCATAATTTTTATTAATTGTTCTTTGAAACAACGCTTGAAAATGCATTGTATCAAAGAGGGGAAAAATGTAGATACCTAAAACTGACTTGTTGTCCATGTGCAATGATCTCACTAATATTCCTCTTAATTGATTAAATAATATTTATTATTTAATTAATATGCATCTTTCTACTATATTCTAAATTTAAAATCAATATTATTCCAAAGTTTATAATTAAGTAATTTTAAGAAATTATTTATTATTAAATGTATAATTAATTTTCATCACATTATTCTTCTATAAAGTAATTAAATTATTATTATTTAATTATTCCCTGTCTTTACAACTAATTATCTAAGTATGTTATTTAGTTAAATAATTCTACTTTTTTTTATTACATTTATGTAATAATTATAATTATTTAAATTCCCCCTAATAAGTAAATAAATGTCAATTTAATTTATTTAGTAATTATTCTTCTCATAAATATTATTTATTTATTTATTTATATTCTCCATGTGCAACTAAATGAATTTCTTTATTTGTTTACTAGTTCTAACTAATGCTAAGTTTCAGTCTAGCCTTCATTCACCCTTTCTAAAACCTCAATCACCTTTTCTGACCATTTCTGTAATGCCTCGCTAGGGAACCCAGAAGAACTTAACCTAAACATGCATCTAAGTTTGCAGAATATTTTTTTTTTAAAGTTAACATACAAGAAATACATCAATGTGGAAGCAATTACCATTTACTCACATTAATACAAACAACCAACATAGGTTACAACTCTCAAGGGTTCCTTGACGAAGATTAAGTTAACATTAATTAATTAATTTAGATTAGGTACAAATACAAAACTCATATAAACAAATGAAAGATGAAAGCAACATCACAAAGAAGATAACATAAATACAACTGGTAACATAGGGTAACCATAAATCTACATCCATTGCACATGTCGTAGGGTATGTAATACAATAACTGAGAAGAAGTACAACATGACATCTCTGAATAACTGATACAAAGATACATGATCACAAAGAAGAAGAAGAAGAGCAGAGTACAACTCCGTCAATGAGGATTAGGAAGGAACAACTGCCACAGGGATCATCCACCATTGGTACACAAATGTCAGAATCTCAAATGGTAAAAGAATCACTACCACCTGACATCGTGAACCTAAATGGTCCACTCCCACCGTGCTGAGGAGATAACAACAGATCCCACTCGGATAACAAACAAAATAGATCAAGAAAAGGAAAGGATCCCAAAAACTCTCTAACTCAAGGTGAAAAGTAATAATGCCATGAATTACTCACTATTCCAGAGGCAACCGACACATGTAGGATAACTAGACTATGCATAGGAAGGTGTCATCATGTATGTCTAACCCTTGAGTCTCATCTTGGTAATCTCTCTGGATCTCGGCACTCAAGTGACCATACACAGTGTCAATGATCTCTCGTATGGATGAAGTCATCAACTATGCCAACTCAGCCCTTAAAAGGGGGCTAGTCATCTTCTCCATTCCCACCTTAGTCTGTACTAGCACTAAGCCAGAGCGAGGAAACCATATCTTTTTAGGTTCATTTTTAAATCTCTCAATGTTATATTTAGTTATCACTTGATTAAGATACTTAACAATAAGTGATCCTAGCAGCCACTTGAGGGCCCCGACGCTTATTGCAAGCCACCTCCTACTACATATCTAGGTAAACTACCCTAGGCTCATAGATCTCACATAGATCACAAAAAGATAACAATGTCCCTCAAAATTGTTCCACAAAATAACAGGAACATATTGGTTCTCACATAACCATGATATCACAAAACACTCTCAAAGTGTTCACAAAAGAATATATACACATGATCCCATGGATCAGACATAAAAGTCAATATCATATTCTCCTCTATAGAATATGAAGTAAAACTCAATACAACATGAGCCCAAATGGTCAAAACAGGGATGATAATTAGAAAAGTACATACACATCAACACATAGCTGAAAATAGAATCATCTGACACATACCCCGGCCTTTGTATCCCCTTAGGTCTTCTAGTACCCGATAACCCATAAATAACACAAGAAGGCACATCAGACACGATGAATACAACACACACACCATAAAGAGCTTGAAATAAATCCATGAGCATTTGAATTCCATTTCGGTACCTAATTGAATCCAAGCATAAATAATGAAACCTACTAGGAAAATCTGAATAGAATAAAAGAAAACCCAATTTTAGTATATACACAACAATTTGCAATATGTTTCCAAACACAATATGCTTCCAATATGCATAATTATATATCCTAGTGATGTACAATGGTCTATAACACTCGTAAGTTTTATTAAACTAAATCAATTATAAAAATTTACTAAATCAACAAATAAATTCAATTTTAACTAAAATGGATAACATTTCATCTTTAAATGACCAAATCAATTATATGACTAGAATTAACTTAATAAATTAATATACAAATATTAATTTATCAAAATTAATCAATAAACTATTAAATTTATTAAAACTAATAATCAAGTAATGGTACAATGGCAACCAAATTTAAATGTATTAAAAATTAATCAATAAATAATACCCTTTAAATAAATTAAAAACTTAACTAAATTGATTAATTAAAATTTTAATTAAACTAAAATATTGCATAACAATATAATTAAACTAAATTAAAAATTTACTAAACCAAACTAAAAAAACAAATTAACAAATTTTAATTAAATTAATTAATAAACAAAAATTTAAACAACTTTTAGAAAAAAATAAATAAATAAATAATAAAAGAAAATACCTTTTATTTTGGGGGACCCTAGAGGCTCCACACCCCCACTCCGCACCCCCCATGTGAAATCTCCTTGTCCCCTTATGCTGGCAGTAAGTACTGTCTACGGCAGTGCAGTACTATCATAGCAGTACCTCTGCTACGCACGGGCAGAGAGGGGGTAGGGGACAATGGTCCCCGCCCCTTCCACTCAATTTTTTTTTAAATAATTTTTTTTTACTAAATCTTTTCCGTAGAAAATTTTTTTGTTACAATATATTTTTTAATATTTATTTTTTTACACTTTTAACACGTTTTTCTAGAAAGAAAAAGTGGCAACTAAGAAATTTTAACATATTTTTTTAATAATAAATTAATTTCAAAAATATCATTTCACAAGGGTTATATTAAAATTTATTACTTTGACTTTTATGCACACATGATATTTTTCCCTATTGGCTTGTGAATTATCTACTTTTCTATATTTGGAAAAGTATATTTTCTAACAGTAATATTTTTTTTTACACAGTATGTATTTAACCAGAGATTTGTATTTTTCCAGAATTGATTTTTTACCCAAATTGGGTTTTTTAACCAAATTGAATTTCTTTTCAATAGAGAAATTATTTCTTTCCAGTTTTATAGTTTAACTATAATTTAGGACTGATTTTTCATTTTACAAGCAATCTATAGACAAACTTTTGATAAAATTTTGTCAGCATAACTGTACAATGACAAATCATCATAAAAATATAAAATAATAGATCTAGGGTTTCTCTAATACCCAAAACAAGAAATTTCATACAGATCTAATGAAAAGAATCCAGATCTATTCAAACATAGAATTTTACCAAACAAAATAACAGAAGGCACACAACAAGAATTCCAGATCCTACCTTAGATCCAATGCTAGAAACTGTAATGAAACCCCCTATTGTAGATCTAAGAGTGAGATTTCTTCCAAATCCAATCTTGACTGTAGATCTGAAAACTATGATGAAAGCAGGAACTAGATCCAGATGCACAATCAAGCCCAAATCATCAAGCAACCACAACAAACCAAGAATCCTCAAAAACTCAAGCACACAAGCTCTCCAAAATTCTCCTCGAAAGGAAACCTGTCTAATCTCCAAATGAATGCAATTCCCCCTATTAGGGATTCAATTCACCCTTCCATGCAAATCCCAAAGATGACTCAACAGTTAACTCCTAATCAGACTCCAACTCCAAAATTGAGAGTAAATCCTAATTAATAAATAAAATATCTTTTATTTTGCACAACTCAATTTGACTTTTGAAAACTAGTTGTTTACTTTTTGAAAACAAATCTCTTTTCAATTATGCACATGTTATAATTAAAATTCATTATTAAATAAATTAAATAATTATTGCATCCTAAAATCATGCAATTCAAATATTTAATTATTTAATAAAATATACAAGCATAATTCAAAATACTTTCAATTAAGCACATGTTAATAATTGAAGCTCATATTAAATAAATTAAATATTTAAAGCATCCTAGAACATGCAATTAAATATTTAATTATTTAATAATACACTCAAGCATAAATAAATCCAATTTCAATTAAATAATCAATTAATTCCAAATAATCAAATAATTGACTTTAGATTAATCTTCTCAATTAAACATAGAAGCATAATTAATCATTAAATTCAACTATGATCCTAACATTAATAATCATAGAAAATCACCTATATAAACATAAATCAACTGAACCAAGCACAATAAAATCAAGCAAACTGAACCTAAGCACACACTCAAGAATGGGATCCACGAATTCATGCCACCTAGACGAATTCGGGTAGGGTAGTCAAACCGACACTTGTCCAAGCCTAGGACAATTAGGCTTAGGTTAGGGTTTTGGATCCATGTTATCTCCCCTCTCTTACCATCTAATATATTGTGATAGGGCATGCTCATCCTAACAATTCAGGGAAGTCGATGTCCGGTACTTGCAAACCTGCATACAAAACCCACATGTACATACATATATAAATATATAACAGACAATGGTGGGGATCAGCCGATCGTGTGGATCTCGCAAGCAAGTAACTACGACTCCGTCCCTCAACCACATCAGGCACGTCAAACAAAAGTATAAAACAAACACATCAACCATACACATGCAAGTATGGGGTCAGTGAAATCATAAGCATCAATGATTTCATAACATTTATAAAATCAAACTAGGGGCGAGGTACTACAATTTCATATATCCAGTCATCTATTCAATCTATTTACTTATATGTCCAATATATTTAGTCCTCTAATCAATCTATTCTATTGAAAACCCAATTAATCCAGTCAACTATCTTATCTATTCACATCACTCCCCAATCAAATAAGTTAACAAATCAATCAATTATGTTCACTCTTTAATCAATTGAGTTCACTCTTCAATCAATTTGAGTTCAAATCTTCAATCACATTCAATCGATCACCCCAATCATAGAATCCTAATTGAAACCTATAAATTCTATATGATGAGGGCTTATTCTCATTATTTACAACCACATACATACTTTGAGTTATTATGTTGTCCAAGTGAGCACTATTTGAGAGCCCACACATTTTCAGTAGCAAAGAGAAGAATAAGGGAGGCTTGAATCTAGTTTGCATATTGTTATTTTGAATTGATTTCATTATTTATTGTGTATGCATTTCCTTTATCATTCACTTTCTCTCTTGATATTTAGGGATACTAACTATGATTTGATAGATATTTGTGGTTAGATTTATTGTGCTATTGCATGTTATAGATATGAATTTCCCCTAATTATAGATATAAATGAATTCACTTGTAACTCCAGTAATGTATTAAAAGGTATGAATGCTTCTCTTGACAACAAACCTAAGAAGAACTTGCAAAAAAAATCACATGCACGAAAGAATGGTCAAGTTGAACCTAGTAAAGATATGAATAATTTGTACTCTCAACCTGCATGTATTCTCAATGAAGATTTTGTTTGTGTAAAAGAATAAGAGGTTCTTCCTATCAAATGTGATCCTATGCCTATAGAATGTGACACTCAAAAATCACAATCATCAGCCATATACCCAGAAGTTGATTTACCTCGCAACCTACAAAATGAATATTCAACTCCTAATTCTTTTCCTATGTGTTCAAATGAAATAATGATAAATGTTATATTTGAAGACAATGCTATAGAAAAAATGAAAGCAGAGGAACATTCAGAGAATAGTTTAATTCTAAATTTACTGATGAAAACTTGTTTTCTTCTCATGAAAAAAATGAATTGGATGGATATATTCTTGAGAATAGTTCTAAAAAATGATAGTTTTGAAATCATGTTGCGTGAACAAAGGAGGGAAAATCATATAGACAATAAACCTGATGTTTTAGGTTGTTGTAAATAAATAGATAATGGTTATACCTATGTTGTTGGCATTTCAAATTAGTGCTTAAACTCTGTTGTTGATGATTATTTTCTTGAAAGTGAAATTGTTATATCTTGCTTGCAAACCATTGTTGATGATTTTTCAGCTGATAAAAATAAAGATAGTGAAATGTTGGTTGAAGAAAATGATAAAATTCCTTCACAAGACAATGACTTTGTAATCGATAATGTTGATAGAAATGATGGCATCTCTAAGTTTTGTTATGAAAAAGCTTGTTTGAACCAAGGTATACAATCTAATTTCTTTCAAGTGGATGGTTTTCATTTGTTAAAAGTGAAGTATGAAGGCATGCTTGGTTATGTCCAAGAGGTCTATGATGAATATTGCTTGTTTAGACACAAATGTATCTAAATAAAATTTATGCATTCCTTTAGTCTGAGATTTGACTTTGAAGCAATCATCAGATGTTAGTTTTTTTAGCCACATTATATGGTCATAGTTCCTTTTTTCGTAGTGGGTCCTACTTCTCACAATCAGTCAATGGATTTGCATGATCAAGTATTAATAATTCCTAGAGGTAGGGGATTCTTTCCCTATCCTTTTTGTAAATAGTTTTTTGGTTTGAGTTCTCAATTTTGGCTTTCCATTTTGTGCTTGTCATTTTTGGTTTATGCTCAATTCCCCTCGACCCTTATGTAAGAAGCACCCTATCCTCATGCTACTTCTATACCATTGGTCAATACCAGAGATGTTCTATATTCTCTTCATCTTATTTAGTCATTGTCCCCCTTTAGAGCATGTTGTTACTCAATTTTTGAAACTTCCCACTTTGAAAATTTAAAGGTTTTCCATCTATCTTCATCCCTCCTAATTATTCATGGAAAATATTTTCTCGTGATCCTACCATTAAAATATTTATTGAAAAAATATTTCAAGATAAAAAGGTGATATTTCAAGCTTCATATGTATAGCCAGATAACTTGATTATTTTCAATAATCAAGAAAAGATGAGAAAAATGTGTTAACAAATCAAATGTATTCAAAAGGATTCCATTCTAATGCAATAATCATTGTAAAAGCATAAATATGGAACTTGGTCATAATAAATTAGCACTATATGTTAATGAGGTTGTGTAAATCCATCCACATATGGTGATTGATGGAAAATATAATAGAGGCTTTAGAATTTCTACAATCCCAATTGAAATAGAACCATGAGCATGATGTTAAAGTAGTCATAGGAAGTATTGAACTTAAATAGAGAACACTTTCTAAAAATATTCCAACATCTTTTTTTTAAGCCACACACTTAAATGAATTAAGAAAAACCCGACATGTTTCTAAAACCACTGTTGGACCAGATCAACAAATAAAAAAGGTAGTTCATATATTTTGAATTCTAGTATATATTCAATAATTTAGGCACCTATATGTACTTTTTAACTAGATATAGATAGCTATATAAATTATGGATCTCTCCCGACTTACTGAAAACAAACATTGGCTTCAAAGATAAAATAAAACATGATCCATCATTGCTCTTGGCTTCTGTAGCTTGTATTTTATCTGGAAATCACTTTTTTTGAAGCTTTTGCAATGCTAAAAAGATCAATAAAATCCTAAAAATATTCTTTAACAAATGGATTAGAAGCAATCAAACATGAAGCTTGATAAAAAAGGGGGCCTAAAATACACATGTTCATTCTAAAATCCTATATAACAAAAATTGTGCCTTTGAAATCAAAATGCTCACTAATGTAAAATTCAATGATGGAAATTAAATACATGTACTCTATAAAAGAAAATAAAAACTAATGTTTCCTTCATTTAACTAATGAGTGCAAAGGATCTAGTTTTTGAATGACTTACTAATAATGGAGATAATTGAATCCTTCTAAAGGTTAACATATTTAGAAAAACTCAAACCTGATGCATCAAAGGAAATGATAAGTCTAGAGGAGGGATTGTTGAATGGAGATGTTACTCATATTTTGAGCATTAATGGATTGTCATTAGTATCAATCAGTTATTCAGTCGGTAAAGGTTAGTAAAGGAGATAAATAGGACACTTAGTCAATCATACAAAGCCTTCACACCGAGCAAAGTCAAGGCAGAACTTTAACTTAACCAAATACAGGATTGACCAAGCACACTCACCGAGCATTAAACAATTACCGAGTACTGAGCTATGATCACCTAGAATTCATATGAACCAAGCATCAATAATTTACCAAATGGAGAATGCAGTGATTACCAACTAAAGAAGGAAATGGCATAGTAATCTGAAATGGCACATACATCTATGAAAATGGTTTACACCGATCAGAAAATGGTTTACCAAGATCGAGACATAATTTAATACGGATGTAATCATTAAATTGGTGATGATTCCTATGTAATGTTAGATTTTGGTTATTTTTCTTACATCATTGATCTTAGGTTTTCTAAGATATTGTAAACCCTAATTAGGTCAATTCAATTTGATATAAATTTGTAAATATGTCATTATGAACAAGTATCATGAAAGAGTAGCCACACTAAGGACATCAGGAGATCAGACAAAGGGTTTTTGACAGAAGGTTTATGAAAGAAGGATTCAATTTTTCAGAACACACACAAGGCTACCAAGCAAAATAGAAGGACACATATAGCACTATGAGGTGATATCTATTTGATATTTCACATATCTGAATCAAACAAGATTAAGTTGTTATTTACAGATATATTTACTGTTACCTTTTAACCATTGTAGCAGATTCAAAATCTCTTAACATAGTGGACTTAACAGTTCTTGTTTAAATCTCTTAACCGAGTACACACATGTATTATGTTGTTAAAATCCTCTAACCAGGTAGATCTAGTTGATCTAATTGTTACTCCTAATAGGGTAAGATCATCAGAAGTGATAAAAAATTGTAGCCTTAACCGACATACTTTATTGCTACAGTAGTGAATATTTGTAAGTGTCATCCCCACCACAGTTTTTACATTCTTACAATGGTTTCTGTGATACCAAAATATCTATGTCATGAGTATGAATTTTTATGAATGATTTATTGTTTTGTTTACATGAAATTTACATTTTTAGTTACTTGAATACATGTTTCAAACAATGGATTCAGTCAATTAATTGAGATTTGCAATTGGAAATTTTTTAGTCTTGAAAGTTTTTAAGGGTACTGATTCACCCCTCCCCTCTCAGTACTTATCTTTCCATAATCCCAATAGGAGATTTAGAATGTGGTGTGACCATCCATTTAATAAGGTTTTATATTCAATTTTGAATAACCCACATGTCAAGTCCAGTGTCTATGTATAAAGTACTACCCAAATTTTTAAACTATACGGTCAGTTAGGGATTGGTGGCAATAATAAATATATCTAGAATACTTGCATCAATCTATCTATGAAAAATGATGATTCCAATGATGTTGGAAGAACCATTCAGAATGATAGTTCCTCGTTTGATAGAGACAACCCTCTCATTAACATTTATGAGGCTACTTGTTGATAATATGGAAGTGAACAACTAAGAGGGGGGAGTTGAAATAGTTGTTCCCAAAACTTCAAACTTCAAGTCCTTAGTTCTCAAAAACCCTTAAACCTGAATAACCTAATTCTGATCTGATTAAATGGAATATGAAACATGCATGCATATAAAAAATAGGATCACATCCACATAATTTGACATAAGGTTTTTATCGTGGAAACCCTGTTAGGGGAAAAACCATAGTGGCATAACTGATGATAATTATTGCAGTGATGATGAAGTGACTATTGGAGTTGCAATAGGATAGATTTGATTTCAGAAGAATTAGTTATTGATTTTTCATTGATGTCAAGTATTGACCTAGTGTTGCCAGTATGTTGTTGAGTATATGAATGATGATCAGACTATTTTGGTGAGTTTCAATTGTAGTGATTCATATGGGAAACTCGGGGATATCTCAGAATGTTAAACACATGACCACTACTATTGGTATTGACTAGTGAGAAAGTTATAATCAAAGGAAGGTTAACAGTGCAACTACTAGAACAATTAGTAATAGGTGATAAGTGATTTGAGTGGTTTGTCAAATCTATGTTATGTCTTGTAATGCGGTTATAGGATATGGTTTCCAATAGTTTTTGTATGCTATGGTTGCAATTGAAACTATTTTGGATGACTAGAGTGGAAAATAGAAGACCAGAGAACAAATTCAGAATTATTAACATATTGAAGTGTTAAATTTCTTGAGCAACGGTGATTAAATCTTTGATCGGTGATTAGTGAAAGTGTTTCGGTGATCGAGGTTACGTCAGTCGTGATATGATGGTGTGTATTTAATGATTGGAGGTGATGATATGACATTACATCATTTTATGCTAGCATGTGGATAAGATTAAAGAAGATGGAAGTGTGTAGTCAGAACGTGTTTGACTCCTTGATAAATTTCTATGTAAATCATTGTGATAGCTAACATGGTATAGGAAATTTATTGTATACATTTAATATTGTTGTATGATGCATTGGATCTAATATCAAAGACTAAAAGTTGAATTGTATGTCATTTAGGGAAATCCTAAGGTAGTGGAAAACTTAAGGGCTTGATGAACGATATATAAAGGATGAAGTTGATAGTTTTGAGAGTTGATTGTGTGTTAAGCAAGTGCAGTATAAATTGCAAGTTGTGATCAAGCCAGGGAAGAGATAAGTATGGTGAGAATATATTTTGTGCTTTAGTGGATCTGATCAAGCAGAGGTAGTTATATTATATAGATCATTGTTCTTGTTTTTCCCTAATATTTAAAACAGTCAAAATTCCCTAACTCGATGGATCCTAGCAGGTCCCTATTATAAATCCTCTAACAAGGTGGCACATTAGCTTGTGTTTGAAATCCTCTAACAAGAATACTCTTGACAGGGTAAAGGTTTTAATAGACCTAAGGTAAATCCCTTAACCAAGTAACACCTAAGATTTATTTTGTAAAACTCCTAATAGGGTTAAAGTCCTCACAAGATGTACTTCAAAAAGGTACATCATTTAGTGAGTACCAATCCCCGCTGTGGTTTTTTCCCAATTTGGGTTTCCATGAAATAAATATTTTTGTCAAGTGTTTCATTATTTTGTGGATGTGTTTATGGTTTAATATTTTCATTTGATAAACTTATGAATGTTGTGGTAAAGTTTAAAAATACAAAACTTGGATAATTGATAGATTATCGATTCACCCCTCCCCTCATAGTAATATGATCTTAGTATTAACAATTGGTATCAGACCTTAGTTCCTCTTTTGTGGTGAAGATTAAAATCTTGACATAGAGATCCAAAGATGATGCGAAGGGAAGGACCTAAATTCACAAGAAAAAACTACTCAATATGGTGCAACCAGATGAAGCTATATCTCAAAGGTATGGGTGATCGGTATTGGGATCATGTGGTTACTAACAATATTGTCCCTTCAAGAGTCCTGAATGCAGATCATTTGATGATCAAAAAAGAACAAACTATTACTATGGAAGCAATTGCATGTACCCTTTCAGATGCCAAATGTATGATGCAAGAGCTTTTAGTGGCTTTTTAAGATCTTGGTATTTTTTTTAGATTTTAAGAAAAGTTTTTTTTTTAATAAATTCAAAATTTTATTTCCAATTTTGAAGGTTAGTTAGCAATTAAAGTTATCTTAGTTTTAGGAAGCTTCGGGGACAAAATCATCTTTTTAGGAGATGTTTTAAAAATTACCAAAAATGGCAAAAAATAGTTTTATGAAAAAACTACCAAAAAAGGTAATTTTAGATTTTGTACTTAAATTAGTGTTTTCTCACATTGTAGAAAAGGAGTAGTTGGAAGAATAATAAAGAAGGATTGGAATTCTAAAAATCAACAGTGTTTTTTTCTCTCTAATGTTTATGTTAATTGTTAAAAGAATTTTGGTTACGTCATTTGATATCAGAGCCCAGAAGGTCTAGGAAAGAGAGTTTGGTGTTCGTGTGGTTTTGTTTGTGCAAGTTGAAGAGAGAATTTGGATTCCAAAAGACTAGGTAGAGAAGAGAAAATACCTAGGTGAGGTAAAAGAAAAAGTGAAAGCAAGGTGAAAGGGACTTGCTTGAAGAGTTGGATTTGTTGAAGAGGTGCTTGCAGAGTGAGGGCTCACTAAAGAAGAAACAAGAAAAACAAGAGAATAGGAAAGACATAAGTGTGAAGAAGAAGGAATATGACAAGGGAATTTTAGAAAAATTTAAGAAGAAGGTACAAAGGTTGGATCAAGCCTTAAAATAATTGGTGATAAGATTTTCCCTAGAGATGCAAAAATGGCACCTACTAGTTAAGAAGAAGATCACATGGCTCATTAGAAAGATTATTCAAAAGAGGAGAATGAAAGAAAGGACAAAAACAATAGAGGAAGAGGTAGAAAATTAAATGGTGAGTATACCTAAGACTTTTTGACATCAAGAATTGAAGAAGACAAGGTAAATATAGTTGCAGATGAGTCTTCTTGTCATTTTCAATTATTTGGATATGATGTTCAAACTGAGAAAGTGGAAATTCCTATTGATAATAAGGTCAATAGTGAAGATGTTTCTAATTTTTTTGTTAATGATGCATATGCATATTTGCAAAAGTATTATTAAAATTATGGTAATGGAGAATATGATGTTATATTATATGATGAAGACATAAATAATGATGCTATTGAAGTATATGCACAAGAAATAGAATTTTGGAATCTAAAAGTTGAGAAGGCGTTGAATAGGATATGGGTTAAGAAAATGAAGGGGAAGAAGGATCCAAGAATAGTTGCAAAGATGATGGACAAATTGCCAAAGAATTGGAAGTCCAAGAAAAAGGAGAAGACTTGCATTCAAGAGGGCTTTAATTTTCATTTCTCTGGGTTAATACAATAAATATCTGGTATAATGGGAAGGATTATATCTAGAGAAGAAGCATGCACTGAAAAATAACTTGCAGGAGCTGCGTTCTTTCAACCAGAAGAGAATGATGCAAAAGCTTTTAGTGGCTTTTTAAGATCTTAGTATTTTTTTTAGTTTTTTAGAAAAGTTGTTTTTTCTAATAAATTCAAAATCTTGTTTCCAATTTTGAAGGTTAGTTGGCATTTCATCTTATCTTAGTTTTAGGAAGCTTCATGGAAAAAATCAGCTTTTTAGGAGATGTTTTAAAAATTAACAAAAATGGCAAAAAATAGTTTTATGAAAAAATTGCCAAAAAGGGTAATTTTGGATTTTGTACATAAATTAGTATTTTGTCTCATTGTAGTAGAAAATTAGTTGGAAGAATAATAAAGAAGGATTGGAATTCTGAAAATCAACTGTATTTTTTTTCTCTCTAATGTTTATGTTAATTGTTAAAAGAATTTTGTCTGCATCAATTTATAGATGTCAAAGACTTGGATACTACTCATGAGATGTGGGAGAAGTTGATAACTAAATATGGTGGAGATCCACATGTGTAGAAGGCAAGGCAAAAGTTGATAGCTTGAGAGGAAAATATGATGAAATGAGAATGGAAGATAATGAGAACATTGAGCAATATAGCAAATGAATAAAAGAAGTTGTTACTTCTATTAGAGGTGTTGGTGGTAATCTTCCTGAAGAATATGTGGTAAGAAAAGTATTAAGAACTCTTTTACCTCAGTATGCTATTAGAGTTTCATCTATTCAAGAGCTTAGATCTCTAGGAACTATTGTTTTTACCCTTGATCCTTTAAAAGGAAAGTTGACTACATTTGAATTAATAAATTATGACAATAGTATGCCTAAAGTGGAAGCTACTTTCAAGTCATCATTGACTATTGCACTATCTAAGAAAGGAAAGGAAATATCTAAAAAAACTTCAACATTTTAGTCTAATTATTATGAATCTATCATTTATGAAGAAAGAGAGAAGGAAGAATTGGAAGTGTTGTTTGCAAGGAGATTGCTTGGAGGAAAAGGTAAATATAAAGGTAAGATACCTTTTAAATGTTTTACATGTAATAATATTGGACACATAGCCTCTAGATGTCCTAACAATGAAAAGAAGGAGAAACCAAGGAGATTCAAGGACAATAATAATAAATCATGTTACCTTACTGAGGAAGGTGTCGCTGATGAAGAGTCAGATGGTAGAGATGAAGAGGAAATTGTCTTTGTTGTAGTGAAGGAAGAACCCTCATAAGAAAGTGAAAATGAACTAGTATCTAAATTGAATCACAACGGTGATTGAATTATTCAAAGTGGATGTACTCATCACATGTCCAGTGATAGAAACAAGTTCATTAAGATGGAGTGGAATGTGATGGTGGTTCTGTGAGATTTGGTAATGATGCTCCATGTATGGGGAAAGGTAAAAGTTCCATTACTTTAAATGATAACACAAATTGTGATGATGTTTACTAGGTTGATGGTTTAAGATACAAATTTTTAAGTGTTCCTCAGTTAAACAATAAAGGATATTGATTGGAATTAAATGAAGGTATGTACAAGATCATTGGGAAATCGGGAGATTTAATTGCTACCGGTGAACAAACAAGAGGTAACTTATTCCATATAAATTCTAATATTAAGAGTTGTCTGATTGCTAAGGTAGAAGATTGTTGGTTATGGCATAAAAGGTTTTGTCATTTTAAATTTGATAACTTGGTCAAAGTTAGGAAGATGAAGATAGTAAGAGGTTTTCCTAATCTAGTGAAGCTAGACAATGTAATGTGCAAAGAGTGTCAACTTGGGAAGTTAACTAGTTCAAGTTTTATCAGCAAAAGTTACTCTTATGAAAGTATCTTAGATTTGGCTCATACCAATATATGTGGTCCAATGAGAACATGAGGTTATTATGGTGATAGGTCTTTTATGTTTCTTTTTTATGACTATTCCAAAATGATGTGGGTTGTTTTTATTAAGGAAAAATTAGAAGATTTTCATAAGTTCAAGATCTACAAAGCAAGAGTGGAAAAGGAGACCAATAAGACCCTAAAATGTATTAGATCAGATAGAGGAGGTGAATTTACTTCACATGAGTTTATTTCATATTGTGAAGAACAAGGAATCAAAAGGAAGATGTCAGCTCCTAGGACATCTCAACAAAATGGAAGTGTTGAAAGAAGAAACAAATCTATCATTGATTGTGCTAGGACATTGATGATTCAAAAAGGAGTTGCACAAACATTTTGGAAAGAAGTGATAAGTATTGTGGTTTACACATTAAATATAGTTCAATTGAAGAAAGGCACAAACAAAAATCCTTATGATTTGTGGCGTGGTTGATCTCCTAGTGTGAGTTATTTTAAAAATTTTGGAAGTAGATGTTACATAAAAAGAGATGAAAACTCAAGAAAGTTTGATCCAAGAAGTGATGAGGGAATATTGTTGGGATATTCCACAAAGAGAAAATCTTATAAGTGCTTAAACAAGAGAAGAAAAAGATAGTAGAAAGTGCTAATGTGAGAATAGATGAATTCTTTGAACAAAATGATGAATCCAACAAGAAAGAACTAGATGATTAACATGGGTTTGTATATGTACAACTGGTGGAATGAAAAACTATAGATGAACTAATGGAAAGATAGGTTAGTGAACAAGAATCGGTAAAATTAGTTGAAGGTACTCTAATATCAGAACTGGTATTTCCAAGGTATTTTAAACTAAATCATTCACCTGATCAAATTATTAGTGATAGAAATGTTGATGTTTTGACAAGAAGAAAAGAAAGAGAAAGTACATGTTTATTATCTAAACTTGAGCCTAAAAATGTAAAATATGCATTAAAATATGATGATTGGTTGAAGGATATGGAAGAATAATTAGAAGTGATTGAGAAGAACAAGACCTAGACATTAGTACCTAGACTGATGGAAAAAAATGTAATCAGTACTAAGGATTTTTAGGAATAAGATGAATGAGAAAGGTAAAGTAACAAGGAATAAAGAAAGATTGGTGTATAAAGGTTATGCACAAGAAGAAGGATTCGACTATGGTGAAACATTTTCACCTGTGGCCATACTTGAAGGTGTGAGGATATTACTTTCTTATGCTACTTACAAAGGATTCAAATCATATCAAATGCATGTAAAATTAGCTTTTCTCAATGGTGTATTGGAAGAAGAAGTCTACATTGAACAACCAGAAGGATTTTCCAATAAAGAAGGTAAGAACATGGTATGAAAATTACAAAAACTTTATATGGATTGAATCAAGAACCTAGAGAATGGTGTGAGATATTACACTCTTATCTTATTCAAATTGATTTTATAAGGATAAGTGACAACAGTAATGTATATCTAAAGATTGAAAAAGATGATAGGTTACTGATTGCATAAATATTTGTTGATAATACCATATTTGGAGGCAATGAAGAAATTATTAGATCATTTGATGATGAGATGAGAAAATAATTTGAGATGTCTATGATAGGTGAGATCAAATTATTTATTGGATTGTAGATTCAATAATTAAAAAAGGTATATACATTAGTCAATCCAGGTATGTGAAAGAGATATTGAAAACATTTGGGTTGGAAGACTCAAAACTAGCTAGTACTCCTGTGGTAACTAGTTGCAAATTGTCAAAAGAAGATGATATTAAAGAAGTGGATGAGACTCATTATCATTCTATGATCAATAAGCTACATTATATGGTTCACAGTAGACCATATATTGCACAAGCAGTTGGATCGGTGGAAATATTTTCTTCTAATCTGAAGGAATCACATCTAATTGTCATGAAAAGGATATTTAAATATATTAAGGGAACTAAAGATTATGGTCTTGGGTATGGACATAAAGGTCATTTTTCATTAAATGTCTTTACTAATGTTGATTGGAAAAGAAATGTTGATGATAGGAAGAGAACTAGTTGTGGTGCATTATTTCTTAGAGATAGGCTTGTATCTTGGACAAGAAAAAAGTAGAATTGCATATCACAATCAATAGTTGAAGTTGAATATGTTGCTTCTAAAATTAATTGTACATAGGTTGTGTTGATTAAGAATATTTTGGAAGGAATTCAAGAAAAGGTAATTGAACTGGTGGTTATCTATTGTGACAACACAAGTTCCATTAATATTTCTAAGAAATTGGTGATGCACTCTAAGACTAAGCATATAGCTATAAAATATCACTTTCTTAGAGAACGAGTAGAGGAGAAAGATGCAAAGTTGGAGAATGTGCACTCTAAGACTAAGCATATAGCTATAAAATATCACTTTCTTAGAGAATGGGTAGAGGAGAATGATGTAAAGTTGGAGAATGTGCCAACTAAAGAATGGATTGGTGATATTTTCATGAATCCATTGCCTAAGGATGATTTTGAGTATCTAAGAGGTAATCTAAGGGTCAATCCCATATTTTTTGTGAATTAAGAGAAGATGCATAAGCATCAATCCAAGTGTATTCCAATGAATATATTTATGATTGGATTGATGTAGTGAGGATAATCCATAGGGGGGTAGTTTGTGATGTGTTGTGTTGAGTCATATTACATCAAAATAGATTTCATATGTGTTTGGCATCTTTGGAATTATTGTCAAAGAGGGAGAGAGTGTATGTGAAAGAATGTATGTAAAGAAGATTGTTTAGAAGTTCAGAGAAGTTGAGTGTAAGGGGGAGTAATTGTAAGATCAAGTGCCAGATAGAATTGGGAATATTTGTTTATTTCTAGTGTTGTTGGTATTGATGAGAGTATTACCACGAATACATGAAGAGAAAGTATTTCCATCAATACCAAATGGGGAAATTTTTGGAATAACTAATGCTAACTATTGTAGTGATGATGAAGTGACTATTGGTGTTGTAATAGGATAGATTTGATTGCATAAGGATTATTTATTGAGTTGTCATTGATGTCAAGTATTGACCTAGTGTTTCTAGTATGTTTTTGAGTATATGAATGGTGATCAGAGTGTTTAGGTGAGTTTCAGTTGTAGCGATTCATATGGAAAACTTAGGAATGTCTCAAAATGTTAAATATATGACTACTACTATTTATATTAACCATTGAGTAAGTTATGATTAGAGGAAGGTTAAAAATGCAACTGCTAGAATAGTTAGTGATAGGTGATAAGTGATTTGAGTAGTTTTTCAAATCTGTGTTATGTCTAGTAATTCAATAATAGGATATGGTTTCCAGTAGTGTTTGGATGCTATTGTTGCAATTGCAACTATTTTGGATGACCAGAGTGGAAGATAGAAGATCAAAGAACAAAGTCAGAGTTATTAACAGGTTGAAGTGTTAAAGTTCTTGATAAATAGTGATTAAATCCTTGATCGGTGATCGGTGATTGGTGAAAGTGTTGCGGTGTTTAAGGTTAAGTCGATCATGATATGATGACATGTATTTAAATATTGGAGGTGATGATCTAGCATTACATTATTCAGTGTTAGCATGTGGAGAAGATTAAAGAAGATGAAAGTGTGTATTCAAAATGTGTTTGGCTCCTAGACTCAATTCTCTATGTAAATCATTGTGATAGCTAGCATGGTATAGGAAATTTATTGTATACATTTAATATTTTTGTATGATGCGTTGGATCTAATAGAAAAGACTAAAATTTGAATTATATTCCATTTAGGGAAATCCTAAGGAGGTGAAAAACTTAAGGGCTTGATGAATAGTATATAAAGGATGAAGTTGATAGTTTTGAGAGTTGATCGTGTGTAAAGAAAGTGTGGTGTAAAGCTAGGGAAGAGATAAGTATGATGAGAATACATTTTGTGCTTCATTGGATTTGATCAAGTAGAGGTAGTGCTATTCTATAGATCATTGTTCCTATTATTCCCTAATAGTTACAATAGTCAAAATTCTCTAACAGGATGGATCCTAGCAAGTCCCTATTGTAAATCCTCTAACAAGGTGGCACATTATCTTGTGTTTGAAGTCCTCTAACAAGGCTACTCTTGATAGGGTAAAGGTTTAAATAGACCTAAAGGTAAATCCATTAACAGTGTAGCACCTAAAAATTCTTTTGTAAAACTCCTAATAGGGCTCAGATCCTCATAGGGTGTACTTTAGAAAGGTACATAATTTAGTGGGTGCCAATCCCCACCAAGGTTTTTTCCCAATTTAGGTTTCCATGAGATAAAAATATATGTCAAGTGTTTCATTATTGTGTGGATGTGTTTATGGTTAAGATTTTAATTTGATAAACTTCTGAATGTTGTGGTAAAGTTTAAAAAGACAAAACTTGGATAATTGATAGATTATTGATTCACCCCTCCCCTCTCAGTAATTTGATCTTAGTATTAATAGTTTTTATCATGGAAACCCTATTAAGGGAAAAACCACGGTGGATTTTATTACCTACAATAAGTAAATACTTTGTTAGAAATATAAACCCATTATAATGTATGAGGAATGCACATCCATTCAAGATTACTTCCTAGAGCTCACTAATCAAATAAAAAGTCTTAGGCTACAACACTGAGGAAGGCTCAAGACATTACAATTCAATCACTACAATGATCTAATATGTTTTTGAACTAGATAAAAACATATACTTTATGCCAAAGTTAGCTCCATTTAAGTTCAACAAGAATCTCTAATCTAACTCTCTCTAACTCCTTCAGATGAAAAAATTATCCTTCAAGAGTTTTCAACCATTGTTCTGCAAGCAATCTTTCATGTTTGCAACCAATATTCCACTTTTGCGCCTACTGATTTTCCATGATTCATCATCTTATATAAAAAAATAGGTCATCCAAACCTAATTCACCATCTCTTCAAATCACCATGCCAAATTGCTTGTTTCAAATCCATCTTTGACCATCAAGTCATGGACACAACCTATAAAAACCACCTCGAGATCATAAATCTCCTAGATTTCATAGTTTACCACTTGCACAACATGATTTACCAACCCAGTCACCCAAGAATAGAAATAATAATAAAAATATTAATATTGACCAAAAATTGCACCAATATGATCCTTCTGATCCATGTGTATCACCAACTCATCAAGCACACACTTTAAGAAAATCTTATAACATCATGAAACACTCAAATACACAAATCCACCATAGGCATTGGATTTTCCAACCTTTTTTCCACTAAACCTTAAGAACATTGTCAACAAGGCTCTAAGGCAATAGAAATATGTCATGCAGACCTCTAAAGTACAAACCCTCTAAATTGAAGACACCTGAGTATGTCCCAAACACACTCCTATATTTTCTCTAAGAAATTATAGCTTGATTGTGCATACCAAACCTCTTTCTATCTTCCTTTCAACACTGTTTTTCACCCTATATGCCACTCACTAATCCTGACCTTTAATCATGCCCAAATCTTCATGATATCCTCTAAAATTTGGAATGAAATAAGTAGTGACCTTATTCAAAAATATCCCACTTGTGTGACTTCATACCTAAAATATTTGATCCTTAGTGAACCTCTGAACATCCTATTCCACTGCTAACCTATAATAGTTAAGTTAGCAACAAACAAATAACTCTTTTGATCAATTCCTTCGATTCCTCTGATATGTTGACATCAGTAAAAACTCATCCAACATTCCAATATTCTAATAATCTCCCCCTTTGGCATTAATAGAAACATGTGGTGGGAACAACAATAAAACATAGTAATACAATCAGAAACCAACAGTCTCCCCTTTGAGACAAACCATCCACATTATCTTGTAGAGTCTCTCTAACTCATCTTCCTCAGTAATTTTCTCCCCTTGGAAGCAAGATTCCTTTGGTTCCAATCTAATTGCATACTCTTCACTCCATCAGTTTGTCCCCCTTGGATGTAAGCCATTTTTCTATCTTATGTGTAAGTATATATGAACTTTCTTCTCTCATATGATATGTTCTTCCTACTACAAACTCTTTTGATCTATAAACTCTGATCTCTATTGTTTTTCACATCTACTTCGCTCTCCCTTTGACATCAATGAAAAAGGTATCATCTTCTCTTATACAATTTTATTTTTCATATCAATGTCTTCTTTTGTTTCCTTCTTTGCTTCTTCAACCTTTTTAATCTCATCTTTCATTCTTTCACACACACCTCTAAGTCATCCAAACACTAATCAAACATCAAAGTTTTAACTCACTAATTTTTGTAAATCCTTGTAGCTATGTACAAACACTAAACTTTAGATCAAACAAATTTTATTTATCATATACTACTCTCCTTGAGTAATATCCTCCCTAAATCAATCAAGATTGAATTATATCTCCTTGAAATCATCTATATTGATGCATTCTTCTACATATTAGTTATGTTTAAGAAGAGAAATTCATTTTGACTTTCTTTTGAAACTTACCAAATTAGATCCTATATCAATAGTCTCTTTGTTCTTATTTATTCTTTTTTTATTCTTGTGCTTCCTCTCCTTGTCCTCCTTTTCTTTTCATTTTCCCTTCAAATTCCTTTGAACGTGCTTTTCTACCTTGTCTTTTTCTTTTCTTCTATTTTAATCATTCCTTCTCATTCTCATGTTTTCTTCTTTGGTGTCATCTTTTTCCACCTTCTTGCTTCTGCAATTTTCAACTGTAAGTTCATATATGTTACATTTGATTTGTAGGACAATCTTTTGTCTATTATTTTATTTCTTCTTTGAAGTTCATTGTCTACCATTGTGACCAAATTTATTTCCTTTAAGTCATTTACCATTTTCCTTCTTGGTAGTAACAATCTTCTACCTCACAATACTGCATATGTTTGGATCATGATCATCCCTTTTGCAATTAAAACATAGATATCCCTTTTTGTAGTTTACTTATTTGGGTCCAACCATATCACAAACAAAGCACTTACCTTTGAAATTCTCAACCTTCCTTTCCAAAATTTTCTTTTTTTTCTTCTTATTGTTATTTGAGTTAGACTTTCTTTGACTAAACTTAGAGAATTCTTCTTTTTCTAATTTAGTATCACTTTTTTTCATTGACCCTCTCTGAAGCAGCAATATATCAAGCTTACTGAACTAATTTTGAGCTTATCCTTGAAATCATTTGCAATTATAAGATCTTCTTCCATGGCTCTAACCCTTTTATCATCCATGAAATCTCTTTACACCTTTCTAGACTTAATTTTAGAAATTAGACAAATCTAATCTTCCACAATTCTTTGATTCTGTGATTTGAAATTTCTTTCAACTAACTCTTGACTTTCATTCTTCTTAAGTTGCTTGATATCAAGCTCCTTTTGCCTTTTAATTTTGAAATTATCATATCTTGAATATTCCTTTTCATTTACTCCTATATCTACATCTACTTTTCCTTTCTTTTGAATTACTCACCTTTCTAGAATACACTTGATTTAATTCTCATCAGAAGTTTTCACTCCAAAAAGTACACCAACACTTTGTTCATCCAATTTATCTTTGCAAGAATCACTAGACTAGACAATTAATTAATTATCTTTAGAATGGATCATTTTTTGATACCTTGATGTCATTGGCTTCACTTGTGACTCTAGCATTTTTGCTTCTTCTTTTATAGCATCACCTTCATCATCAATCTTCTCCAAGACATTTTGCATCTACTTATAATATTATTGATGCAATTCATCATTAACGTTGATTCCTTATCTATCTTTTTGCTATTTAATATGACTTTGTTCAATCTGAGTGATCTGATACTTCACTTCTTCTTTATTTAGATGAAAAACATTTTTCTTTCTCTTTGATCCTAATCCAAATTTTCTCCTGGAACTATTCAAAATCATACATCTCTCATCACTAAAGTGTAGAGTGTATCCCTTCTCAAATATATGACCAACAATGATAATATTATGTGCTAAATCAATAACATGTAGCACATCATATTTTTTATTATTTCCATCTAAGGAAATAGTGTCTTCATCCTTGATTCTTCCTCCAGTTTTTTTACCTCATCGAATAATTTTTCCATCATATTCTTCATATTTCACAAACTTTCTTATGTCACCAATCATTTGATGTGAACATCCACTATCTATCAACCAATCATTCTTCCTATCCAAGTGTGAAACTAAGGATTTATCTTCTTCAATAGCGCAACTTATAGAGTTCTCAAGGGTAATCTCTTCAACATTACTACATGAAAAAACATTACTAGTAGAAGTATCACTAGTGTTAGGAATAATGTAACTCACACAACTAATATGGGGGGTGGATGAATTATTTATTTCCAAAAGATTAACCTTTTAACCAACTTATAAACTTCAACACTTAGAACTATAACATAAGAAATAGAGCACAAGAGCAAATAACACCATAACACATAACACCAAGTTTTTTTTCATGGAAACCCTGTTAGGGAAAAAACCACAATCATGATCAAACTTACAAGATATTGTACTAGCACAAGAACCCTATTAAAGGTACAAAGGGAATGCACATGAATTCAGGCTCACTTCCTAGAGATAATTTCTCAAAACAAAAAAGGGAAATAATGCTTAGGGAAACAACCTTAATATTATAATGAGGGAAACAACCCAAGGTGGACTACAATCCACTATGATCAATAATCCACTATGAGCAATAATCCACTAAGTTATGAACTAAAAAATATCATCTGATATGCTAGAACAGTTCCAATGAAGCACAACTAAAAAATTAATAGATTTCACTCATACCCCTACTTAACAGCACCGATATGCCATATTTGAATTTTACACACACACCATTCACACATCCAACCAACTCTCTTTTCATTCACAAATCATTACAACTTTATACTCATCTCATTAACTTAGTCCAAAAGGTCGGCCAACGCCACCTTCATTACAAATATTAAATAAATTACATAATACTTAACAAGCCAATACAAATATGTCACTAGGAACATAGATAGGACCCAAATAAACATCCTAAAATATGCCACAATCCATAGATCATGCCAAAAATATTTGTAACATACTATCTCACCAAGTCATCCAAGAATAATAGGAAACACCAACATGTTACACTAAATCACAAAATTCAATTACATAACCTAATGCAATCTGGAAACATGAATAGGACACAATATAGAAACATTAGAAAGAAACTTAGAATATCATGACATCAACAAAAACATCTCTGACTCAGAATACACAAACATCTTTGTACTATTAACCAACAAAACTTAACAAAAACCTTTGTTAAACAAGAAGAATAGATTGCCAGTAACTAAATCATAAACCACTTGAGCTAAGGACACAAATCCATGTCCTAAACATGCCACTAAGTTAGCAACCAAAGATATTGTAGAACTTAGCCAAACCAATCGAAAAAAATAGCAATATTGTCTCATCCAGAGAACAAAAAAATATCTCTAATAAATCATATGTAACTCACTCCAAACATACAATGATCCTTTTCAACTTAACCAAGATTAAGTATAGACACACCTCAACATCTCTGAAATATCAAAACATCTGAAACTCACTAAAAATCTCTAACCAATCACAACACTTCACTGTATAAACTAAGAACATTGTCCAATATGTTGACATTAATGACAAAACATCAATGACAACACATATGTGCAATATAACCCAACAAACTCCCCCTTTGGCATTGATGGAAACATATTAATGTGAAAAACATAATCAATGCATAAAGAAACAATATTACCAACAATATACCCAATACCTCAACTTTAGTAGCTCTCCCTAAGTCAAATATTCAATCTTTACCACATATATCATTGCAACATCTATTTTTCACATAGTTATCTCTCCCCCTTTGATATCAATGAAAAAGGCACATATATGCACTAAGTTATAGAGGCTAAAACAAATTAATCATAAATTGAACTCCAAAAATCTTCAAGACTAACTACTCCCCTTGAGTAGTAGCCACCAATACATCAATCCAGAATAGAATAGTTATGTTAAAGAATTGGAATGATACAATTCCATGCATCTCTAGCTCTGATCAAGAGGGGTCATAACCCCAAGTTTACCATGGAGACACTCAAAAGTATGCTTCGGCAAAGGCTTTCTATAAATATCTACAGCTTGTTCTTTAGTAGCCACATATTCCAACTTCACTTCCTTCTCACTCACCATGTATCCCAGAAAATGATATTTGATAGATATATGATTTGTCTTTGAATGCAACATGAGATTCTGTGAAATATTGATAATACTAGAGTTATCACGATAAATGGTGATAGGATCATCAATACTTAGTCTTATGTCTTTCAAAATTTACTTCATCCAAACAGATTGATGATAGTTAATGGTAGAAAAAACATATTCAACTTCAATAGTAGATTGAGATATACATTTTATTTCTTTCTTTCCCATGCAACTAAACTCTTACCCAAAAAGAGTGCTACACCATTGATACTTTCTCTATCATCCATATTTCCTACCCAATCTACATCATTCAAATCATTAAGTGTAAAATCATCATCCTTTTTATATCATAAACCATAATCAATTATTCCCTTTAGGTATTTGAATATCATTTTCACTACAACAACATGTGATTCCTTTGGTTCACTCTGAAATATGGAAACTATGCACACTACATTAGTTATATCAGGTTTAGTCCGTGTCAGGTACATCAATCCATTGATCAATGATTTATATCTAGTCAAATTTGTATTAGGTGAATCATCTCTCTTTTTCAACTTACAACTAGTAACCATAGAGGATCTAACAGATTTAGAATCCTCCATCTCAAATTTCTTCAATAGCTCCTTCACATATTGACTATGATATGAAAATCCTTGTATCTGATTGTGTAATTTGAAGTCCATAAAATAATTTAATCTCAACTATCATAGACATCTCAAACTCTTTTTTCATCTCATCTATAAATTCTTTGCTCATCTTGTTATTTCCACCAAAAATGATATCCAAATACTTCAAAAATCAAAAGATTATCATTGTCAACTTTGAAATATAAATTACTATCTGGACTACCTTTTCCAAATCTAAGTGTCAAAAAGTATTTATCCAACCTATCATACCAAGCTCTTGGTGCTTTCTTCAATCCTTACAAAGCTTTCTTCAATCAGAAAACCATATTATTTTGATTTGTCAAAGGAAAACCATTAGGTTTCTCAACATAGACTTCCTCTTCCAATTATCCATTCAAGAATGTTGACTTGGCATCCATCTAATATACCTTTAATCTTTTTTAAGTAGCATATGTAAGAAACATTCTAACTTCTTTAATTATAGAAACAGGGGAAAAGTTCTCCTCAAATTCAATACCTTCTACTTGTGAATATCCTTTACAAACAAGTCTAGTTTTGATCCTTATGACATCACCATATTTATTTAATTTTTTTGAATACCCATTTAGTTCCAATTACATTATTATCTTTAGGTATGGGAACTAAAATCCATTTCTTATTCTTTTTAATATGTTTCCTTTATAGCATTAATCCAATTTTCATCTTTACAGGCTTCATCAACATTTTTAGGCTCAACTTGCAAAAAAATTTTAAAAAACTTCTTTTCTAGCATGTATTCATCTATTCATAACACCTAGATTCTTATCATCAATAATATAATTCTCTAAATGATTAAGCTTTACATAACTAGGATTTTTTGGAACTTCTCTTGTAGAAGACTCTTGTATTTCAACTTCATCATCAATTGCATCATCTTCAACCTATTCAATGGATCCATTTTGATTATGATTTTGGCTCTGTACAAACTCAATATGATTCTCTTCCTCATCATCTGACTCATAACTACAAGATTTCTTGTATTTCTAAAAAATTTCATCCATTTTGACATTATCACTTTCAAGAATCTTTCTCAACCTATTGTTATAACACTTATATGTCTTGCTTTTCATTGAATATCCAAAAAAGATTCCTTCATCACATCTAGGATCAAACTTCCCTATTTCTTCATCTCTCTTAATGTTGAATTTACTTCAAAAGATTCTAAAATACCTCATAGTAGGAGTATGACCATACTAAATTTCATAAGGTGTCTTACCATTTTCATGCTTAATCTGAACTCGGTTCAAAGTATAGACTGCAATACTTACAGCTTCTCTCCAGTAAATCTATAGAACTTTTCCTTCCATCATTATGGTCCTTGGTGTGTCAAGAATTATTATGTTCCCTCACTCTTCAATCCCATTATAATAAGGGTTTTAGGAAGAATACATCTGCCTCTTTATTCCATGCTCTTTTCAGTATGCATTAAACTCTCCTTATGTAAATTCTCCTCCTTTGTTTGATCTCAAACATCTCATCTTCAATCATGTCTCATTCTCAACCATAGCTCTAAATATCTTAAATTTGTCAAAAGATTCATATTTCTCCTTCAAAAAAATAACCCACGTCATTCTAGAATAGTCATCAATGAACAAAATTAAATTCTTATCTCCATAGTATCTTGTATTCCTAGTAGGATCACATAAATTTGTATACACAAAATCTAGCAATCCACTAGAAGAATAAATATTCTCTTAAAAGTATACTTCATTAGCTTTCCCAACTGACATTCTTTACACATCGCATTATAAAGTTTTAACAACTTATGAAAATCTCTCATAACATTAGAAGAACCGATCTTCACAATGTTATCAAGATTTACATGACAAAACCTCTTATTCCACAAGCAACGGTCATCAATTTTAGCAATCAAACACATATTATTTTCATTATTCAAATGAAAAACATCACCTCTAGTATTTGTACCTAATGAAATCTTTCCATGTACTTCCCTAAGACTATCCTTCTTGTAAGCTTCCATATCGAATCTCCCTCAAGATTTTAGGCTTCCTTTAAGGGACCAAAGCTCTGATACTAATTGTTGATAATATGAAAGTGAACAACTAAGAGGGGGGTAAATTATTTATTCCCAAAACTTCAAATTTCAAGTCCTTCATTCTCAAAAAACCTTAAAATTGAATAGCCTAATTTTGATTTGATTAAATGAAATATGAAACATGCATACATCTATAAATTAGAATCACATCCACCCAATTTGGCACAAGATTTTAATCATGGAAACCATGTTAGGGGAAAACCATAGTGGGGCTAATTACCCACAATAAGTAAATACCTTGTTAGAAGTATAAACATATTATAATGTATGGGTAATGCACATGCATTCAAGATCACTTTCTAGAGCTCACTACTTAAATGAAAATCCTTGGGCTACAACCCTGAGGAAGGATCAGTTCCTTACAATTCAATCACTACAATGATCTAAAGTATTTTTGAACTAGATAAAAACATCTACCTTATACCAAAGTTAGTTCCATTGGAGTTCAAAAAGGATCTCTAATCTAACTCTCTCTGACTCCTTAAGACAAGAAAATTATCCTTCAAGAGATCTCAACCACTTCTCTAAAAGAAATCTTTGGCATTCGCAACCAATCTTCCACTTCTATGCCTACTAATTTTTCCCTAATTCATCATCTTATATCAAGAACTAGGTCGACCAAACCTAATTCACCATCTCTTCAAATCGTCATGCCAAATCTCATGTTTCAAATCCATCTCTGACCATCAAGTCATAACTACAACCTATAACAACCACCTCAAGATCATAAATCTCCTAGATTTCACAGTTACCACTTGCACAACATGATTTACCAACCCAGCCAGACAAGAATAGAAATAATAATAAAAATATTAATATTGACTAAAAATTCCACCAATTTGATCCTTCTGATCCATGGGTATCACCAAATCATCAAGAACATACTTCAATAACATTGTATAGCATCATAATAAGCACTCAAATACACATATCCACCACAACCATTGGATTTTCCAACCCTTTTTCTACCAAACCTTAAGAACACTATCAAAAAGGCTTAGAGACAATAAAAGTATGTCATGTAGACCTCTTAAGTACAAACCCTCTGAATTGAAGACACCTAATTATTTCCCAAACACACTTCTAGGTTCGCTCCAAGAAATTCTAACTTTATTGTGCACACCAAACCACTTTTTGTCTTCTTGTCAACATTTTTTGTCACCCTATCTACCAATCACCAATTCTGACCTTGAATCGTGCCCAAATCTTCATGATATCCTTTGAAACTTGGATTGAACTAGTTATTAAACTTCCTCAAAAATATTCCATGTGTGCAACTTCATACCTGCAATATCTAATCCTCACTAGACCTCTGAACATCCTATTCCACTGGCTAACCTACAATAGTTAAGTTAGCAACAAACAAATAACTCTTCTTCTCAATTCCTCTAATTCCTCTTATATGTTAACATCAATGACAACACATTCAACATGCCAATATGCCAACACTACTCTACTAAAAATGTTATAACTTGTTGAAATAACGCAAATGGCTGAAGCATCATAGAAAAGGGAGTGGAAAGAGAATTATAAAGTTTCGTGATCTTTTTCAACAAGTTATACATTCTCTCCCCTAGACTCCTGAACCTAATAGAAAAAGGTATAGAATTTCACATATAGTGTGGACTCCCTGACATTCTTAAGGTTGGACATTTATTTAGTTCTCAAAATTGTTAAGATACTTGAGAAATATATTATGAAGTGGGTTTTAGGAAATCCAAGCATGGATTTGAGATCACAAGCCTCAACTTGCACTAGTGGGGATTGATGAAAGTAGCCAAGAAGACTATATTGTTTTGGATATACTCACCAACAACTATTTTGTTATATGGGCCACTATATGGGATATAGATATAAAATGTTCAATACTTTTTAAGAGTTTTTTTATAATTTTATAATTGTAATTAATTAAACATTACATATGCTAGAAATAAAAGGACATGAGGAGGAAAATTTTCTTTTTCTTTTATTGATTAAAGTTTCTAAGAATGAGTTACAACAACTAAAAATTATTGAAAAAGAGTGAAATGAGAAGGCATAAAAAAGGGGGGATTTTTCTTTTGAATCCTATGCTTAGGGGCGGGAGGCTTTTTCTGTTTTAACATTGTAAATGGAGATCAGTAATTTCTTTAGAGGAGACATGGTTTTTGTACAAAAATAGAGACTTTGAACTATGTGATTTTGTCAAAGAGATCAAGCGTAACATCTAAGATATTATATTTATTTGTTCTCTTCATGGCTATTATTTTCTTAAGTCAGTTACAGTCATTTTTGGGTAACTCCATCTATTATGGTAGATTATAAGTGTGGCTATTTAATTAACTTTGAATCTTGAATATTCACACATTCTGAGAAGAGTGTTTATTTTCCTAATCATTTATTGAGGGTACCAAGTAATAAAATTTGTGTCATTTATCTTTGTTCTCTCTCATTTTAAATTTTTATTTTGCATCTACATTATGTTTATGCTCAGATGTTGGTTTACCTTTCCTACTTTTTGGTTCAAAGAATACCCCAAAAAATTAATTAAATCATAAAAGGGAGTTGTACCTCTAAAATTCAAAGGAAGATTATCCATCCAATATAAATCTCTCCAACTATTAGTTTCTATTTTATCTTTCATTTGGGCGTAGGGAGTCCTTTTTAAAGGTTATTTTGAGAAGGAAAAAATTTGAACAAAAACATTCAACAAGTTTTTGTTGGTGAGGTTTTGATTATGTCTCATGTAGATTCCAATGTTTTATCATTTTCTATTACAAGGAAGGCTCTTGGTGGCTCAAGTGCATCTAGTTTGGGGTGGCATCAAGGTTTCCTCCCTCCTCCTATTTCATGATATTCATTGTGGAGTGTTCCTTTGGTGAATTTATTTCATCTTGTAAGTAGAATCATGGGAAAGGGTTGGGAAGAGGGATTTGAGGGCCTTCTTTCTCCTTGTGCAAAGTCTAAGGAAATATTGTTTTCCTCCTCTCAATCTCATTTGGATAATTAAATTGGAGTTGGTATTTCTAGAGGAGGTCTATGTGGTGTAGGGCACAACTATTATGCAAAAGGATATACTACTAGGCTCTTGTGGTTTTAATGTACAATGCTTGGAGGGAAGGGTAGGGTAAGGACCTTTTGGTGCTTACTTATTTTTGGGGTGTTGTTGGATTTAGTGAAGGATGACCACTGAGTAAATCTTAGGTATAAGTTCATAAAGGGTAAGTTGTTAAAGCCCTAATTTATTAATTATCTTTGGAATAAGTTAGGGATGATAAGGGATGACATCTTAAGATTCTCAATGTTGTTATTGATAGACCCCTAAGGCTTAATAATGCTCTTACAAGGAGATTTGATGTTTTTAGACCATAAAATAATGTGGCTAGAAGAGATGAAATATATGTTATCATGTTGAAATATTTTCTATGGCTAATGTTGTATTGTTCTATTTTGTCTCTTATGAGGACAGTGCTAGAATATTATTAGGAAACCCTTAGATTTTGGATAAAATAGGGCTCCTTGTTAGTAAATGGAAGTCATATTTTTGATAGGGATTCTATTTCTATAGTCCCCATTTGGACCAAGTTTTTGGGTTTGTCTTACGAGTACTTATGGTACCACCACCAATAGTTTTAGATCGAGTTTTAGTCCCAGATCCATAGCCATTTCTTGTAGCAGGTTCGGTTGGGGTAGGAGCACCACCAGTTGTGTGTGTGAAAATTGTACCTGATCTGTAGACACAACACTCAGTAAAACATTAGAGGTTAGTGATAATCAAAATCATGCAAAATTGAAAACTATGTAACCAAGTGATTTACTGCCTTCTAATAGGTGTGAGATTGATGTTCTCATATTGTAATCGAGATCAGTGACCTAGACAACACCTAAATGAAGGATTTGAATGCAAAAGATGGATATGGAATTGAATGCAATTAATCTATATTTTTGATATTTTCTATGCAATAAGAATGATAAAAATTGATATGAATCTATGCTAGATGAAATTGATATGCTATGAATTGATCTATCTAACAATGATATGCAAAGCTATGAAATTCTATGCTATGATATGAAAAATATGCAATTGAAATTGATCTCACAAAGCTTTGAATTCGCAAGTTGATTCTTTCAAGCTCCAATTGTGCAAATTCTCCAAATCTGATATGCTATGATTCCTGTAGAGTAAGTTTGCAATTTGCGAGATGATTGAGAGATGAATTATGAAGAGATGAGCCTTGTTTTTATAAAAATCCAAGGCTTTGGAGGTGCATGAGAAAAAGCCATAAATCACTCAAATAACTCAGGTTGATTTTTGAGTTATTTTATAATAAAGATAATTTAATTCACAAAAACATGCAAAAGCTAAGTTTTAACTCAAAATAGAGTTTAGCTTTAATTGATAATTGATAGTTGTCTGCTTTTATGATTGTGCATGTTTTATTTATGAATTAATTTAATAATAAAGTGATTTATTTCCAACTTAACTGCTTTTAAAAATAAAACAATTGATTTATGGGTTAATCAATTATTTAATCAAACTTTTATTAAAAATTATATTATTAAATAATGACAACTTGCTTTAATTAATTAAATAAGAATTTAATCAATTATTCATAGGATATTTGGATTTATTGTCAAAATTAGATAATACAATTAATAATAGATAGAATTAAATTTAATTACACAATTAAGTGGCAAATATTAAATCTAATTAATTAAATATGAAAATATTCAATTAATCAAACTTTAGGATAAATGTGATTTATTGCCAAATAATTATAAAATTAAAGATAATTATGATGATTAGGAATATTGCTAGGAATATTCCCTGATGCAGAATTTAAGATAATCAATTATGATTTGATGATGTTCAGATGTGCCTTAGGTTAGGACTTCGATGTCGATTTTGTTTGATTTGTCGATGTAGGAGGTTAATGAACTTATAGCCCATTTTTGGGGTATTACATTTTGCCCCTCTTTGAATTACTGTGCGAGGCACAGTGGTTCAAAGATAGTCTGTGTTTGATAAAGATATGAAACTGATTCAAAAGATAAACTGATCTCAAGATAGAAACCGATTGAAAGATATTGAGATAGGAGGTCCTGAATGACCAAAGATAATGTTCACTGTAGCAGCAAATGAACCTATGATTGTGAAAAAGTGTCAAAATGCCTGATTCTGAACCTTAGGATTGATAAGAAGTGAGTGACCCATTCTAGACTCGATTATCTTAGCAGAACTAGCAGGTATCACATCTAAATCCTTCAGTTGCCGAAGAACCAAGGAAAGAACACTATGATCCGATGGTTGCAAAAATTGATACAGTTTACAAGATTAGGAGAATACCAGATTGATATGGATCTTGATGAATCTGATATGCCCCAAGTGATGATAGATTTGCCCCGAGCGATGAGGACTTTTGATGAATCAGCAACTAGACGTGATTGTTTATCTTGATCACTGATGAAAGATATTGATAGATTTGATTGACAGACTTTGAATGATGTGCAATACCATGCCCCCTTCGGGATTAAAATTGAAATCTGACAAGAAAAGTCAGCGTTATAGTTTAGAAGCATGTTAATTGATTTGAGAAGTGTGGTGAAACACATTCAAGAACACATTCTGCATCGTTGGAAGGTCCCAAAAGACCAAGTTTGACTAGGTTTGATCATGAGTTGACCATGGTTGACCAAGTTGAAATTTTGATAGTTTGATGTAAGATAATCAGTTAAGTTGAATACTAGATTTCTGTGATGATTGAAGGTTGATTATGCAAGCAATTAATAATATGAATGATCTCATATTTGAATTTTGATCCTGAAAAAAAATTCTACTTGCTATTTCATTGGAGGAACCTTCATGTGAGATTCAGCTCTTGTTAGACTTGAAGATGTGATTTGAAGAATCATTTAAGCATTGAAGTTCATTTAGTCATTATGAGATCATGCAAACATGCAAAATGCAAAGAGACATGCAAGATGAAATGCAACCTAAGACCTAGGACCTAGTCATTGATCATGTGTCGATTTGTTATCATCATTGAACTTTTAGGTAACCAGATAAATCAATACAATGCCCACTAGCCATGAAACCATAGATATATGAATATCGATTTGTATGCGCAAGAATCAATACAACACCCACTTGTTATACAACCATGGACATATGAATATTGATTTGTTTTCAGAATGTTGGATCAGATATAAGCACCAAGGCACAAACGCCAGGATGACCTGAATATCATGTCCATTTTGATATAGCAATTTGTACAAGCACCAAAAAATAAATGTCATGATGACCTGAATATGCCTTGCATTGTAAACACATCAAACAGTCAAGAGATCATTCTAAATCCAATGTGAATTACTCGTAGTGACCCTTTATCATTCACATCCTTAGGCAAGATCGCATTCCACAGTAGGAGAAAGAACTTACTCAAAAAGACAATAGTTAGATCAAACTTCCTTGAATTGTCTGGGTATAAATGGTCGAGGTACACATGGCCATCCAATTCGAGATAGAGGCTCTTACAGTCAGACACCATTTCAATCCGGAATTTCCAAAGTTGTTAGATTTTCACATACAAGCAGAAGACAAAGAAAAAATTATGCCCCCAGTCATCACTCTCTAAATCCTATAAAGGACATCATCGAAGAGCTCGAAGGGACACAATATGCAAAAATCTCAATGCGAATCAGTAAGCATACAAGGAGATAAAAGCATGTAAAAAACATAGATTGTTTTCAGTTGAGTTTTGATGTTTGATTGCGTTGTTGCAAAATCCTTTCTGGAGACGAGACAGACAGACAGACTCAACTAGAAGCTTCAAAGGACTCTGACTGGATAGGAAATGTCTAAGATACATGGGAGACCATAGGATATGACATTGATTGCCCCCAAATTTGAACATTGATAGGATACAGACGCTTGAGCTGGTTGGTGTACAGACCGACTTATTGAAAACTGGAAATGTTGAAACAAACCGGGAGATATGTACAACTAAAGCAAGACTGAAAGCTAGGAAAGACCAAGATTGTGCTGATAGATGGAGCATTTTGGAACAAGTGGTGCCCGTTTTCCGAGTTTTCACCATCTTGGCAGAGATTCTATTTTTCCTACCAAGGCGCCTGTTTCCAAGTTTTCACCAAGGCACTTTTTCTTCTTTTTTTTTCTTTTTTTTTTGTATTTTTTATTTTTTTCATTTTTTTTTTGAATTTTTGATATTTTTTTATTTTTTTTGCGAATCATCAAGGTGCCTATTGCTAGGTTTTCACCAAGATGTTCATTTTTTCAGAACTTTTTTTGATTTTTAAGATTTTTTAGGACATTTTACCAAGCACTGAATTCCTTAGGCGTAGAATTTCTTCAGATGGAGAACGTTGATTGGTTCTCGGAGCTATTCTCCTTCAGTCATTGAGAGTTGATAGGCACCAGAGCCAAAAGTAGCAGTGATTACAAAGGGACCCAGCCATTTGGGTTTGAACTTCCCCTTGCGTTCTCGATGGGATTGATTTTTAGGATTTTCTCTCAACACTAGATCACCAACCTGAAATTCTCTGTGTCTGACTTTCTTGTTGTAGCCTCTAGACATTCTTTTCTGATACACTCTGAGATGATCATACGCTGCTTGTCTGCACTCATCTAGTAATTCAAGTTCTTGTAACCTAGACACTCTGTAGTCTTCATCAGTGACAAGTCCATGCATTCTAATTCTGAGTGATGGGATTTTGACCTCAATAGGTAGTACTGCTTCAGACCCATAAACTAAAGCAAAAGGTGTAGCCCCTGTAGGTGTTCTGATACTTGTTCTATAGGCCCATAGAGCTGGATTAATCATGAGATGCTTTTTCTGATACTTGTGCTGATATTGGTTCTGATACTGATTCTGATAATTGTTCTGATACTAGTTCTGATACTAATTCTGATACTGATTATGATAATTGTTCTGATACTGGTTCTAATATTGATTCTGATAATGATTCTGATAATTGTTCTGATACTGGTTCTAATACTGGGTATACTTGATAGCATATTTTTCTATTGCAAACTCCCAAGCAAGATCATATCGTGCAGTCCCAATGTCTAGCAAGGTGGAGAACAAGAGGGATTGGCAAGCTAGTGGAAGAGATGGAAGACAAGAGAATAAAAGATAATGAAGGGAAGAAATCCTCAAGGGTAAACTCCTCAAGAATACCCAAGCTAGGGAAAAATTGTCATGTAAAGCACATTTGGACAAGGAATGAAAGGTCAGCATAGGATAAGTCACAATAGCGTAATGCCAAAGAAGGACAAGATGTAGTCCAAAGGAGTAGACATGTCAAGAGGCTTCATAGCACCGTGTTTTACTCTTTCTTTCTTTTTTTTTATTAGATCAAGACCAAAGGGGAAATGATAGCAAAAGACTAGAATGAATGGAGGAAAATAAATATGAAGGCTAAATATGAAAGAAATGAAAGCAAGATCATCATAAGATAGCTCACAAAATAGCCAAATGTTCGTGTATAGATCAACATTGTCAAGATCAAAGAGAGAAGACGGAATGGATGAAATATGTAGAAGAACTACGCATAATGCCTGATTGCTAGATTTTCATCATGGTACTTATCCAAGGTGCCACAAGGGAGTGGTTTTCACCATAGGATGAATTTATTTCTCTTTACTTTTGCTACCAAGGCACCTGTTTCCAGGTTTTCACCAATGCACATTTTCAATTTATTTTATTTTTCATTTCTTTTTTGGAAGAAGGCAAGCTTTTTAGATAGTGCTCCTTGAAAGGATAAACCATGATACGCCAAGGATTCAAAATGATATGCTAAAAGATGCTGATAGGGAAAGGGAGATGGAAGAGAAAATGGAGGATAGGGTTTTATGTAAAGCGAGTGAGGATGGAAGATAGGAGGAATAGGCAAACGAGGAAAAATGATAGAAGGTAGAAGGATAATGCATGGAAAGATTGTGAAAGGGTAGATGGAAAGGAAGGCAAGCTCAACATCAACACATACCTTGAAGGGTGGCGAGAGGGTGAAGGAAATGTGAATGAGGGAATACGTGAAAGAATATGGTGAATGGATAGTAGAGGTTGTGGTTTAGGCACATGGAATGGAAGAATAGTTTTGGAAGGAGATGTAGTGGAAGCCTTTGGAAGCTTGAATGTCAATTTCACTTTTTTCTCAACACCAGACTCTTTCAAGAGAGACTTTGGAATCCATATAGTCGTAGGCTTTTTATTTCCTTTTGATGATCTAGAGAGAATATCTTCAATGATGGATTTTGGAACCCATACTTGTCTTGTAGTTTTTTTCTTAGATATCTCTTTTGACTTTATGTTTCCATGTCTATTAGAGGAGACATGGTGATCTTCTTTTTTTGATGGATTCTTGTATTGCTTCTTTTTCTTGTATTGAACATTCAAGTTACTTCCAAAAGACTTGAGATTTGTGGAAGAGGGAGGATATGATTGGTTTAGGTGGGTGGGTGGATGAAAAAGATTCAAAGGTATGCATCTATGTTGATCTTGAGGAAAGATGGGAGATGGAGGTATGTAAGGACCCAAGATGGATGGAAAATTAGGAGAGTTAGGAGGGGAAAGTGAAGGGACATAAGGACCCAAGATGGAAGGAAGGTGTGAAGATCTTAGTAGTGGTGGAAGAGGTCCAAGGATGGAAGTGGAAGATGCAAAAGGATAATCAATAAGTTCATCAGCATCTATATGACAACCAAGGATATCAGCATCTTTAGAGTGAGCATTAGAATTTTCAATAGAATCATGGACATCTTGAATAAGAGCACCTTCTTTGATAGGATTGTTCAAAGCTTGCAAAGACTTAGGAAGAGTAGAAAGTGGAAGTGAACATGGAGTGGTAGAATAAGATGGAAGACTTTGATCTTGACAAGGATCTTTGGATAAAATAAGCTCATAATTTGTCTCTTGATTTTCAATAGGCTTAACATTGGAAGTAACAACACCATTTTTACCAACCTTAATGGAAGTATCATCTTTGGAAAGCGCAAGTGTAGTAAGGCTATTTTGATTGTCAATAAGCTCAATAGTGTAAGTAGTAGCTTGATCTTTCTTAGGAGAAGACTTAAGACATGGTGGAATGCATGAAAAAGGGTGTGCATGATCAAAAGAACCATGAAGTAGATAAGAGACATCGGGAAAAGGAGTGGATGACATGGAGGGTTCTTGATCTTGATCTTTCTTTATGTTCTTTTCTTCATCATTTTTAGAGTCCTCTTGACATGGAGCCACTTCTAAGGACAATGAAGCATGTTGGGATTGTATGGATGACTTTGGAAGAGATGGTGGAGGACTAGCCGAAGTAGGGATTATAGCATATGAAGGCTTAGGCTCTTTAGGTTTATCATTATTGAAAGTCTTTGCAGCAAAGTGAAGGTTAGCTTGAGTTTCTTTAAGAGGTAGCCCTGGAGGATAACTATAGGGAACTGCATGAAAAGTATCAAGGCTTGTGTCGAATGAAGGTTCTGTGAAAGATGTGAAAGACTCGGAAGCTTTAAGAAATGTATGGGTATGGGAGGAAGTAGGGGATGGAAGGGAACCATCACAAGACAAAGGTTCAACATTAACATGATCTTTCTTGAGAGTGTAATCTTTATTTTCAACCTGAGAGTTCTTAGAGGAGAGATCCTTATAGTATTGACGTTTCAAGCTAGCACGATGTATTTTATAGTCCTCAGTAGTAGTAGATGGATCATCATCAAGGTATTGTCCACAAAAGCCATCAAAGTCTCTTTCAAAATTAGAATCATATGGATCACCATCACGATCTATCCAATGTGACGGCCCATTTGTAGTAAGCAGGAATGAATGATGAGGAGGACTCTTAGGAACAGAGGTGTCATAGGTATCATTACATTGTCTATCGTCATAGTCATCATAGTCTCCAAAGCTAGATGTGTCACTCTCCGTGGAAGAGGTATCATATTGCTCAAATTTTTTTCGGGGGCATGGTGACATGTACAAGTCTTTATCAAATGGAAAAGAGGATAGAGATTCCATGGAGAACTCTTTAGATTCCTTTTCTTTCTTAAGATTGTTAAGTTCAACTTGCATAGCTTGCAGTTGCTTCATCATAGCGGTGATTAGAATTTCTTCCTCATGTGTACTGATTCTTTGAGACATGTGTACTGATTCTCAATAGCTACTATTCTATTCCTGACACAGTGATTTGTTTGATAGATTCTGGAAATAGGCTGAAAAAGCTAAATATCTAGCAATTCTAACAATTTTTTTGACAACTCTTCAAAAATTTCCCAAACGACACTCTGAAAAACTCGTACGACACTGGGCAGTCTATGAAATGATAGTTGCTAAACTCGTACGATAGTTGGGTAGCAATGAAATGATAGTTGACAAAACTCGTACGACAGTTGCTAACAGGGTTTTGACTTTCTTGAATTTGCTGGTTTGAAAACTCGTACGACACTGGGTTCTCAATTGTACGACAGATGGGCAATACTGAAATGACACTTGACAAAACTCGTATGACTTTTGACTTCTTGAAATGACTTTTGACTCCAGAAAGATTTTACGTCAATTTTTGCAAAATTTAAAGTCTTCAGTTTTGGATTGTTTGCAAATTGTACTGTCCAAATTTTGAAGGTTATACCAGATTTGATCATTTTTAATAGCCAAGTAGATAAACAAGCACACAAAACAGCAAGCAAGTGATTCCAAGCACGTCTGAAAATAATGAACAAGGGCAAAAGCAACCTTGCGCATGAACAATCAAGTGACCAAATTGTGCTAATCCCTGAGAGTACTAATTGTGTATGTTCTGAAAAGTTTTGCAATAACACACATATACCTGAAAGTGAAAAATTGGCCTCTCTAGGGTTTTTAGTAATGGTTTGACTCTGCAACTTTTATGATTCAAAGGGGTGAACTCCAATCCCGGCGCACCAGGGTTTTGACACAGTCTGAGAACTTAATCTTCAAGAGCTGCTAGGGAGATTGACAACCCAACAATGAACCATACCCGTGGAGATTTCTTCCACAAGGACATTTATATAGCGGTTGTCACTACCATGGCGAAAATGGCTATTACCGCTTGAGGTTCCGTCAACGCAGTTTTCCCTGTGAAGGGATTGTCCGCTACGGTTAACCCTCTCTAAAGGTGACTCACAGATTTATACCACAAGGGGACTTGGCTCCAGATCCAAAGTTTTTGACACCTTTTCACTTTTAACCCAAACAAAGCAAGCAGATTAATCTGACATGCTAAGACAAAGTTTTGTTCCACCAAGGTCTGTGATATCAACTCCACATGATCTATCAACCTCTCCGGGGAGAGAATGTATCAATCAATAAGAGAAGACGCACTAACCAATTTTGATTCACCAAAGCTCGTGATATCAACCCCACGTGATCTATCAACCTCTCCAGAGAGAGAATGTGTCGATCAATAAGAGAAGACTCACTAACCAAGTTGAATGTAAAACACACTAAGTATCCTCCCTACCTACAAGGATTCTGTCATCAAGAAATATTTCTCTAGGAATCCAATCTCTCAAGAATCACGAATAGTGTTCATAGGGCCTAATTACTATGTGAGCATAGATATATTCCTGAAAGCAAATCTACCAAAAGTACCCAAAAAGTAGAAAGAGGAACACTTAACGCTTAAAGTGAATATGAGATGAGTTCACAAGGTGGAACACTTAACACCTCACACAAGCTGAAAATGAGTCCCCAACTTAGAAAACAAGTGAGTTCCTAAAAGCACAAAAGGGTTGCCAAGTGGAACACTTAACGCTTCTATCCTGTTGACCCCTCCCCTTTATGGCGCTGAGATTGCAACCAAGGGGTGGAAATGAGGGGCCAGCGGATTAGCAAGTCCAATAACCCAAGATAGCAATCAAGATCAATCACAAGTATTCTAAGACTAATTAATGAATCCTTAAGGGATCACAACCTAGTATCAAATTATGCAAGTGTGTAGAAATAGATCAAAAGCATGAAAAGATGCACACAAGCTTGACACGTGAGAGATTTATTTTAAGTCCAAATTGAAATGTTTTTAGAATAAGGAGAATACCTCATGATCCTCACAACACGCTTAGTAGATTTTACCTAATTTTTAGCAATTTTTGTTGAGCTTTTCCATGCAAGCAAGTGACAAACTCCCCAACAAGCAAACAAGCAAACAAGATATGCAAAATATATTCAACTTATGAAAACCATAGCGTTAGCTCTAAAAATCAATTGTTAGGAGCAATAATAACCATAAATTAATCCAAATGACAACTCATATCATGCATTGAATCATATGAAAAATAAGTGCATACCCATCATAAAATTTTAATTTTTTTGCACTGCATTTGACCTAGTCAACAAGATCTAATTTTTTTGATATGATTTTGGACACAAAAATAGAAATTCAGAATAGAGACCCCTGCTAAAAAATAGAGAGATTTCCAAAAATGCAAAAATTTTAGAAAAATCTCTTCATTTGTGCCCTAGAGACCCATTTTATCAAAATAGAATAGTTTTTGCAAATTGACTATTTGAGCTATTAAATTGCATCCAAATTTAAAACACAAATAATAGACCCCCTATAAAATTTGAAGAGATTTCCGAAAATATAAAAATTTCTAAAAAAATATTCTGATTTGCACTGAAAATTAATTTTTTATGAAAAATTGAAAAAAAATTATTAAAAATTCAAACTATTTTAGAAAATTCTGAATTTTTTATTGAAACTTCCTCAATATGTCTCCAACCTGTTAAAAAAATTTCAGACCAAAACTCCAAGCCGTTTGGGAGATAAAATTAAATCTTTGAAACTTTAGGGTTTTAGCTCCAAGAATCAAAATCAGCATGCAAAGGTGGATTGCCCCACGGTGGGCGCCAGAAATGTGTGTGTGAAAATTGTACCTGATCTATAGACACAACACTCAGTAAAACATTAGAGGTTAGTGATAATCAAAATCGTGCAAAATTGAAAACTATGTAACCAAGCGATTTTCTGCCTTCTAATAGGTGCGAGATTGATGTTCTCCTATTGTAATCGAGATCAGTGACCTAGACGACACCTAAATGAAGGATTTGAATGCAAAAGATGGATATGAAATTGAATGCAATTAATCTATATTTTTGATATTTTCTATGCAATAAGAATGATAAAAACCGATATGAATCTATGCTAGATGAAATTGATATGCTATGAATTGATCTATCTAAAAATGATATGCAAAGCTATGAAATTCTATGCTATGATATGAAAAATATGCAATTTAAATTGATCTCACAAAGCTTTGAATTCGCAAGTTGATTCTTTCAAGCTCCAATTGTGCAAATTCTCCAAATCTGATATGCTATGATTCCTGTAGAGTAAGTTTGCAATTTGCGAGATGATTGAGAGATGAATTATGAAGAGATGAGCCTTGTTTTTATAAAAATCCAAGGCTTTGGAGGTGCATGAGAAAAAGCCATAAATCACTCAAATAACTCAAGTTGATTTTTGAGTTATTTTTTAATAAAGATAATTTAATTCACAAAAACAGGCAAAAGCTAAGTTTTAACTCAAAATAGAGTTTAGCTTTAATTGATAATTGATAGTTGTCTGCTTTTATGATTGTGCATGTTTTATTTATGAATTAATTTAATAATAAAGTGATTTATTTCCAACTTAACTGCTTTTAAAAATAAAACAATTGATTTATGGGTTAATCAATTATTTAATCAAACTTTTATTAAAAATTATATTATTAAATAATGACAACTTGCTTTAATTAATTAAATAAGAATTTAATCAATTATTCATAGGATATTTGGATTTATTATCAAAATTAGATAATACAATTAATAATAGATAGAATTAAATTTAATTACATAATTAAGTGGAAAATATTAAATCTAATTAATTAAATATGAAAATATTCAATTAATCAAACTTTAGGATAAATGTGATTTATTGTCAAATAATTATAAAATTAAAGATAATTATGATGATTAGGAATATTTCCTGATGCAGAATTTAAGATAATCAATTATGATTTGATGATGTTCAGATGTGCCTTAGGTTAGGACTTCGATGTCGATTTTGTTTGATTTGTCGATGTAGGAGGTTAATGAACTTATAGCGCATTTTTGGGGTATTACACCAGTTTGCATGGAGGTAGAAGAAGCTTCAGTTCCAAATCGATACCCACCCTTTTGTAATTTATTTCCAAATAGGAGCAGTTCCTATCCTATTTTAAGGTTAGCCCTACCTATAGAATGGTAGCGAACTTCATTCAAATGAGGGTTACCCATAACCTTTATGTCCAACCCCTACCACAGAAAAGGGCTAACCCAAAACAATGCCACTCTATAGGGAGGGCGATTATGGAATTAATTGTGAAACTCAACTCGAAATCCATATGCGTCTATTCAAAGTAAATAACCAATAACCCCTATTAATTCTATGGCATAGGCGGATGCAGTTTAACAAGAAGCCATATCACCAGCACTTGCTAAGGTAGATGCATCAAAGAAAGCAACAAAAGAGTGAATTGTGGTTGTTGACCCAGTGCCTTATAATCTATAGGGCCCTATCAAGTTTCATAAGCAGCACCAAAGGTAGCATCCTCACCAATTCTAGCATCAAATTGAGATAGAAACCCACAACCATCAACAAATCAAGATTCATCTAGGATGAAGAAGGTATTATGAATTTTTTTGTCAACTTGTCAATATCAATGAGGCTAAAAAATATATAAAACATTTACTATGTGCTAGATTTTGTATGAGTGCTGATGTGAATAAACTTCTTGTAGTGGTGGAAGTTATCTTTTAAATATTGAGATTGGATGTAAAATATTGTGTTTGAGAACTCAAATGTTATTTTTAAAATGTACCACATAATGGGATAGTCCTTTGAAGCTTGCAAAGTAAATAAGGGGAAGTAAATGTTTGGATAAAGACAATAAAACAAAAGATAGAGGGTACGACTACTCAAAATTCACATCACAAACCTTTACCTAATAAGGAAGTCAAATAGAATAAGGAGATTAAGACTTCAAGATCCTTATGAAATAACGAAAAAAAATTAGAGACATACAAAAAGAGAAAAGAAGGGTTTCAATGTCAAGTACAACAAAACTTTAACGGGAAAATAATTCACTATGTTATAAATGCTCTCTTGTTCACTCTTACATATCTAAGAACCCTATTTTGATAATAGCCAAAAATATTGGTCATACTTTATTATTTCAAGTCCCTGAATGGGAGAAAGATTGATCCAACTTGAAAAATAAATCATATCTCAAATGTAATTATGATGGATATGAATTGACAAACTCGGATATCCCAAAAAAGTGGGTAAAAGATTTCATAAAATAGGGTATTCAAATCAAGATTATATAATTTTCACTTGATACCTTGATATGAATCAAACCTCCAATCTACCATAATGATACATCTAAAAATAGCACATTTTTTCTACTTGCCCAACCATTAGGAGAGGCAAGTGTGACAAGTACACCAATCACTAGTAGAATTGAAATTGCAATTATTGTAAACATAGATGTTTGGAATACAATAGTTATGGTTGTGATCTTAAGAGCTTCTAATAGATTCAAATGGCTATACCATTCAATCCATATCTAGTCAATTTTTAAATAAAATACACTATGGATTTTTATTTGACTAAAAATTAATCAAAATTATTAGATTTTGATTATAAAGAATTAACAAAAAAAAAAATTATCATTTTAGCTTACCTTATAATAATAATAATAATTTCTTCATATTCGAATGGATTTACATAGGGCTATCCACATAGTGGAAAATGGTGGTTGTGTGGATTGTTTTGCAATAGTTAGGGGTTTTCTTAATGTAGTTGAGAAAACTCAAGGATCTAAGTCTCTTTCTATGCTAGCCTCTTCTTGTTTGGATTAGCGTCATTTCAATGTGTCATTCCCTATTAAAGAGGAAATTAAAATGAAGTTTTCAATCCATAAAGTTGGAAATAGGGTGTTATTAAAGAAAGTGTGGTTAGGAATGACTCCTCCAAGAATGTTTCAAAAAGGACATCAAAAGAATTTTGAGTTCTTTATAACTCATTGACTTCAAGTACCTTGATTTTATTTGTTCTATTTGATTTTTTCCTTAGCTACATGTTTTGTCAATATTTTGGAATATTGGTTTTTACTATAATTGTTAGTTTATAACCTTTTGTTAGTTTCCTTGTTTTACTCTAATGGTTGTTTGTGCGATGCATTGGATTTTTAAAAATTTTGCACATAAATATGGGACCTTTCACTATCCCATCTTTGCATTTAACAAAAAATGTTTGTCCTATAAAATAAGCTAAATTTTGCATTGAGTGTGAAAAAAACACATTTTGAAACTTGTTATGAAATTTTAAAATTGAATGTGCATCAACGTGTTTTTAGGTTTGAGATCTAGTTAAGTAAAGATTTTTTCTTTCAAACACTGATATTTTAACTTTTTATGATGTTTTGAATTAGAAACAAATCTATTTTTTAAACAAAGAATTTTTTTATATTATTGGTAAAAGTGCATTTCGGTAACAAGCCCAAACCCTTATACAACTAGGAATGAAAAATTATAGTCCCAGTAGTAGGACAAAAGTATATCAAACATTGGGAGATATAGAGTTCAAAAGTAAGAATAATAGCAATAAACTAAAACTAGTGTATATTGTCATGAAACACATGACAATAGAACATAATTGGTAGACAACTCCTTTAAATCATTGATAGCTTCCATATTTCCATGAGGAAATCCATATGATCTTCAAAAACTCCAACAATTAAGGCATTGATCACTAACTTCTTTTGCATTTGTTGAAACTAGAACTTTTTGTTCGAACCATTCCTAGTAGCGATTTAAATTTTTTTTAAAGGAATCTATCATGGAATTGTTATATCCATTTCATGACCATTTCAAACCAAATTTTCGTGTTGTATTTTTACTATTATAATTTAAATAAGTAACAAAAAAACTATATTTCATAATTTTAAATTGTATTATTGCCTAACTTTAACATCTCATAAAAATAGACTTTTATTTTTTGAACACTCAACATTTATGTTTTTTTGTATCTTTTGATTGATAATAAATTTATCTTTTAATAATAATTCTCTTTATTTTCCTTTTCAAACAAACGCTTACTTTTTTTAATTAAATTAAATTTAAAAAATAACATGTATATTTCACTAATCAAAAGTTCTTTATTTTTATATTAATTAATTTGTAGGTTAAGACCATATTTTATATAATCTTATTATGTATTTAAAAAGTAATATAATGTTATGCCTCAATTTCCAAAATAAAAGGTGATTAAAAGTATTATTACTAACTTAATAAGATTGAACTTGTAGTTTCTTAATCAATTCTTTGTGATTGAATTTCATAAAAGTAGCTCAGTGGTAATACAAAATATCAAATGATTATATTTTTTATGGAATTTAAATTTAAATTTTTTTGGTAGTCTATGGTACATTTTATATGGTGTGCCAATAAATTGCTTTATTTTAATCCAAATGAAAGAAAAAAAAGAGATGACTATTTTTTTTAAAACCTTTCGTTAAGTTGTATAAGGGACCACTATTTTTTCCCTATAATTTTGCTTTTCAACCACAGTTTACAAAGGATTTATTCTCTATACTAATACCATGCAATTTAGTCATTTTATGGAGTAGTAAATCTCCCAAAGCACTTGACATTTTATGCTCTACCTATATTTTTTGTTTGTCTATTATTTCATTAAGGGTATTCTCATTATATTTATTTGAACACGGTATTATTTGGAAGACACTTTACATTTTTAGAGAAACTATTAGTTATTTTAAAAATAAAAATAAAGAGGGTTTTCAAAGCTTTTATCTTTTTTATAAGTGGTAAAGAACAGAGAACAAAGAGTATTAAAAATATGTAGCATTATGAATATTGCAATTAGTAATACAATAAAGTTTAAAACAATATCAAATGGAAAAATTATGGTGAGTTCAAGGTTATAAAAAAATTATAATCCTTAGAGAATTGAATAAAGTGAGTCCTTGACAACAATGAGGGAGTTGGTTTTTTGCACTCCTCTATTTTTTGATACAATACAAAGTAGTGATTTGTTAGGATTAGGGAGCACCGAGAGGGGCGGGGTGAATCAATGCAACAATATTCTTTAATATTTTAAACTAAAACCATAGCTTAATACTAGAAGTAAATGCAAGTAAACCAAACATAGCACATAACATAAATATCACAACACTATCATTTATTTTGAAGGAAAACCTGGTTAAGGGAAAACCTTGGTGGGGATACCCACAAATATCTCACTACAGTAGTAATAAGTGCATGGTTAAAGGCATAAGTAAAAAGAGGGGAATGCACTTTCATTTAGGCTTATAGCCTAGAGATCATTGCTCAATTACATACAACCAACATACATCAATCCTTACAGCCAATTACATAATCAAGAAATGGACTTACAATCCTATACCAAACTAACTGGTAGAATTAATAATGTCTATACAGTTCCAATGAAGCCCCAAACATAGATCTACACATTAACATAGTCTCTTCTTACTACCTTGTCATAATATCGTCATCTTATCATCAATTAATTCTCTTTCCCTCATAATCAAAACTTGATCTTAAATATACGATAACCTCAAAACATAAACTGAATTGGCCCAAATAGGAGTAATGAAACGTGTAGATGTATACATGCCAAAACATGATCAAAACATAAAATGAAAACTTTCTAATTGAATCAAGTAACCTATGATGTCATATATATCATTAACAGTCACTAAACCAATAAACAAAAATGATTTACTAGGTATATTGATTCAATTTCTCTGAATTGTCTTGTTCTTCTAATAATTGTCAACCCAATATTTCATAGTGAGTATCTCGTACATTTGATGTCTTTAGGACATGTGATTCCTATATTAGACATAATAGTATGTCTAAATTCATACCTTATAATCACATACACTAATACTCATAATTCTGTCTGAACCAAACTGATCTATCCGACTGGTCATTGTCCTACTTCCAGTACTTAGACAAATAAAGGTAACAAATCCTATAGTAAACTAACTTGTTTACAGCATGGCCAAGTTTAATGATAGTATTTTCAATCAATGAAAACATACCATATACTAATGATTAACTCTTTCCAACAATCTACCCCTTTGGCACTGATGGTAACACTTAGGAAAAATGGCTAACTGCCCATCCCAAAATGCCAAGTCCAAAACTCCTCAAAAGTAGAATTTCAAAACTGGACTCCCCCTAATATTATTATTCATTTTTCATACATAACTTATTCCCATTTAGAATCAATGGAAAAGGTGAGGCCAAAACCAAAATTTTCTCTAAGAAAAATCCTATACTATCTACTTAAGTATGTACAATTTATAAGTGTTGACTTATAGAAATTTGAAAATGTCTGAGAAACTATCCTTCAAAGCTACCCAATCTGCATTCCAAGACTTCCACAGACTACCCACTATTTGAATCTTCCCACATATTAGATAAAATGATTGTCTAGTATGTATGATGTCAGGTGAGGAAGGTGCCTTCATTGCTCCTTCTACAGCTTCCAAGATTCTCTATAAAATGTCTAGCTTAGGAACTATTAGATTCCTCAAGTTAGAGAATCTCCCTATCATTCTCTACCTCTCTGCTTCCAAAACACTGATCTTGTCATTAATTTTGAAAAATTCATATGATCATAAGAAAAATCCTTTGATGAATCAAAGACTTTTTTGCATTATCTTCCAATAATTACTCATTTTATTTTAACAACTTATCAATGTTTGCAACATAAGAGAAAGGGTTTATACATAACTAAAAAGATGCACTCCCTTCCTTGATAACTATCTTTATCTCAATTAATCCAGCATTTAAGGATTTCTTATCTTGACTAATTAGTGAACGTAAGTGATGAAATATTTTATTCACAAACTCCTCCACTTTATCCTATATTGCTTTCTCCAAATATTTCAAATGTGCATCAAAGTTATTTAGAAATTATTCTAATTTATCAAATATAGAATTACCTTGTCTTATATGCACATTTGGTAAGGTTTTTAATAGAATATCAACTTCCCTCGATAGAATTTTCCCTTCCTCAACCTTCTTTCTCAATGATTTCTCAATTTATTTTTCTTGAGTGAACACGACAATCTTTCTTAGTTCATCTTGCTCTATGTTCTCAAGATCAATAGGCCCTTACAAACTAGGTGATTCAATTGAATATCTTGCCAACAATTTATCAGGACCCATTTTTGTTCAATCATTCCTTGCTTCACCTAGTTTATCTTCTACTCCCACCACCTCAGGGATATCAGGTATATTATCTATTATATCCTCTTGACCTTTGGTAGCCTCTATGTGCTAAAATGTTGTCACACTTCTATGAATCCTTACATGCAAGAAAACTCAAGAATGAGCCCTCACAAATTGATCCATAGCTCTCTATGCATGGAGTTGCAAGATTTGTAAAATTGCTCTCAGCTAGAGCTATAAACTCATGACCTTGCTAGTCAACCACACAATGAGAGATTCCAAATGAATGCAATGCTATGCAAATATATATGAGAATGAAAATTAATCTTATGAGAATGAAGATGCAATTAAGCTATGAAAATGGAAATGAAAGAGTTACAAACCCTCTAATTAAACTATGTGAGATTAATCTAAAACATGAAAGAAAATGATACCATGATAATGCAACTATGATGCAAGCTAGGATGTGATGTAGATGCAAGATGAATGTTAATGATGCTCCAAATCTTCAAAACTTGATGCAAGAATATCTCCAAAAGCTTCAATGACTTAGAAAACCTGTAGCATAATAATTCAAGTATGTATGGTGTGTGCAAATGAGGAAGATAGCTCTTCTTTCATAGGAAGTGAAAAACAATGGACCATGGAGATTAAGAGGCAAAAGACTTAATCAACGATGGAAAAAAAAGAAGCTTGATCCTTGTGCACAAATATCCTCCAATAAGAAAATTAGAAGCATTTACTTTATGTTGAGCATTTAATTTATGTCCATGTGAGGCAAAAGTACTTTTCTTTTATTTTTTATTTTATTTTTCTTTATAAATAAGAATCAAATGCTTTATTTGTGCAACATAGGATAAGAAGAAAAGTGTAGATTTTTTATTTAAATAAAAGGGGAGGAAATTCTTTTTAATTAAATAAAGGCTTAGGATAAAGTGATTTTATTATTTAATTAAAAGAGATTTTTAATTAATTAAAAGGAGCATGTTCTCTTAATTAAATAAGATTTTTATTTTTTATTCTCTTTTAAATTAAATAAGGCTCAAACCTTAGGAAATATTGAATTGATTATGATTTGATCAAGGAAATTGATATATTTGAAAAATGTTAATTTTTGAAAATATTGATTCAGGGATTTGATAAATTGTAGAAATGGGGGCCCAAAGTCTAGGTGACCATTTTAGGGTGCATACATTTTCCCCTCTTTGACTAATATGTGATCGATCTGGGAACACATGCAGTCAAAGAATAATTGAAATGTGAGATCGATCTAGGATCACAAAACAACTCAGATGTGAGGTCGATTCAGGATCACATTCGGACAAACATAAACAAAAGATTATGGACATGAGGTCGATTCGGGATCATATCCAAAATAAGAGATAAGAATCTCAAGCTGAGCTAAATGATAAAGCTGAATCAAAGATTAAAGCTGATAGGTACTGCCCCCTCGGAATCGAAATCAAAATCAGATAGAGGAGAACAACAAATTGATAAACTTGATCAAGTCACAATAAATCATAATCGAAGGATGGAGCATGATAGGATAACCATCAAACAGTAAAGATATGCCCCAAGTTGATGAGGTTTGACTGAGAAAGATATAGGATAAAGATTAAGTCAAACCTCAGAGAGAGGAAGAGAAAGGGGTGAATGAAAGACTAGAAGTTTGGAAGACATGGAAAGGAAGAAATTTCATCGAAGATCAAAGAATTGTGCCTCAAATGGTCAGTCAACATGACTCAGATTTTAGTTTCAAGTTTGAAATGGATAGAAAATGATGTGACATGAAAGACCAGAAATGAAAGATATGATCAAGAAGAATCAGAAAATGAGCACATTTGACCAACTAGTCCGTAGATGATAAAAAGGAGAGCTCTCTCCATATGCAAGATGCAAAAACTAAACTAACATGAACCTAGGAATGCAAGCTACTATGAAAGTGGTTGACTTGCAAGGTCACAACGCTTATAGATATCTAATTATCATCATTGAGTGTTATTGGTAGCGTTGTAAGATCATACAATGCACACTAGCATAACTATGTGGATATGAATATGATTTTTATCAGATAGAAATGTGGAAATCCCACCTAGGCATCAAAGACATGGAGGTCAAGATGACTAATGCAGTGAGATTACCTAAATTTTGATATGGGGAGATTATGCTTGTATCAAGACACATGAAAGTCAGGATAACTAGAAGCATGCACTCACAAAACAGTCAAGGATAATACCTTGTCAATCCATAGTGTCAAGTAAGACCAGCATAAATGCTCATGACAATTAGGATCAACAAAATATACCCATAAGCAGATAAAGAAAGAAAACATGTTCTCATACCCTCAGTCTTCTAGCTATGCATCATCGAAAACTTCTCAGGGAGAGACCACTCATCAAATAAATTCTCATAGACAGCACACAAAGAAAAGTAAAGTCACCATATCTCAAGCCAATTGATTATTTAAGTTCGTGTGTGTTGGTCATAGAGTCAGACTCTGGTTATCACATCTACAAATGAGAAATATCGCATCATACTTAGACTATTGGGTAAGACATCTGATAAGTGTTAAGAAACACTCGACGCAGGGGTAGTGTTGAAAAACATAGTTTGGGGTGGTGTTGAAAAACACCTGTTGTGAAATGCCCCAAGAGACAAACGCACCAAACTATCAATGCTAACAGGTATGCCCCTTAGACAAAGACAAAGACCAATTCTAGACCAAGGCAAATAAGGTCAAGGCATGATGGAAAGTGGCTAAGTGTCGAGGATGCATGCTAACCAATAGGGGTGCAAAGGCCTCAAGTAGCGCATGTTTGCAAGTTTTTACCACTTGGATTTTATTGCAATTTTTTCTTTTTTCTTTTTTTTTTGTATTTTTGCTACCAAGGCGCCTGTTTCCAGGTTTTCACCAAGGCACTTTTTCTTCTTTTTTTTTATTTTTTTGTATTTTTTTAGGACTTTTTATGTTTTTTAAGATTTTTTTAGTATCATATATCAATTTTTTTGGTATTTTTTCAAGACCAGTAAGATATATACAAAGGATGCCCCCAGACAGAATGGGCATTAAACTCATGAGCAAGATCACATTGCATAGTCCCAATATCTAGAAATGTGGAGGACAAGATGGATGAGCAAGCTGGTGAATGAGATAGAGGAAAGGAGAATGAAGGCAAATGGAGGGAAGAAATCCTCAAGGTCAAACTCCTCAAGAGTACCCAAGCTAGGGAAAAATTATCATGCAAAGCACATTTGGATAAGCAATGAAAGGATAGCATAGGATAAGTCACAAAAGTGTAATGCAAAAGAAGGAAAGGATGCAGTCCAAAGGAGTAGACATGTCAAGAGACTTCATAGCATTGTGTTTTACTCTTTTTTATTAGATCAAGACCAAGCGGGAAAAAGATAGCGAAAGACTAGAATGAATGGAGGAAAATAAATATGAAGGCTAAAAAAGAATGGAATGAAAGAAAGACCATCATAAGATAGCTCATAAGATAGCCAAATGTTCATGTATAGATCAACATTGCCAAGATCAAAGAGAGAAGACGGAATGGATGAAATATGTAGAAGAACTACACATGATGCCTGATTGCCAAGTTTTCATCATGGTACTTATCCAAGGTGCCACAAGGGAGTGGTTTTCACCATAAGATGAATTTATTTCTCTTTAATTTTGCTACCAAAGTGCCTGTTTCCAGGTTTTCACTATGGCACATTTTCAATTTTTTCATTTTTTTTTCTTTTCTTTTTGAAATTTTCTATTTTTTTTAAATTTTATTATTTTTTGGAAGAAGGCAAGCTTTTCAAATAATGCTCCTTGAAAGGATAAATCATTGATATACCAAGGATTCAAAATGATATGCTCAAAGATGCTGATAGGGAAAGGGAGATGGAAGGGAAAAAATGGAGGATAAGGTTTTATGTAAAGTGAGTGAGGTTGGAAGATAGGAGGAATAGAAAAATGAAGAAAAAGAATTGAAGGTAGAAGGATAATTAATGGAGGGATTGTGAAAGGGTAGATGAAAAGGAAGGAAAGATCAACATCAACACACACATTGAAGGGTGGTGAGAGGATGGAGGAAATGTGAACGAAGGAATACGAGAAGGAATATGGTGAATGTTTAGCAGAGGTTGCAGTTCAGGCACATGGAATTGAAGAATATTTTTGGAAGAAAATGAAGTGGAAGCCTTTGGAAGCTTGAATGTCAACTTCACTTTTTGTTCAATATTAGAATCTCTCAAAAGAGACTTTGGAATCCATATATCCTTAGGCTTTTCATTTCTTTTTGATGATTTAGAGAGAATATCTTGAATGATAGATTTTGGAAGCCATACTTGTCTTGTAGTTTTCTTCTTAGATATCTCTTTTGACTTTATGCCCCCATGTCGATTAGAGGAGACATGGTGATCTTATTTTTTTGATGGATTCTTGTATTTCTTCTTTTTCTTTTATTGAACATTCAAGTTACTTCCAAAAGACTTGGGACTTGTGGAAGAAGGAGGATATGACTGGTTTAGATGGGTGGGTGGATGAAAAGGATTCAAGGGTATGCATCTATGTTGATTTTGAAAAAAGATAGGATATGGAGGGACATAAGGACCCAAAATGGATGATGAATTAGGAGAGTTAGGAGGGGAAAGTGAAGGGACATAAGGGCCCAAGATGGAAGGAAGACATGAAGCCCTTAGTATTGGTGGAGGAGGTCCAAGGATGGAAATGGAAGACACAAAAGGATAATCAATAAGTTCATTAGCATCTATATCACAACCAAGGATATCAGCATCTTTAGAGGGAGCATTATAATTTTCAACAGGATCATGCACATCTTGAATAGGAGCATCTTCTTTGACAGGATTGTTCGTAGCTTGCAAAGATTTAGGAAGAGTAGAAAGCGGAAGTGAACATGGAGTGGTAGGACAAGAAGATGGAAGGCTTTGATCTTGACAAGGATCTTTGGATAGCGTAAGCGTACCATTTTGCTTTGGATTTTCAATAGGCTTAACATTGCAAGTAAAAACACCATTTTTAATAACCTTAATGGAAGTATCATCTTTGGAAAGCACAAGTGTGGTAAGGTTATTTTGATTATCAATAAGCTCAATAGTGTAAGTAGTAGCTTGATCTTGCTTAGGAGATGGTGGAATGAATGCGGAAGAGCATAGAGGATCAAAAGAACCATGCAATGGAGAAGATACATCATGAAGAGAATTGGATGATATGGAGGGTTCCTGATCTTGATATTTATTTATATTTTTTTCTTTATCATTTTTAGGGTCCTCTTGACATGGAGCCATTTTTAAGGACAAGGAAGTACATTAGATTTGTATGAAAGACTTTGGAGGAGATGCTGAAAGACTAGCTGAAATAGGCATTATAGTATTTAAAGGCTCAAGATCTTTCAATTTAGCATCATTAGAAGTATTTGTAGCAAAGTGAAGGTTAGCTTGAGTTTCTTTAAGAGGTAGCCCTTGAGGATAACTATAGGAAACTGCATGGAAAGCCTTAGGATCCTTGTTGGATGAAGGATTTGTGATAGATTTGGAAGACTCAAAAGCTTTAGGAAATGTATGGGCATTGGAGGAAGTAGAGGATGGAAGGGAACCATCACAAGACAAAGGTTCAACATTAATATGATCTTGCTTGAGAGTGCAACCTTTATTTTCAGCATGAGAACTTTTAGAGGAGAGATTCTTTTGACGTTTGAAATCAGCGTGGTAGATTTTCTCTTCCTCAGTAGGAATATTCTATTGTTTGCAAAAATCATCAAAGAATTCTTCAAATTTAGAGTCATATGGATCACCATCATAGTCTACCCAATATGACTCCCCCTTAGAAATCACAAGTGTACCACGAGGATGATGCTTAGGAATAGAAGTTTCATGGGCATCACTACATTGTCCATCATCATAGTCATCATAGTCATCATAGGTGGGTGCGTCACTCTTCGTGGAAGAAGTATCACAAGGACTATCACGTTGCTCTTTATGGTATGTCTTCTGAAGAGAAGTAAGACTCTTTGAAGAAGTAGAAGAAGAATTAGATTGTGAAGAAAAGGAAGGTGAAGACTTAGTGGAAGAAGAATACTTGGATGATGAGGAATTTGAATGATGTTTAGAAGAGTCATGATAAGATTTGGAAGATGAAGAATGAGAATGATGTCTGGAAGAGTCATGATAAGACTTGGAAGGTGAAGAAGAATGAGAAGATTTAGATGATGAAGAATGTTTGGAAGAAGAAGATCGTGATATGATCATGTTTATGATTCTAGCAAAGGCATCTGATTTAATCATCTTTTCTTTTATTTTTGCTATAAATTCATCACTCATGAGAATTTTGGAGGAACAACACTTTTTGAATATGTCAATGAGCTCAAGATCATCTATTCTTAATAAAGGTTCCAAAATCAGATAGTCAAGATTCATGGTTATAAAAGAGGAGAAATCAAGCATAGGAATGATAGAAAAATAGAGGAATGCAAACTAGATAGTAGGAGAAAAAGAATCAAGAAGAAGAAGAAGAATTTCCCATGGGAATAGAAGACTTTAGAAGAACATGGGAAATGGAGAAGAAAGAAGAAGACTAAGAGTCATCTTGTGCAATTGATACCATAATGTTCATTGAGATGTTGAGCAACATGACAACACCTAGGATCTAACCTGAACTGACCAAGGAAGACCAAGCTTCTAAGGAGAACTCACTACAGTAGGACGAAACTCAGTTTCAGTATTCCAATTAAATTTTTTAAAAGATTTTGCAATGATGATCAAGCACATAGAACAGCAACCAGGAAATTCAAGCAAACAGTCTTCAAGCAATGGGCAAGGGACAAAGCAACCTTGTGCATGAACAGAGATAATGACTTAGTATTTCTACTCCTTAAAGGTTTTACTTGTGTATGTTCTTGATAATGTTTTAGTAGGAACTTAGAACACAACACCTTATCAAGTTGTCTACAAGGATATACATGGCTTTTCTAAGGAGTCCTGGATATACACAAGGTACGTGAGGCCCAAATCCATAGATGAGAAGAATCCAAAATCACACAGCTGGGGGGAGACGGTAACCCAAATCTCCTCCTTCACTTCTCAAAGGTATAAAGTTCTTTGAAGCTTAGCCAAGAGTGATATCAAACTCAATTCCCAAGAGAGGTGTCTTTGGATTCACCTCCCGATATTTATACTCCACCGGAACATAGGAGTTAAGGTCATCCCTTGAGGTGGTGTGTCCCCAAGCAGGCCTTCTAGAAATAAAAACTAAGTAATTCACTATCAAAAGTATTTAGAGCACTAAAGTTGGAACACTTAACTCTTCAAGTAAATGCGAAGTGAGTCCAAAAGTGGAACATTTAACCCTTTAAGATAATGTGAAGCGAGTCCAAAAGTGGAACATTTAACCCTTCAAGAGAATGTGAAGTGAGTCCAAAAAAGTGGAACACTTAACCCTTCACACAAACTCAAAGTGAGTCCAAAAGTGGAACATTTAACTCTTCACACCAACTCAAAGTGAGTCCAAAAGTGGAACATTTAACTCCTCACATCAAATCAAAGTGATTCCACACCTTAGAAAATAAGTGAGTTCCAAAAAGCACAAAAAGGTTGCCTAGTGGAGCAATTAACACTTCTTTCCTGTAGACCCCTCCCCTTTAATATGGCGCTGATCTTGCAACCACGGGGCGGAAATGAGGAGTCGGCGGATTAGTGAGTCCAATAACCCAAGATAGAAATCTAGATCAATCACAAGTAATGTAAAGTTGCTTATCAATACTACTCACAAATGACAAAGGGTTGAATCAATGGAATATTTAACTTTCCAAGTAAACATAGAGTGAGTCCACAAAGTGGTGCATTTAACTCCCTATATAAACAAGGAATGAATCTATGCCCTCAATCACTCAATGAGATATTTGATATTGAAACCAAGAATTACTTAAGATTTAAACACAAGCATTCACTTACACAAACTTGGAAAAACAAATCTATGTTCTTTCATTTCCCATTAAGAGCATCAATTGAAATGTGTTCTATGAAAGCATGTAAACATTCAAGCCAAACACATGAGAGGTTCAATTTTAATCCCAAGATCCAAATGTTGTAGAGTTGTAATAAAATACCTCAAGTCCAACGCAACGTGCTTGGTAGATTTCACCTTTTTTTTTGTTTTTTTTAAGCATTTTTCATGAAAGCAAGTCACCTTCAAATGAACAAGACAAGAAAACAAGCAAACAAGATATGCAATGTATATCCAACTTATGCAAACCCTAGGGTGGTTAGATCTAAAAATAAATTTTTAGGAGTAATGATAACCATAAAATAATCCCAATGATAACTCATATCATGCATTGAACAATGAAAAATAAGTGCATACCCATCACAAAATTTTATTTTTTTTGCATTTGACCTAGTCAACAAGATCTGATTTTTACCACATGAATTCAGACCCTAAACTCAAAATGCAGAAAAGAGACCTCTATCATAAAATAGAGATCTTTCCAAAAATGTAAAAATTTTATAAAAATCTCTTCATTTGTGCCCTAGAGACTCATTTTACCAAAACAAACTAGTTTTTATAAATTGACCAAATGAGCTATGATATGATTTGTAAATTAAAAACATAATGAATAGACCCCCTTTATAATTCCAATACCTTTCCATAAATATAAAAATTTTCAAAAAATATGTTGATTTGCACAAAAAATCTATTTTTTATGAAAAATCAAGAAAAAATCATAAAAAATACAAACTACCTCCAAAAATTCTAAAATTTTTTTTGGAGCTTCTCTGATATGTCACCAGCCTAAAAAAAAAAATTTAGACTAAAACACCTAGCCGTTTGGGAGATATGATCAAATCTTTCAAATCTAGGGTTTTTTTTATCTCCAAACAAATCTGCACAAGGGTTAGCTCCAAAAATAATCAAAACCAGCATGTAAAAAGTGGGTTTCCCCATGGTGGGTGCCAAAAAATATGTGCTAAAATGTTTTCACACTTCTATGAATCCTTACATGCAAGAAAACTCAAGAATGAGCCCTCACAAATCGATCCATAGCTCTCTATGCATGGAGTTGCAAAATTTGTAAAATTGCTCTCAGCTAGAGCTATAAACTCATGACCTTGCTAGTCAACCACACAATAAGAGATTCCAAATGAATGAAATGATATGAAAATATATATGAGAATGAAAATTAATCTTATGAGAATGAAGATGCAAATAAGCTATGAAAATGGAAATGAAAGAGTTACAAACCCTCTAATTAAACTATGTGAGATTAATCTAAAACATGAAAGGAAATGATACCATGATGATGCAACTATGATGCAAGCTAAGATGTGATGTAGATGCAAGATGAATGTCAATGATGCTCCAAATCTTTAAAACTTGATGCAAGAATATCTCCAAAAGCTTCAATGACTAAGAAAACCTGTAGCATAATAATTCAAGTATGTATGGTGTGTGCAAATGAGGAAGAGAGCTCTTCTTTTATAGGAAGTGAAAAACAATGGACCATGGAGATTAAGAGGCAAAAGACTTAATCAACGATGGAAAAAAAAGAAGCTTGATCCTTGTGCACAAATATCCTCCAATAAGAAAATTAGAAGCATTTACTTTATGTTGAGCATTTAATTTATGTCCATGTGAGGCAAAAGTACTTTTCTTTTATTTTTTATTTTATTTTTCTTTATAAATAAGAATCAAATGCTTTATTTGTGCAACATAGGATAAGAAGAAAAGTGTAGATTTTTTATTTAAATAAAAGGGGAGGAAATTCCTTTTAATTAAATAAAGGCTTAGGATAAAGTGATTATATTATTTAATTAAAAGAGATTTTTAATTAATTAAAAGGAGCATGTTCTCTTAATTAAATAAGATTTTTATTTTTTATTCTCTTTTAAATTAAATAAGGCTCAAACCTTAAGAAATATTGAATTGATTATGATTTGATCAAGGAAATTGATATATTTGAAAAATGTTGATTTTTGAAAATATTGATTCAGGGATTTGATAAATTGTAGAAATGGGGGCCCAAAGTCTAGGCGACCATTTTAGGGTGCATACAGCCTCAACCTCTATTTCCATATCCTCATAAATCTCCACTTCTAGTTCAGCTTCAATTTCAACTAGTTTATCCTCATAAAATCCCTTTTCTGCCATGATTTCATCCAACACTTCCCTAATTATAATATTTGAATATTCTATGTAGGATATTTTCCTTCTTGCTTCTCATCTTTATCAAGTTCATCAAAATTAATTGGTACACCACTAATATATACAACTAGTTCTTTAAGAATAGAGACAAATTGATCATCAATGAATACTTTTTATTCTTTCCTCTTAATTCTAGGTTCTTTCCTTTTTATCACAACTGGTTTGGCTTCCTTCATCATCTTACTGATAATATTATCTATTTCAATAATTATTTCATCTATTCTACTGTCCATTAACATGTTGATTATTTTCTTTGCAACTAGCCTCCTTTTTTCCTACTTCAATTATATTATCCATCTCATCACAATAGATTACCAAACACATCTTAGTAATAGATGTCTCTCTTATCCTCTTATCTTCTTCTAAGACTATTAGTCTCTTTTCTTCTAGTTTTTCATAAAATTGATCAAGTATTTGATCTTTTATTTCAACAAGTGTTTTACTAAAGTTGTTCAAGTGATTAATAACACCTTGTTCCAATCTTCTTCTCTAATCTTCATCAAGTAAAAGATAATATTTGTTTAATTATACCAAAATTGTATGCTTTACCACTTTATTTAGAATCTTATCTACAAAATTCTCACCTTTTCTTACACTCATGGGTATCACTTTTGTTGTGGTAGCTCCTTATGTCCTTACTTTATTCTTTGATTGATCAAATTCAATAGATGAATCACCATCTTTATATTTAACTCTTTTATTTACTAGACTAGTACTCTTTTTCCTAGTTCTTCTAGTCTTTACCTCTTCTAACTGGGTCCTCTTCACTTTTGATCTAGATGTCGTCAGTGAATAAGTTTTCTTCTTCACATGAGGTGTAGATGATGTTATATTGAACCTTCTTTGCATAGAAATCAGGGGCGGTGGAGTTTCCTCCTCTTCAACATTAATTAGTTTTACTTGGGTCTCTTGTTGTCTCCTCATTTCTACCATTTCCTCCTTGGTAATTCCTACCTTCTCTACTATTGTATCAACAATTTTCTTATTTGTTTGTTCCTTTTCTTTTCTATCAATTATGACCAAACCTCTTGATACTTCTCTATATAGGTTCTGAATCTCTGTGCATTCGAATCAATGGGGATTTTGAGAATTTATTCCACATACTTATAAACTAACTTTGGTATTACTTCATATACCATCGATTGAATCCATATTTTCCTTAGTTCTACTACCTCTATGTAGCATTGATCTATCTCAACCATGAAACATACTAAATCTACAAACTTCTCCACTATACTTTTTGGAACTTTCTCTATTCTACATCTTCTTCTGAAACATCTTAAGGTGTCTTCAAATTAAATCATCTATGTTATTTTTCTTTTGACTTCATTACATCTTATATATATATGTAATTTCATAGGAACATCCTTCTACCAAGCTACATTCATGACTCTAAGAAATAAGTTCATCAAGTAAAAAAACATATGTACAATCAAGGAACCATACTTGAATATCTGTGATTTGTCCCTTTTTATCTTCTCAAGGTTCTCCAATAGTTTCTTCCTCATGATCTCACAAATATCAAACTGTACATCTTCCATCAACATTTTGTAAACAATGCGTATGATGGTTGTCGATATAGAATTCATTCTACTACTCATATACTTTAAATCCCATTATCATGGATGCGAACTTGACATCCAGTTGAATGATGTCATTAACAGTCATAGCTCTTATATCCCATCAAGATTTAGTCAATTTCTCAACCACTTTTTTCTTAGATGATTTAAGCATTGGTATTTCTCTGGTAGCACTGAATCCAGTTATTTTGTGAATTAATTCCTTAGTTATATTTACCGACTGATCTCCTAACCAAAAGAATTGATCATGAATTCTTATCAAAATAATATTTATCCATTTGGGATCATCAAAGGTGACTACATCTTTCTAGTGAGATAAGTTAATTTGATTAACCTTCCAGAGGTCATCCTTCAACACTCCATTTGAACACAAAGACTCATACAGACTAACTATCCCATAATCACCAATGTCTTCCAATTTGCAATGAATATACACACGTCAATCATTAATGTGTAACACTCCATTGGGAACATGAGACAATGCACCTTCAAGATGATCTTCCATGGACTTATATGGATGGAATTTAAATTCATAAAATGGCTTCTCAAGAACATTAACAATTTGTGGAGTATCCAGATTCTCTGATGAAATAGATTGATTTCTAAAGAGATAAATACCTTTTACGTGTTGTTTATGTTTTTCTCATTAAATTCATTGGTAGCTCAAATAAATCACTAAATCACTTATGAATTCACTCTACTAAAGTTATTTAAGTCACAATGTGAAGAATGAATCATGAAATCTATCTTTTAACCTATCAATCTTCTTGTTTTGATCATTAATTTATATTTGTACCTTAGGTTTCAATAAAGCTTTTGGAAACCAGTGAACTCAAAAATCTTATGGGATCACTGAAACTTCAATATATCTACCTGCGAACCAAGATGTAGCAATATAGAATCTATCTCCAAATGTATCTTCTATCGCATCATCTCATGATGAAATCTTTAAGGGTTTCATGATATTCTTATAATGCTTCCCTATTAGGTCTAAAACTTGATTAGTTTTCCAATGAAGGATTCACACTGGAAACTAGTGTGATTTATCTAGAATTATCAATTTATTCTTTTTTCATCCAAATTTTTTTCATGTTCTCTCTAACATCACTTACATCAATTTTCTTTCCTTTATCATTATTATTTGCACTATTTTTAGTAACCAAACCATTTATTCTTGTTCCATTATCTCTATATCTATAATCCTTAGCAATACGTCCATAATTATTAAATATGTAAAAAATAACATTCTATTTTACATACGTCTAATTATTTTGATTAGTCCTCTATCTGCAATTCCTTTAATATGACCAAAATTGTTGCATTTGTATCATATATGGTTACCTCCATTTGTATTGGGTCTAGATCTGAATCTACACTCCTTAGATCTATGTCCATATTGCTAGCATGTCAAATAATATTTGGAAAAAGGTGTAGCATTTGAATTTCTCTCACATTCTTTTTCCCTGTGTGATGTAAGATAAAACTCCTAGGCTTAGTTTTCCACTCCCACCAAGAGATTTCTCTTATCTCCTAGTATCCTATGCTTCTATAGGATTTCCTAATAGGCTTAGATCATTAACTAAGTCCTATTTACTCTTTACTACAAGATTCACACCTTGAAAACTCCACCTTGGATTATCCACACCTTAATTTTGGTTCTCTTTCTCACTTTCACTTAGATGGATCTAAGTGCCAAATCCACTAAAACTTCACAAATTTCAAACTTCATTATGTGGACCTTCTTCACATTTATTTCAATCATATTCCATCCCATTTGACTTATTTGGGAAGATTCTTCGCTCATAGGTTTATCGGATTCAAGATAACATCAAAAGAGACCTTAATTTTAGGCCTATTTCTAGTAGCCTTTTTTTTATGGCTTTTTCCCTTTCTCGACCAAAATCTCCAAACAACCTACAAATATAACTTTTGATATGGATACCCTTTTGGCTTAAATTGAATATTTTTAAGGTCTAAGGCTTTGACACCATCCATACACCTCCTTCCTAATATCAAGGAGAAACAGGGCTAAAGGGCCTAGTTTATAGGACAGCCTGACTAGGACTGATGAAAATTGCTCAAAACCTATCCTAATGGATTGGTAAGACTTCCAAATGATTAGGATGGATAAATAACATTAAAAAATACCATAAAAATTCCTTGGGATTTTATTTACTTCCCATTCCCCACATGAAATCACTTGATTTCTCCCTGTCAAGCCTCTAACCGAGTATGTCTAACTCGCCTAGGGCCTGATCATAAAGCTAGCTCCCTTGCTCATGATACTTCCTACCTTTAGATAAAATATTTAAAGAGGCCCACTTGAAGATTCAACCAATTATTTAGTGTTTCCATGGTTGAAACTCACGTGGAAGCCATTTTTACAAATTCGGTCACAACATGACCAAAGAAAAATCCTGAACTAAAACAACTTGAAAACTATGATAAAACTACTCTAAACCCTTAACACATAAAATTAAAAAGTCTTCAAAATTACTATATAACACGAATCAACCATTTTATCAATGCATTTCCAGCTACAAGTATGACTATTCCTTCAAAAACCGAAATATCACTTCAAAACAGAGTTGCAGAGCTCAATACATTAACTCAAACTTTTTACAATATGCATCTAATGCTTGGAGATTTGAGCCATTACTCCATTAGGTGTCTCCTCCACTATTCTAGGGCCTATTTGGTTGAGCATAACCTCCCACAATCAAAGGAATCTGAGGCTATCCATGTTGCATGGAATATTTGTAATAAGTGCAAAATGTTGTTATGACAACATTCTTACAACACTTGGCAACTTTGATAGATGCCTTAATCCTATATTCTATGCTTCTTATCCTCATATATTTTGAGGATCCAAGATCATTCATGATCATCATATTGATTTAACAACCATTAACCATTCTTAGGCCTAAGACATATTAATGACTCAATCTCCCTAACTCCTAACATTAAGAAATTTAAATAACAACTAACATAGGCTATTAGTGTGACCTTAGTCTTAGTGACTAATTCACCTAGCCAACATAAAAAAAGACCTTCTAAGGTCCTCAACCAATCTATACTAACTTTTTGACTTGGCTAGAGTCAAGTACAAGCCAAAATTGACTAGCTAGTAGAGGTTAGCCTAGGTGCTCCTGCACCATCCTCCCCAAAATAAGAAGTTCAATCCACCCTTGGATTGATGAGGCTAGGATCAATTCCCAACCTTTTTAACTTTATTTCCTTTATCCAAATTTTATCAGAAGCATTCTACCCATACCTCTGAATGAGGTGCTCTTTATACTCTTTATGTCTGGTTTTCTTGTAGGTCCTTGTGTGTAGTACATTGTCTGCCCCTGTACCTGGAGCAGTAGGAAGTTGAAGATCTTCCACATCCTTGATCACCTCATTGATATTATGGTCACTATTTTTCTGTGTTTCCTTTTAGTGGACAAGGTCTTCAACATTAAAAATATTGGACAATCCACTGTCCTCCGGCAGGTCTATCTTGAAGGCATTGTCACCATACTTTTCCAATATAGGACATGGTCCTATCCTCCTCATATTGTAGCTTATGAGGGACTCCTTTTGTCAACCTAGATTTTTTCAAGTGTATCATAACAAGATCACCAACTTTGAACTCCACTAACCTTCTACTTTCATCTGCCTTGGCTTTGTGCTTGGTGGTGTTGTCTACCAATGTCTTCCTCACTGTTTCATGAACTTCTTGCATTGCAAATGCAAAGTCATCAGCATATGCACTTGCCTTGACTCCATCTTTTAAATCTCTCAACTCATAGACTCCTCTCGAATGTAGGCCATATACAATTTCAAATGGATTCTTCCCAGTTGATCTATTGATAGTATCATTATAGGCATATTTAGCTTGCCCAATCAACTGATCCCATTGTTGACCATACTCCTTAGTTAGGCATCTTAGAAGGTTTCCAAGGCTCCTATTTACAACCTTTGTTTGACCATCGGTTTCGGGATGGTAGGCTGACCCAAAAGATAAGTTAGTGCCCAATCTTTGCCAAAGAGTCTTCCAAAAATGACTCATAAATTTTGTATCTCTGTCGGAAACAATGTTGATTGGTAGTCCATGTATTCTCACTATCTCTTTGAAGAATAAAGATGCTATTTGACTTACATCATGTGTAGTCTTGCATGGCACAAAGTGAGCCATCTTGTTGAATCTATCCACAACCACATACACACTATCCATCCCTTATCTTGTCTTGGGTAACCCAACTAAAAAATCCATGCTTAAGCATTCCCATGGCCTAGTAGGAATTGGTAGTGGCTAATAAAGACCAGCATTTATAGAAGTAACCTTGGCCTTTTGACATACTACACAACTCTCCACATACCTCCTAACATCAAGATTCATTCTAGGCCAAAAGTAAAACCTTGAAACAAGGTCTTGAGTCTTAGTGATCCCAAAGTGACCACTCAAAGTACCATTATGCTTTTCTTGAATCAAATTCTCTCTAATGGAGCCTCTAGGAACACACAATTGATTCCCTTTGAACAAGAGATCACTTTGCAAAGTATAATCAGCATATTTACTATGAAAATGATTCTTGTATTTAGCACATACCTTGTAGATGTTAGCAAAGTCTTCATCATCTGCATATAGATCCTTCAAATGATCTATCCCATGGTTTTCAACTAAATTTCTTGGAGTGTGAGGGCTCTTCTTTACAATGCATCAGCCACCTTGTTTAGTACACCCTTCTTGTGCTTGATATTGAAGGTGTAGGCTTGTAGGTACTCAACCCACTTCATGTGTTTGTGACTCAACTTCTCTTGTGAATTCAGGAAGCTAAGTGCTTGATTGTCTGAATACATAATGAACTCCTTGGGAAGAATGTAGTGTCTCCACTTTCTTAGAGCTTGGACCAATGCATACATCTCTAAGTCATATGAGGAGTGCTTCCTCTTAGCCTCACTTAACTTTTCAAAATGGAAAGCCACCGGTCTACCCTCTTGGCTTAGAACAGCCCCAATTGCTACATTGCTAGCATCACATTCAATGGTGAATAGCTTCTCAAAACTTGGCACCACCAAAATAGGTTGGGTAGCTATCCTCTCCTTCAACAACTCAAAGCTCTTATTAGCATTTTCATTCCACACAAACTTAGTTTTCATTCCTCCTTTGATAGTGTCTTACATAGGAACAAAAATTGCACTAAATTGTCTAATAAACTTCCTATAGTATTGTGCAAGACCATGAAAAATCCTTACCTTAGTTGCTGACCTTGGATTAGGCTAATTCATGATAGCCTCTACCTTGCTCTTATCCATTTTCAGATTGCCATAAGATAAAACAAACCCAAGATACACCAATTCTGATTTAATGAACTCACACTTCTCCAAATTGATCATCAACCTCTCTTCATGCAGCTTCTTGAAGACAATGTTAAGGTGCTCCAAATGCTCACTCTTTGTCTTGCTAAAAATCAGTATATCATCTAGATATATAACTACAAACTTGCCTATGTAGTCCTTAAGTGCTTCATTCATGAGCCTCATGAATGTAGAGGGGGCATTTGACAATCCAAATAGCATGACAAGCGATTCATACAGCCCTTCATTTGTCTTGAAGGCTATCTTCCACTGATCTCCTTCATGGATTCTTATTTGGTGATAGCCACTCTTCAAGTCTATCTTGCTATAGTACCTTGCTTCACCTAAACAGTCCATTAAGTCTTCAATCCTAGGGATAGGGAACCTATATCTTATGGTTATCCTATTGATATCCATTGAGTCAATACATAGCCTCCAATTTCCTCCCTTCTTAGGTGCAAGTACAGTGGGTACAGCACATGGATTAATACTCTTTCTAATTAGGCCTTGGTCTAAGAGTTCTTATATTTACCTTTCTATTTCCTCATTTTGTTGAGGGGTCATCTTATAGGCTGCTTTGTTAGGTAGGGTAGCTCCTGGGATAAGGTCTATCCTATGACTTATGGCTCTTTGAGGGGGTAAGGCTGAAGGTTTACCATCACTTACAATGCCTTGGTAAGTCTACAACATACCTTGAATCTCCTTTGGTAATTCAGTCTTCTTAGTCACCTTGTCTTCACCTCCTTCTCTTGGTTTCAACACCAATGCATACCCTATGCTTTCACTCTCTTCCATGGTTTGTAGGAACTCTTTTTCACCTACCATAAGAACATTTGGACCTGTTGTCTTTACTTCAACATCCTCCAACAATGACTAAATTTTGAAGGTTGTATTATCCTTCTTGAAAGAATAGGAATTCTTTCCTCCATCATGCATGGCTTGGTGGTCAAATTGCCAAGGTCTACCTAGGAGAAAATGGCATGCATCCATAGGCAACACATCACACAACACTTTGTCTTTGTACCTTCCAATGGATAACTCCACCCATGCTTGCTCATTCACTAACACATGTTGTCCTTTGTTAAGCCAAGTAACCTTGTAAGGATTGGTATGGGATATCCTTTTCAATTTGAGCTTGCTGACTGCTTCTTCTGACACTATGTTATCAGTAGAGCCTGAATCAATGATGAACCTACATAATTTCTCCATTATCTTGCATTTGATCCTAAATAAAGATCTTCTTTGGCTTGGCTCCTCCTTCACCGGTTCCTTGATTAGAGTTCTCCTCATCATGAGGTTCTCCCCTTCCTCTGAATTTAATGGAATCTCATAATGTTTATCTACTACATTTGTGTCTTCATGAACAAGGTTAGCTCTCTTATCACCTCCTTGTGATGAACCACCTTTCTTAGGGCATCTATAGGTAGGGTGCCCCATTTGATTGCAATGGTAGCACTTCATATTGGCAAAATAATTGCCTCTTCCTCCTTGTGATGAACCACCACTTCTTCCTCTAAAGCTAGAGTTAGAATTTCTTCCTCTACAACCTCTACTTGAGCTTCCTTCTTGCTGCTCACTGAATTTTACCTCACCTTGAGCTCTTGAATCATAACTTCTTCCACCATAGCCACCTCTTTGACCTTTAGTATCCTTGCCTTTACCTTTTCCTTTGGAGCTCTCTTGCTTTCTCTTGCTCTTCTCCTCTATCGTCAAGGCCATTTGATAGCATTGCCTAATGGATTTGAAGTTCACTAGGCTCATCTCTTCTTGAATAGACCATTTGAAGCCATTCAAATACCTTGCTAGCTTGATGCTCTCATCTTCAACTACCTTGGACCTCAAACATAATTTTTGAAACTCCTCGGTATATGCTTGGACATCCAAATCTTTTTGCCTAAGATTGTATCTCCTTCTATGCATTTGGGCTTCATAGTCATCAGGAAGGTAGGTTTTTTTTACTTTGGATACCATACCCTTCCATGTCACAATAGGACCTTTACCATCCTTTTCCCTCACAGTTTGCACAAACTTCCACCAAGTAAGAGTTGAACCTCTTAGTCTAGACTTGGCCACCATTACCTTTTGTACTTCAAAGATACCATCACATTCAAAATGGTTCTCAATGTTGTCTATCCAATCCACAACTGAATATGGATCCATTTTTCCACTAAAGAGTGGGACACCTTCTAAAGCCTTGCCACTCAATGCCTTCAATGCTTTCAAGAATGGCTCTTCAAGAAGAAAAGGGTCAGGAGCTAGTGCTTCTTCCTCCAAATCCAATTATTTCTCCTTTTCTTTAGCTTCTTCTTTAAGGTAAACCTTCTCTTTGACCCTATCATCTTTGTCTTGGACTTCACCCAAGAGCTGCTCCATTTGGGCTAGTCTTTGCCTTAACAATTTGTTATCCTCTTCTTGCTCCTCAACCTTCTTTGCTAGTTCAGAATTAGTCACCATGGTTCTAGCTGGTGTATTCTCTCCTACTGATTCAGAATATTGATGCATTAACCACAAGCTTGATCAACCAAGCTCTGATACCAATATGATGTAAGATAAAACTCCTAGGCTTAGTTTTCCACCCCCACCAAGAGATTTCTTTTATCTCCTAGTATCCTATGTTTCTATAGGATTTTTATAATAGAATTAGATCATTAACTAAGTCATATTTACTCTTTACTACAAGATTCACACCTTGAAAACTCCACCTTGGATGATCCACACCTTAATTTTGGTTCTCTTTCTCACTTTCACTTAGATGGATCTAAGTGCCAAATCCACTAAAACTTCACAAATTTCAAAATTCATTATGGGGACCTTCTTCACATTTATTTCAATCATATTCCATCCCATTTTACTTATTTTGGAAGGTTCTTGGCTCATAGGTTTATCGGATTCAAGATTTCATCAAAAGAGACCTTAATTTTAGGCCTATTTCTAGTAGCCTTTCTTTTATGGCTTTTTCCCTTTCTCGACCAAAATCTCCAAACAACTTGAAAATATAACTTTTGATATGGATACCCTTTTGGATTAAATTGAATATTTTTAAGGTCTAAGGCTCTGACACCATCCGTACACCTCCTTCCTAATATCAAGGAGAAATAGGGCTAAAGGGCCTAGTTTCTAGGACAGCCTGACTAGGACTGATGAAAATTGCTCAAAACCTATCCTAATGGATTGGTATGACTTCCCAATGATTAGGATGGATAAATAACATGAAAAAATATCATAAAAATTCCTGAGGATTTGTTTTACTTCCCATTCCCCACATGAAATGACTTGATTTATCCCTGTCAAGCCTCTAACCGAGTATGTCTAACTCGCCTAGGGCCTGATCATAAAGCTAGCTCCCTTGCTCATGATTATTCCTACCTTTAGATACAATATTTACAGAGGCTCCTTTGAAGATTCAACCACTTATTTATTTTTTCCATGGTTGAAACTCACATGGGATCCATTTTTACAAATTCTGTCACAGTGTGACCAAAGAAAAATCCTGAACTAAAACAACTTGAAAACTATGATAAAACTAGTCTAAACCCTTAACACATAAAATGAAAAAGTCTTAAAAATTACTATATAACATGACTCAACCACTTTATCAATGCATTTTTAACTACAAGTATGACTATTCCTTCAAAAACCGAAATATCACTTCAAAACAAAGTTGCAGAGCTCAATACATTAACTCAAACTTTTTACAATATGCATCCAATGCTTGGAGATTTGAGCCATTACTCCATTATGTGTCTCCTCCAATATTCTAGGGCCTATTTGGTCAAGCATAACCTCCCACAATCAAAGGAATCTGAGGCTATCCATGTTGCATGGAATATTTGCAATAAGTGCAAAATGTTGTTATGACAACATTCTTACAACACTTGGCAACTTTGATAGATGCCTTAATCCTATATTATAGGCTTCTTATCCTCATATATTTTGAGGATACAAGATCATTCATGATCATCATATTGATTTAACAACCATTAACCATTCTTAGGCCTAAGACATATTAATGACTCAATCTCCCTAACTCCTAGCATTAAGAAATTTAAATAAAAACTAACATAGGCTATTACTGTGACCTTAGTCTTAGTGACTAATTCACCTATCCAACATAAAAAAAGACCTTCTAAGGTCCTCAACCAATCTATACTAACTTCTTGACTTGGCTAGAGTCAAGTACAAGCCAAAATTGACTAACTAGTAGAGGTTAGCCTAGGTGCTCCTGCACCACTGTGTCCAAGCCTTTTTTGTGTAAAACATTTGTCATTGAGTTTCTATCCATTTGTATGCTTCAAAGGTATCTTCATAGGTTTCTCAATCTTATCTATCTTTACTTTAATAGATTTGGAACATTCTCCTTGTTCATACCCTAATCCATGCTTATCTCCATGAGGTCTCTAACTTTCAATCTATTATTAAGTTTCTCAAAGCTAGATCTAAATCTTTCTTGAAATTCTCTGGTATCAGCTAGGTCTCTTCTCAATACCTCATTGATTCTTTCCAGTTCTTGCTCATTATGTTGGATTATTCAACAAAAACTTCTAGCTATCCAACTTCACTATTCAGTTTGTAGCATTCCTCAGTCTTATCCTGTAGGGATTCTTCAAGAGTCCTTTTGGCTTTAATTTCTTCAGTGATCTTGGTCACCATAGATTCTATTCAATTATTTAGGTTATTTCTCTCTTTCACCAAATCATTTGAATTGTGTCTAAATAAAGCATCAAAGGACAACATACCTACCTCATTTGATCACACCTCCATCTAGCATCACCTTTCATCATCTACAATCATAAAAATTTCATCAATTTAGCAATATTTCATTATCTTTTTATCACTAACAACTTACAAAAAGTCAACATCCAAGCCTACTTTCCAAATTATTATTGATTTTTTATAACTTCATGCTATTGCTCCTAAAACCCTAGCTGCACACTAGAACTTTTCATAATTCTTGTTGCACTCCTATCAAAGTATCTTATTTCAAGCTTCATTATTTCTATAACCCTCATTTAGGATGGTACACATTGCATTTTTTCTTGCAATATTTTATCAAGTACTATTAACTCAAATTTACTTGTTCAATAATTATGACAAAAGAATTCAAGTGTGAGCAATATTTCAAAAGAATATGGAGAAAAAACATAATAATCATACTAAGAAAAACATAAATTTCAAAATCCCCCTCCAAAATGCTTCATAAAATAATGTTAATGGTAAATCAAGAAAACCCCAATGTGGCAAAGATAATATGTATTTTTCATGCAAAAGATAGTAGTTTTCTTAATAGAAATTTCTTATCTCTTAGACATGAAACAAATAATAAGGTGAATGATGATGTAGTGACAAATTTGGTGTTAATATTGTTGTACAAGATTCAAAAATCTTGAAGTCGAAGGTGATCCACTATTTATGATAAATGCTTTAAAGAAAGGGTTGCACCCTAACTTAAGTTAAGCAAAGATATAAAAGAAGATTATTTTGTGTGTACAATTTAATGAATTCTTTTTCTCTCATTATCACCAAAGTGTGAATGCAACATTAATTTCCATGCCAAAGTGAAAAATATCTTAGCTTTATTAAATGACCATAAATTCTTGTTGTATTATTCCTAAGAAGCCTGTTAGAGCCCCAAATTCACACATTTTGTAGTTCTATTTCCATAAAATAAGCCTTCAAATTTGTTGCACACAAGTCATCACCAAACATTTGTATTTGATATTTTTCTGAGAATGTTGAAGCTACAAAAGTCTCTTTATAAAATATTGAACAAAGTGGGTTATCGAGTAAGCAGGATCAGATGGTAGTGAGGAGAGACTTATTTGATAAATCAAGTCATAAAGAAGATATGCTTGTGTGGTCCAATATTTGGTATTGAGAAAAATATAGTTTCGAACAAGAGTTAGGTATGATGTATCAATTGATCAAGCTATTCGAAAAGGGAATTAGCTGATGGGACCCATCTGCCCTGAGCATCGAATAAGATCAAGCTTTGAATAAAAAAATATGGTTGAATAATGATGGTCGAGGTTCTTTGAAATGTGGTGGGGTATCTTTGAGCATCGAATAAAATACTATGTCGAGTAACCCAGCCAAAGAATAAATGATACATAAGTATTCGAAGGAAGAACAAAAATGCTAAAGCAATCAGGATATGTATCAAGCCCCTTTGATTCCCAATTAATACATTGGCATGAATTTTAGCAATGAGAGTTTGAGTCATTTCAGGGTGCTAGTGATTGGGATTGGAAGCAGAGTAAGGGAAATCTATAAATCCTGAAGGGAAAGTTGGGGCCCAATGCTAATAGTCAAAAATGGAAGCAAAGTAGTCTAAATCTTGAAATACTAAAGGGAAGATTGGGGCCCACATATTTCAAAGTTATAGTTGTAAGAAGGAGAAATAATCAAAAATCTGATACATTGGTGATAATTTTGGAACTTCAAAGGATACATTATGTACGAATAATTGATGATCGGGGTGCTAATGATCAAGATTGGAAGTAGAGTAAGGAAAATCCTAAAATTTTGAAGGGAATCTTTTGAAGTATGACATCATCCATCAAAGAATGTAGGAAGGAAGTGCGATTACTGATCTTCAAAGAATGGAATTTGTGGACAACCAATTGGTGAGTTGTAAATCCAAGGGTGAATTGGAGAGTGACAAGTGGCACATATTCTAAATCAAGGTGGTGGGTCCAAGATGACTCATGGCATCATCTTGTAATCCCATGATCCTAAATGACATAAAAAGAGAGTAACCATGGGATCATGAGATGATGCCACATGGCCAAATAATGTGCTATGATGTGGTAGAATGCAGAGGTGGAGCCGAAATGGTGTCTAGGTGGTGCATAGGTGGGTTGGTGAGGAAATCAAAGGCTACCACATGGGAATCAAGGTGTGGTTGACCAGGTGAAGTTTGAGAGGGATATTCAAAATTTAAGACTGAATTAATTTATCGAGTAAGAAAACATTTTGAATAATTTGGAGGCTAAGTAACACGAAGCATTGTTTTGTTTGAAGGCACTAAATTGATTGGGAATGGAAACATAGAAGTTTGATTCTTGAACTTCAAAGAGTAGAACCTATGGATAGTCAATATATCAAGTGGAGATTCATGCTTATTACTTCATCAGTATAGATTTGCATTAAAGAATAACAAAATAAAGGTCACACCAACAACTGATGGGTGAAGCGGTATAACCTATACCAATTATCATAAATACATATCTCTATCAGGATAGTAAATGGGCCCTACTCAGAGATGATTAATTCCATAAACTTATTTTTATTACTCAACTATTTTATTTCCACAAACTAATTGCAACTGATTGTCAAGAGATGTGTGTCTTCATTCATATGGAACCTCCTACTATATAGAGGATATTATTTTGTAATAAAGGGGGTATCAATATACTATTGTACATACACTAAATTTATGCAAGTTATTTTTGTAAATAATGAAGACTTTTTATTATTAATATATACAAGCAAGTTCTTTCAATTTGAAGTTGTGGATCTGATCATTTTGGATTAATCAGTCCTTTGTGATTTTACTTCCAAAAAGTGAATCTTCTCTCAATCTTTGTGTGTGGAAACTATTTATATTATTCTAAAAATTTGATCATTAGAGTTAATAAGTATTATTATCTTCATCTTATTGGTCTCATTAAGTTGGGTTAAAATCAATAAGACTAATTATGGAATGATAAAGTAATTGAAAGCATTAAAAGGAAGCGGTTGATAGGAACATTTCCCATATCACATAATTTGAACATAGGATTAAGAAGAGACTATCTCTATCACCCAATTGAAGAAGGCACTAGTATATCATATTTTTAAAAGTTATTGTTTGAAGGATTACAAGAAGAAAGAAGGAATAATTTTCATTTTACATAAATCAATTCATAAAAACATTCAAAATAATCTTAGTACAGTGATCAAAATATAGGTTAAGTGATTTATAAATTGTAGAGTATACAATTTGGTCTCCCTTAAGACCCTATTTCCATCTTGAGAGATCAACCAGAAAACCTAAAATACAGATACAAATCTTCTATAAAAATCCTTAAGCCCGAAGTTTGGGTTAAGGAATAGGTACACCTGCCTTGGTTCTGAAGAGTCTAAAGTAAAAGAGAAGAGGATCATAATCGATCATTCCCATTCGTTAGCTAAGTCAGTTGGAAATTCCAAGCATTGAGTTAGGAAAGCTCATAGGATTTCCAGTCTATTGATTTGGGAACAAATAGATTGGCAACTATGCTAGGGACAACTCTTGTAAAAGGTTTTCATAATGTTTGGTTACAAAGTGCACTCTGCTGGAAGTGAGAACCTAGAAGACCAGAAAAAATATATTCCTCGAAGAGAGGTGGCAACTCTAATATTTGACAAAGAATTTTCAATCAGAGACTCCACTAAGGATGAGACCCAAAAGGTGACAAGTATTTTTTCCTCTTTAAAAGAGGTGGTGACTCTATCCAAAGTAAGAAGAAGTATGTGATTTGTGAAAAGGTTAACAAAGACCCTAGACATATTTCTTTAAAATTCATGTGGGTCAGAAGATCTTTGAATCTAGGACTTGGAGATCATAATGAATTAATCCCTAAAAGGAGGAATAAATCAAGTAAGACAAAGAATCCAAATTCATAAATGAATTTCTTGGGATTCAGAAGGTTCCCTAGAAAAGAATATGAAACATGTGATGAGAATAGAAATCACGTAAGTAATAATAGTTCACAAGATAATACAAAAGGAGATGATAATAGAAACCCATAGAAAACTAGTTTCAATGAAGGTGATTAACCTCACACTCTGCATCATGAAGAAAATCAAGAAGAGAAAAGGGATGCAGATCATGAAGATGATGTCCAAAGGGTAAAGGGGGTGTTAACATATCTTCTTACCATGAAAGAAATACCAAATGTGTGTGAAATTGTGAAAGAATTTTTATATGAGCATCATTTCTAGAATGAAGCAAGTGTTAATGTGAATAAAAACAATAATTTACCTAGCACAAAAAAATAAATAAAGAAAAAAGAACCAGTGCCTAGATATAATCCCCCTCACGGAAAAGAAGAAGATACATGGTTTAGAACTGATCATGTAAATCCATTGTATGAACCAAACAATAGGGAAAGGGGTGGAGTAAATAATTACCAATGAAACCATGGAAATGGACATAATGGTTATTAGAGACAACCAAATAATGGGGGGAATACAAATTGGGAGCAACAAAATACTGGTAGATACAATGGAAATTAGTATAATGGTGGACATAATCAAGGAGGTATGAACCACTAGAATCAGGGGCCAAGAATGAATAATCAAGGACGTTTCAATCAACATGGGGAAAATCACCATGGAATGAATCATCTAGCACACAAAAGACCTATGGTGATTGATAGGTACAGACAGCTATATTTTGATGGTATAATTGGCTATCCTAATAATATTGAAAATGATTGGAGGAGTGTGGTGCCTAAATTCAGTGGTGACAACACTGAATTTGGAGAACAACATATCAATAAATTCCAAGATGTCATTGGAAATTATTGGGTGGAGTATGAATATGTATGAATGAATATTTTTGTACAATCCTTGGTTGATCATGCAACAAACTATTATAGGGAGTTACTTGATGCTTCAATTGTGAGATAGCATGATTTTGAAATCTAGTTCTTTGAGGAATTTAGTGATCACAATGACCCATCATTTGCAACCCATGAGCCCACAAGCATAAAAAAGAATCACAATGAATCCATAGTGGAGTTCAATAAAAGGTTCAACAAGTTGCTTAACTGAATCCCTAAAGATATGAGACATGTTGACTCTTTTCTTGTTGGATTTTATATGAGTGCATTTGATAGTAAAACACATTATGAAGTAAAGTCCCACAATCCTAGCACTCTACTAGAAGCTCAAAATATTTTAGTAACTATAGAAAATAATAGAAAGGCTACAAGAAAAATAGCCTTAGAGAAGATCCAAAGTTATATAATCCTCGAGCACAAAAAAAAAGATGAGGATAAGATCGATACAATTATGACTATGATAAAATACCTACAAGTTAAGTAGAACAAGAATGATAGGCCTCAGATAAATAGAAATGATAGGCCACGGTTATATGAGACGGCATACAATACTACATGGAGAAATGGGAAACTAGAATTTTTAAGTCGGCATCTTAATGAAAATACTCTAGATCCCTTGAGTGGAAATAATCACATGATAGACAAGAATCCATGGTGTGATGCATGCAATATGCCTCACTCATCCCAACAATGTGTTATAACACTAATCCTACAAGGGGATAATACTAAAGAAAATGGATATGATCAAGGACCAACTGTCAATTTCATGTCGATAGAACCATTTTGGGGTGAAAATAATCATGATTCATTTGAGGAACAATATGAAATAGATGTCGATTCACAAAGACATAGGCAACAATATAGTATATAACAAGTATTTTTTTATGATGAGAAAGATATTCCAATCTTAATGAATTTAATTAATGAGGAGAAGAAGGCTTACACTATCATTGCCATGGAACAAGAAAGAAGAAATTACTAGCTAAGGAATAGAATGGAAAATCTTGATCAATGGAATCCAACATGTATGTTCATGAAAGATAGTAATCAAAAACAAAAAACACAAGCAGTAGAAAAGAACAGTGACAATCTCAAAGTGAGACAGAAAGATGAAACCCCAAAACTTGTGAAGTCGCCCAATGAGAGATTTGATCTCATAAAAATAATGTCTAGTGTGAGTTCATATACATTTTAAATCACACAAGCTTCTTCATAGATGAAATATTTAGTTCCTTTGTTTAAAATGATGAAATTCCCAGAATACAAGGATAAAGTAATAAAACTACTATCAAGTATTGCTAAATATTTACCAAAAGTACAAGATGCACCAAAATAGAAAGAGACCATTGAAGAGGCTCCTTTAATATACTTGGGGACTACTATAACCAAAAATCCTTCACAGGTGGATCCATTTTATATGAATTTTCTTATAAACAACAGACTTCTAAAAGATTGTATGATAGACTTAGGTGCAGCTCTGAATATCATGCCATTTTAAGTCATGAAAGAGCTTGGAATGTGGGTGGATACTACTTATGGTAAGTTTTATGCTATGGAAAATAGACATTACCTGTATTAGGAATCATGAAGGATATTGAATTCAAAAAAAATTCTTTCCCAGAAGCATCATATAAAATAGATATTATAGTGGTGGATGTTCCACCTAAGTATGGAATGCTTCTATCTATACAATGGTCTAACCTTGTGGGAGGACATGTTCAATTGGATCTATCTTATTCCACTATACTTTTTAATGGTAGGGAAGTTAGGATGGATAGAGAACCAATATCCTCTTACATCATAGAATATGTAGACCCAAATCAAATTACATGCTTTTGTCATTCAGACATGGATAACTTCAAAGTAGATCTCACAAAACTTGCATTGCAAAACACTAAACTAATAAGGATTCATGTTGAGGAAAGATCAGATCAGTTATGGCAGATGTTCTTTGATGGGGCTTGTAGTAAAGAAGGAAATGGTGATAGGATAGTATTCATTACTCTAGATAAAAAAAAATTCAAATACTCATTTCTTTTGACATGTGAGTGTACAAATAATGTAGCTGGGTATGAGGCTCTATTGTTAGGTTTGAATATTGCTGCCAAGCATAGGATCAAGATGTTGAATATATGGAGTGATTTAGAATTGATTTTTTCCCAGATTAGAGACATATTTTCCACTAAAAATGAATGATTAAGGTGTTATAAACATGAAGCTTGGGATCTAATTGAGGCTTTTGATGCTTTCTCCATAGAGTGGGTGGAAAGATCTAGAAATATCATGGAAAAATTTCTAGCTAACCTAGCTATCCAATAGGAAGACATGTCTTATGATGAAATAGCACAAATTGAAATCAAGTCTAGGCCTGCAGTCCTGCAATTGGCAATTTTGTTATGATGATCTTGACATACTTTAAATTCCTAACTTGTGAGGATCAATATGAATCACAACAGATTGATTTTATTGTGTATGTGAAAGAAGAAGGCGAAAAAGGAATCTTACTTGGAAAATAAATTACTCAATTAAAAATAAACAAAATACCTAAAGGATTAGTGGCATTAGAAAGGATGTTTGATAATAATGATAGAACCAAGATAAAGGAAACATCTATCGAGGATGATGATACTGAGAAGATCAATCTAGGAACTGATAATGCACCCAATGAAATACGCATTGGAAGAGAACTCAGCCTAGAAATCAGATCCAATTTAATTGTGTTGTTGAGAAAGTATAAACATATATTTGCATGGTCATATGATGACCTTAAATAATAAAAGGAGGATATGTTCTAACATGAAATACCACTGAAGCCAAATGCTAAACCTTTTAGATTAAAAAAAAGGCCAATAAATACTACATTGGCTCCTAAAATAAAAGAACTTATGAAACTAAGAGATGGAAGAATTAAAAAACCTATCAAATATTCCACTTGGGTATCCAATTTAGTACTAGTTAGAAAAAATAATTATGACATAAGGCTATGTGTAGACTTCATAAACTTGAATATATCTTCCTTAAAAGATAACTATGTTTTACCAAACATGGAAGCATTGTTACAAAAGTTGACAGGAAATGAGTTATTATCCATGATGGATGGCTTCTCCCAGTATAATTAGGTCAAGGTAAGGGAATTAGAGCAATACGAAACTACCTTTACCACACCATGGGGCACATGTGTATGTTAGAATGTCATTTGGATTGACTAATGATGGTGCTACATTCCAGAGGACCATGAAGGTGACATTTAAAAAATTGATTAATGATATCTTAGTGGTGTATCAAGATGATTTGACTGCATACTCAGAAATTTGAAGACCACTGCAAACATTTGGGGAACAAATTGAGAGCATTGGAGTATGGGATATCCCTTAATCCTAAGAAATGACACTTTGGTATTACAAAAGGGAAGCTCTTGGGACACATTGTATCAAAGGATGGAGTAAGAATAGATCCTAAAATAATAGAATCCATTGACAAAATTCCAATCCCTAAAATTGTAAAAGTAATCCAGTCATTCTTTGGACAAATCAATTTTTTCAGAAGGTTCATATCAAACTTTGTAGAGATTGTGAAGCCAATTGCCAATATGCTAAAGAAAGGAGTAGTATTGAATTGGACATTAGAATCCCTTGATGCTTTCGTTAATATTAAGAAAGCAATTAAACAAGCCCCTATCTTGAAATCTCCTAATTTTTCCAAGCCATTTCAGATATTTTCATTTGCCTCCTTCCACACCATAGTTGCAATGATGTTACAAAATAATGTAGGAGCACATATTATAGCTTGTGTTCCCAATGTCACAGTCAAAGACATTTCCATACAAATAGAGGTCACTGTGAGGAGATGCAGATGGATAAACCAAGTCTAGGAATTCAATATTAATATTCAAATTACAAAGCTAGTGAGGGGGAAGGGATTAGAAGAATTGATGGCTAAATCTAATTTTTAGGTAAATCATATTCATATTGAAAATACAGTTGTGAGCATAGAAAGATGCCCCTGGTATGAAAATATTGTGTATTTTCTAAAAACATGAAATGTCATTATACCTTGAATGTTAACCAAAAGATATCATTGAATCTACAAGCAGCAAGGTATGTTTTGATCCAAGGAGATTTGTATTGTAGAAACCATGAATTTTTTGTATTGTTTTGCTTAGATATGTATCAATCTGAAGAAAACCTGAAGTAAATCCATGATAGAATTTTTGGTGGACATTTCTCTATAAAAACCATAGTCCATAAGATATTAAGAGCATAATATTATTTTCCATGTTTTTTTAAATATTGTTATACTTATGTAAGGAAGTGTGAGTCATGGCACAAGTTTATAGGAAAGCTAAAATATCAAGGAGCTTTACCTCTCAAACCTATGAAAACTAAGGAACCTTTTCAAATGTGGGGTATTGAATTCATTGGTGAGATACAAGATAAATAAAGTGGAGGGCATAAGTGGATTCTGGTTGCTACAGATTATTTCACTATATGGGTTGAAGCAGTACCAACTAGACAAGCCACTAGAAAAGTATTAATTAATTTTTTTATGGAAAAATCATGACCAAACTTGGAGTGCCACATATGTTAGTCACTGATAATGGGATGTGCTTTAGGTCAATTTAATTCATAGACTTTTGTGAAGAATACAAGATTGTCCTATCATATGTATCACCATATCATCCACAAGGAAATGGACAAGCTGAATCTAGCAATAAAAATGTATTAAAAACAATCAGAAGGGTGTTAGAGAATAATAAAAGGGCTTGGAATTCTGAATTAAATCTGGTGTTGTGGGATGACAAAATTACTATCAATAAATCTATGGATTTTTCTTCTTATGAATTAGTGTATGGGAATAAATCTAGGTTGCCTTCAGAAAATTTTCTACCTATATACATATTTATATTGGAGGAAGAAATTGATGACATAAATTTTATGGAAGAAATAATTGAACAATTCGGTGAACTTGAGGAAATTAGGAGGGATGCTTTTATATAGAATCTCAAAAATCATCAGCAAATGAAGAACTTGCATGAAAAGAGGACAACTAATAGAACATTCAAAGAAGGAGATTTGGTGCTCATGTGGAACACCAAGAATTAAGATAGGGGAAAACATGGAAAATTTGAGGCGTTATGGCTTGGTCCATATAATATTACTGGGAAAGGAGGAGAAAATGCTTACTACTTACAAAATACCTCAGGGGAAACTCAAGAATTTTCAGTGCATGGACAATTCTTGAAGTACTTTTTCTCTTAAGAGAAGAAGATCTATTATATGCAAGGTAGTTTAGGACACCCTTTCCACCTCATTTGTATAGACCCCATATTATCATCCATGAGTGTAACTATGTTTTTCTTTTTTTATGATTTTGGTCTGCTCCCCAAAGACAATTGAATTATTTCTATGTCCAAATGAACATACATCCCCAAAATGAGCCATTGTTAGACCCCCAAAATTCATAGATTTTGTAGTTCCATTTCCATAAAATAAGCCTTCAATTGTTTTGCACACAATTCATTACCAAATATTTTTATTTGATATCCATCCGAGAAGGCTGAAGCTATAGAAGTCTCTTTATAAAATATTGAACAAAGTGGGTTATCGAGTAAGCAGAATCGGATGGTAGTGAGGAGAGACTTATTTGATAAATCAAGTCATAAAGAAGATTTTTTTGTGGGGTCCATATCTGGTATCGGGAAAAATACAGTTTTGAATAAGAGTTAGATATGATGTATCAATTGATCAAGCTATTCCAAAAGGGAATCAGTTGTTGGGACCCATTTTCCCTAAGCATCAAATAAGATCAGGTTTCGAATGAAAAATATGGCTGAAGAACAATGGTCAAGGATCTTCAAAATGTGGTGGGGTCACTTTGAACATTGAATAAAATACTATGTCGAGTAACCCATCCAAAGGAGAAATGATAAATAATATATTTGAAGGAAGAGCAGGAAGGCTAAAGAAATCAGGATATGTAGCAAGCCCCTTTGATTGTCGATGAATACATTGGAATGACTTCTAGAAATGAGAGTTTGAGTCATTTTGGGTTGCTAGTGATCAAGATTGGAAGCAGAGTAAGGGAAATCCTGAAGGGAACATTGGGGCCCACTGCTAATGGTCAGAAATGGAAGCAAAGTAGTCTAAATATTGAAATTGCAAAGAGAAGATTAGGGTCCACATATTTTAAAATTATAGTTGTAAGAAGGATAAATCATCATAAATATGATAGACTGGTGAGAATTTTGGGACTTCAAAGGATACACTATGTGTGGAGAATTAATGCTCTGGATGCTAATGATCGAGATTGGAAGCAGAGTACGGGAAATCCCAAAATTTTGAAGGGAAGCTTATGAAGTATGACATCATCCATTGGAGAATGTAGGAAGGAAGTGTGATTATCAATCTCTGAAGAATGGAACCTATGGACAATTAGTCAGTGAGTTGGTAGTCCAAGGGTGAATCAGAGAGCAACAAGTGGTACATGGTCTAAAGAAAGGTGGTGGGTCCAGGATGACACATGGAGTGATCCCATAATCCTACAATCTTGGTTGACGTAGAAAGAGAATAACCATTGGATCATGAGATGATGTCACATGGTCAACTAGTGTACTATGGTGTGGCAGGATGCAGAGGTAGAGCCAACATGGTGTCTAGGTGGTGCACAGGTGGGCTGGTGAGCCAATCAGAGGTTTCCACGTGGTAGTCAAGTTACAGTTGACCAAGTGAAGTTTCCATAACAATAATCATATTTATAATAATAATTACAGATCTAAGGTTAATAATCTTAATTTCAAGTTTTTTTCAAGATCTAACTACACCCTCTATCGAGAAACCGCAAGGGATTCCATACTTGCATGTTCTAACATTATTGTAGGATTCAAAACAATCTATATTTTGGGTTTTCTAATCCCTTTACATGCAAGCTATTTCATTTTTTTTGGAAGGCGTATCTCCAATCTCTTATTGAGTTATTTTAATCTCAAATCTTTTTTATAATATCTTTGTGCATGCAGGTTTATTTTATTTGTTTTGCAAGCATATCTCTATTCTAATATACACCTCTATTATTCTTTCATATATCTTGATATACCTCTATCTATGCTTCTTTTTTTTCCTCTTTTGTTTTCTGGTTGGAAATGTGATGTAGTTTATTCATTCACATTCTATATTATCATTGTCTCCATTATCCTTGGCGGAATGTTCCTTACCCCATATTTTAGTTCAGATTTTTCAGTGAATAAGTACAGCCCATTTTGTGTTGGATGCTACGAGAAAATGAAAATGAAACTCAAAAAACTGAGATATGGGTTTTGTGTAGAATGGGCCCATTTATCTCTCGCATGGTAAGTTTCCCCAAATTCACTGCTTTTTAGGAGATGTGACCAATCGTTGTCACTCTTTGTATTGTTACTTCGATTCACAGGTTTGAGCCAGTCACTACTTGGCTACCAACATTTTCTCTACTCAAGTCTATTTTATTCTTTGTCTTTCTCTACCATTTTTAGCTATTCTAGGTTTAGTTTGAATTTTAGTTTGACTATTTATAATTTTTTTAATGATTCCTTAGTAAGTTTAGGGATAAGTTTGAATTTGAATGATTGTTTAGCTAAGTTTAGTTCTCATTAAGTAAAAATAGGATTTGAAATGTCCCAAAACCTTTTACAAAAAGATTAGAAGATATACATTACTGATCATCCCAAAGAGAAAAACTAAACACACATAAAATAGGAGCACACGACCCTACAAAGGAAAGCAAAGAAAAAATAGCACAGCAAACCCAGACAGCAAAACAATGCAACAGACCTAGATAGTAGAAAAGACAACAAAAAGGGAGAAGGGCAACAGCTAATTAATTTCCATTAGCTCTTTAGCCTGAACAACTAAGAGTTCCATGTTGCCCGTTGAGACTTTCAAATCTTCCAGATCCGCATCTATATTCTTGGTACTGGCATGGGTTCTAATACCAGTCCCCGTGCTCTCTTTAGTCTCCAATTGTAATCCAGTTTAGTTGTCTTTGTATTCTAGTTTGTATTCCAGTTTGAATTCATTTTAGATAGTTTGATTGATTTCCATTATATTTTCATCCATTTTTCATATTATTCCTGGTTATTATTAATCTCCATGCAAAAATGTCTTTTTTTTTATTATTTGTCTCTTATATTTATTAATCATTGCCGGTTATCATAACATTCTTTTGGTTATTGTATTTTTTAAATCATTTCTTGCAGCACTATTATTAGTCGCTTTAATTAATGATTAGATTCCTTATTTATATCTAACAAAACTTTTCAAAAAAAATTATCATAAAAAAGTTTAAACGTTTAAACAAAATTTTCACTTCATAATTTTTAAAATCATTTTAACCCCATATTCATTTGATCTATATAAACATATTCCAATTGTCATTTTTCTACTTAGATGCAATAAAAAATTATTTTATCATTTAAACAAAAATTTAAATAATTTTTTAATTTTCTTACATATTAACCAATGACATTTATGTTAAATTCCATTTTTGGATTTGTCTTTACATATAATTTCTTGTATTCTACTTTATTTTGAATCACTATGTTGACATTGATTCCAGAAATCAAATTAACAAGTTCTAATTACCATGTTTGGAAGACGCATATCACATTTATTTTTTGTTTCAAACATATTCTTGATATTGCTACTAGTGCAGCTTCTTCTCTTATGGCTACTGCTCCTTAGACCAATATTGATTATTGGAATACTAAAAATGACAAGGCTTTAGGCCTAATCAGCAATTCATTAAGCCCAGAATTGTATGTTTTAATTGCTCATTGTACTCATGCCCATACAACTTGGAATATTCTCAAAAACACCTTCGATAGTGCAAATGAATCTAGAAAGATTCAACTCCAAGACCAATTGGAGGATCTCATGTATACTGATTTCAAAACTATGGATGAATTTTTACTTAAGTTTGATTCTATTCGAAGTCAATTAACTAGTTTAGGAGTAAATTTAACTAATATTCATTTAATTCATATTGTTTTGAAAAAATGCCTTCCTAGACAATTCCAAAAATGTATTACTAATATTCATTCTCATTTAGTTATTCCTACCTTAGCAGCTCAATTAACTTATGTTATTTCAAAATTTATTATGTCAAGAGGAAGCTAAGCTACTACAATTTGGTACTCTTAGATCTTATGATCATGCTTTTGTGTCTAAGCATCAAAATCAAAATAATAGATCCTATAATCATAATACTTCTAATAACAATCATAACAATTATAATCATCATAACTATTATAAATCAAATAATAATAGTCATCATAATAGTTATCACAATAATCATGTAATCACCCTAATAATTGACCCCATTGTACTTATTGTGGGAAATATGGTCATGTGTCCAACACTTGTTTTAAGAAACAAAATCATGAGATATATTTTGTTCCTAATAATCATAATTATAACTCTCGTCAAGCTTTTGTTACTCGTTAAGGGATGTTTAATCCTCACTATGATAATAATATTCTTTTTGATAATTCTCCTATTTAGGATAATTCATATGATGATGACTATACTTGGGATAACCCCCTAGATTACTATCTTTCGAAAGAAACAAACTTAATACAAAGGGATAACATTTTCTCTTATTCCCATTTTGATGATATTTTAGAACAAGAAGAGGATATTATTGTTGGAAATATATTGGGAAAGTGTGATACTGAGAGGGGGGGTGAATTAGATATCACTAATTTATCCATTTTGACATAAATGAAACTTGCATAGCATTAGCATAAAACTCAACAGTGTAATAGATATAATAAGCTAAACATCACCCATGAAAGTAAACATAACACAATGGTTTTGGTTACCCAAAAACCCTTGAAAGGTAAAACTGGGGTGGGGATGACACCCACAAATCTTCACTACTGCAGTATAAAGTTTGTATGTTAGGGCTACAATTTGATCACAAAATATGATCTACCCTGTGAGGGGTCTGCCATGTTAAGAGCTTTGAGACTTATACAATCTACCTTGTAAAAGGATTTAAGACTTACAACTAAGTAAGCACTCGGTTAAGAGATTTACTAAGGTCTGTCAAAACCACTCTATTAAGAGATTTACCCTAATACAGCTGTTAAAATGTCTCAGTACCTAATCCTTCAGTTTGCATTGTGATGTTGATTATAGATCTCCTCCTTATAGTATAGATTTTATCTCTTCTATTAAATATGTCTCTATTCTGTCCTTCACTGATTTTCTCTATTCTACTTAGTCATTGAACTCTATCTCTATTCATCAAAATACTTCTTTGTTCTAAAAGTATGAGATCTCCTTCATACTCTTCTTCTCCTAATAATTACTATTCTCACTTTCTCTCTCACACACACTATTTTAGGGTTCGGATCACATCTTATATAGACAATTAATTTTCTCCAAGATTTAAGATCTACGATCTAGATTGTCTCTTTTTGCTGCTTAACTTTTCCCTAATTTTGATTGGTTCCATGTGTTACATAGGGATTAATGATTATAATACAAGAGCATAATCACCTTTGTGATTTCCTCAGCAAATAATAAATGAAATATGAATGTCAGCCAAAATAGTTTACCTAAGTGTTTGTGCCATAACAAACACATATGTCAATTCTGGCTTGCTTGGAATTTGATATCTCTGGCACTTAGCATTCATTATTCTTTATGCCCTGGTGCTTGGCATTGTCTTCTCTACATAACTTGGAAAAAGTTGACTCGGCTAATACTGAAGTACTCGGTGACCACTATTTTACTCAACAGTGACTATTGATCAATAAATGTACATTATACATGGCTCGGCCTATATATGATGACTTGGTTGTAGTGATGACCGACCAACATTGCCTAGAAAATGACTAAGTGTAAGACACTAATAGACAACAAAAACTTTAGGGATCAACAATCTCCCCCTTTAACATTAGTGGAAAAAACACTTTGCCATGACATTTTCATTACATTTACAAGAGTACTTAGTACTAACAAAACATTTATAGAATACTCCCCCTAAAACTTAACTCGGTCTTCAAAACAAAATTTACATATGTATACATAAGACTTCCTTATTTGACATACACTCAAATACATATATACATTTACAAAACTTAGTATGCCATACCATTCATCTCTGCTTTCTTCATTCTGATTCTTCTTTTTGATACCTCACATGTTGTTCCCCTTTTATTTTCTTTTGTGACTTAACATGTCATGTCATTCCTATATCCCCATTATTTTTGTCACTTGAAGTTCTTGGGGTGTAGGGATCATGAAATACTTGTCCAAAAATGGTTTATGAAGTTGTGTGACCATATGCAATGCATTGTCCCAGCCAGATGTTGTAGACTTCAAAACCTCATACTTTACCTCTAGCTCGGCAACTAGGTCAACTAAGCTCTCGGCAATAGAAAGATGGGGATCTTTCTAAACTGATTCCTTTTTTGTAACTAACTCTCTTTGCATGGCCTCCAGATGAGGTGTTATCATAGTTTGAATGGAGAGTAAGCGAGCCCTTATCTTACCATCATTAGCCATCAACTCAACTAATCTCCCTTGAGTATGTAGAAGCCTGGTATAATATATAAAGCTGGAACTTGCATCCAAGCTCAATGAATGACTTGTAGACTTGACATCTAACTATAGCTTGTCTACCAGATCCTAGTTGTCCTTTGTAAACACTTCTACATCACATAATTTCTTGTACAAAGAATGTGCATTTTGTACAACTTCTTCTAAGTTTGCTATTAAGGTAGAAAGTTCTACCTGCTTCACTACAATATCTGCAGAGACCTTATCAAGTACCTTGGTCTCAAATTTCCTTTCTGACCACTGCAACAACTTTTCATTAGCCTCACTTTTATCATCAGTCACTTTCTTGACAATGTGAACAAGTTGTTCCAGAATAGGGTCAGAGTCATTTACATCAGTCATATCAAAAGCATATATGAATATACCTTTTATTTCATGAAGCACTTGCTTTTGCTAATGTTCCCTTCTCATTTCTTCCTATTTTCTCTTCTTCTTCAGCAGATCTTGTAGAATTTTCTTTTGATCATAGGTCAAGTTATATGTGTCCCATTTAGGAATCACAATAACTTCCTCAAGTGTCACCTATGGAGTAGGATATTTCTCCTTATTTTTATGTGACTTCTTCCTAGGTTTTGTACCACTCAGCATCTTTATAAGAGCTTTTATTGCCTCTTGCTCCTTAGGCTCTTGATTATTTTTTCTTTTTGTCTCTTTCTTTTTTGTTTCATTTTTCTCCACATGAGGACTTACTAAAACCAATCCAAACTTTTCTTCTTGCTTTTTACTTGACTCCTCTGAAAATGTAGGCTTAGGTGTAATTAACGACTTATCTTATTCCTTAGTAGTAGTATTGTGACCGGCTAGCATATCAATTGTAATTATATGTGGGTTGTCAAAGGTAACTTTAACAGTTGATGTATCCTCAATCCGTAGATAATCTAGCACTTGTAATAATACTGGATTACTACTTAGCAAAGATGTATCTTTGGCTACCTCAGCTTGAATCTCTTCCTCGGTCAATATATGAGTTTTCACTGGGGTGTCCTCAGTGATATAAAATAAGGTTATTTCAGTTGTCTTCTCATACTCCTCGGTCTTTTGAGTTTCTTCCTTCTAAATCTGAGGTTCACTACCATCCTCTTTATTATCTAATTCAATTCTCATAGATGTGCTAGTGTAATACCCCAAAAATGGGCTATAAGTTCATTAATCTCCTATATCAACAATTCAAACGAAATTGACATCGAAGTCCTAATCTAAGGCACATCTGAACATCATCAAATCTAATTGATTATCTTAAATTCTGCATCAGGGAATATTCCTAGTAATATTCCTAATTATCTTAATTATCTTTAATTTAATGATTATTTGGCGATAAATCCAATTTATCCTAAAGTTTGATTAATTGAATATTTTCATATTTAATTAATTAGATTTAATATTTGCCACTTAATTATTTAATTAAATTTAATTCTATCTATTATTAATTGTATTATTTAATTTTGACAATAAATCCAATATCCTATGAATAATTGATTAAATCTTTATTTAATTAATTAAAGCGAGTTGTCATTATTTAATAATATAGTTTTTAATAAAAGTTTGATTAAATAGTTAATTAACCCTTAAATTAATTATTTATTTTTCAAAAATCAGTTAAGTTGAGAATAAATCATTTTATTTATTTATTTATTTCTTAATTATTATGCACATTCAAAAGAAACAGTTAAACTCCAAATCAGAAAATCAATGCAAGTTATTGACTTTTTGGAACTCAACATCCTTTTAGAGTTCAAAAAGCTGATCTAAACTCTAATTTGAGTTAAAAAGCTATTTTTGCATGTTTTTGCATGATTTTGAGAATTAACTATCTTTCATGATCAGATAACTCAAAAATCAACCTGAGTTATTTGAGTGATTTATGGCTTTCTTCCATGCACCTCCAAAGCCCAGGATTTCTATAAATTAAGGCTTCAGCTCTTCACAAATCAATCCACAAATTTGCACAATTACGCTACCAAGATCAATTCAAGAGTTACACAATCACGTTGGAGAATTGGAATTGAAGACTCAAAGCTCTTGCGAATCGACATCTTTGTGAGATCAATCTTATTTTTGCATTCATATTGCATATCATTGTTAGATTAGCATTGCATATCAATTTTCAATAGCATTCATAGCATATCAATTTCCATATTAGCATAGATTCATATCAGTTTTTATCATTCTTATTGCATAGAAATACCAAAAAAAAATAGCTTAATTGCATTCAATTCATATCTAGATCAATTGCATTCAAATCCTTCATTTAGGTGTCGTCTAGGTCACTGATCTTGATAACAATCTGAGAACATTAATCTCGCACCTACTAGAAGGCAGTAAATCGCTTGGTTAAATTAGATTTCAATTTTGCACGATTTTGATTATAGCTAACCTCTAATGTTTTACTGAAGTGTTGTGTTTACAGATCAGGTACAATTTTCACACACACATTTCTGGCACCCACCGTGGGGCCCTAAAATGGGTTTCCAATTCAATTCTATCAATTTCTATCTTTTTCTTCTCGGGATCTGTGCAAAACTATGATTTTTATTTTTGTCCGTACATCTGTCGTATGAGTTTCTGACAAATGTCGTATGGGAGCATACCCACTATCATATGATATTGGACCCACTATCGTATGACAATCTATCAAATCGAGACTCATTTCATCACATACCCACTATCGTTTGGGAGCTCAACTGTCGTATGGTAGCATACCTAGTGTCGTATGAGTTTCTGGACTGTCGTCTGGGAGCATACCCACTGTCGTACAAGTTTTGGTACCAAATTTCAATTGTCATTTCATTTTTGCAGACAGTTTGTCAGATTTGATTTTCAGATTTTGATTGACAGCTAACCCTAACAATTGAAATTTACTGTTTCTAATTGATTTCTGCTGATTTTGATTGGGAAAAGCACAAGAATTGCTAAAAATCAGGTAAAATCTACTAAATGCATTGCGAGGATCATGAGGTATTCTCCTTGTTCTGAAAACATTTTGATTTGGACTTAAAATAAATCTCTCACGTGTCAAGCTTGTGTGCATCTTTTCATGCTTTTGATCTATTTCTACGCACTTGCATAATTAATACTAGGTTGTGACCCCTTAAGGATTTATTAAGTAGTCTTAGAATACTTGTGATTGATCTTGATTGCTATATTGGGTTATTGGACTTGCTAATCCGTCGGCCCCTCATTTCCGCCCCGTGGTTGCAATCTCAGCGCCATAAAGGGGAGGGGTCAACAGGACAGAAGCGTTAAGTGTTCCACTTGGCAACCCTTTTGTGCTTTTAGGAACTCACTTGTTTTCTAAGTTGGGGACTTTTTTTCTAAGTTGGGGACTCATTTTCAGCTTGTGTGAGGTGTTAAGTGTTCCACCTTGTGGACTCATCTCATATTTGCTTTAAGCATTAAGTGTTCCTCTTTCTACTTTTTGGGTACTTTTGGTAGATTTGCTTTCGGGAATATATTTGTGCTCACATAGTAATTAGGCCCTATGAACACTATTCGTGATTCTTGAGAGATTGGATTCCTAGAGAAATCTTTCTTGATGACAGAATCCTTGTAGGTAGGGAGGATACTTAGTGTGTTTCACATTCAACTTGGTTAGTGCATCTTCTCTTATTGATCGACACATTCTCTCTCTGGAGAGGTTGATAGATCACGTGGGGTTGATATCATGAGCTTTGGTGAATCAAAATTGGTTAGTGCATCTTCTCTTATTGATTGATACATTCTCTCCCCAGAGAGGTTGATAGATCACGTGGAGTTGATATCACAGACCTTGGTGGAACAAAACTTTGTCTTAGCGTGTCGGATTAATCTACTTGCTTTGTTTGGGTTAAAAGTGAAAAGGTGTCAAAAACCTTGGATCTGGAGCCAAGTCCCCTTGTGGTATAAATCTGTGAGTCACCTTTAGAGAGGGTTAACTGTAGCGGATGATCCCTTCACAAGGCAAACTACATTGATAGAACCTCAAGCGGTCATAGCCATTTCAGACATGGTAGTGACAGCCGCTATATAAATGTCCTTGTGGAAGAAATCTCCACAGGTATGGTTCATTGTTGGGTTGTCAGATCTCCCTAGCAGCTCTTGAAGATTAAGTTCTCGGACTGTGTCAAAACCCTGGTGCACCGGGATTGGAGTTCACCCCTTTGAATCATAAAAGTTGCAGAGTCAAACCATTACTAAAAACCCTAGAGAGGCCAATTTTTCATTCTCAGGTATATGTGTGTTATTGCAAAACTTTTCAGAACATACACAATTAGTACTCTCAGGGATTAGCACAATTTGGTCACTTGATTGTTCATGCGCAAGGTTGCTTTTTCCCTTGTTCATTATTTTTAGACGTGCTTGGAATCACTTGCTTGTTGTTCTGCGCGCTTTTTTATCTGCTTGGCTATTAAAAATGATCAAATCTGGTATAACCTTCAAAATCTGGACAGTACAATTTGCAAACAATCCAAAACTGAAAACCTTAAGTTTTGCAAAATTTGACGTAAAATTCTTTCTAGAGTCAAAAGTCATTTCAGGAAGTCAAAAGTCGTACGAGTTTTGTCAAGTGTCATTTCAGTATTGCCCATCTGTCATATGATTGAGAACCCAGTGTCGTACGAGTTTTCAAACCAGCAAATTCAAGAAAGTCAAAACCCTGTTAGCAACTGTCGTATGAGTTTTGTCAACTGTTGTTTCATTTCTACCCAACTGTCATACGAGTTTAGCAATTATCATTTCATAGACTACCCAGTGTCGTACAAGTCTGCAGAGTGTCATTTGGAAAAATTTGAGAGAATTGTCAGAAATTGTCAAATTGCAAGATATCCAATGTTTCCAGCCTAGTTCCAGAATCTGTCAAAAATATCATTGTGTCAGGAACAGAGTAGTAGCTATTGAGCATTCTACCATTTTTTGAGATTGATCTTTTGAATCTGATCTAGCCTTCTATTTGATCAATTTGAGTCCTTTTTATCTCGTGTCAAAACCTTGTCATAACTATCAATCTTCAATCAATCTTCAAAAATAGACTAAGTGTTGGGAACTCGTGTCCGCTATCTTTTGGGAGATCTATCCCATACATCTAGGGCACAGTTTCCTTCACCCACATCTCATCAGATCTTCAAAACAATCATAATCTTGACAAGGTTGCATCATTCAATTTTCTTGAATCAAATAGATCTTCAGTTGTCTTCGTCCTTTTCTTCTATTTCATTCAAAGTTAATGGTGGAGACCGGAGCTTCTTCACACAAGAAATCAGAAGAAACATCTCAAAACTTACTTTTACCCAATACCCCAGGTCCAACTCTTGAACAACTCATCAAGTCCGGTATCTACAAAGATGACGGTCTCGGTAAATTTTGATTAAAAATTGGTTACCTACCTCCTTTATCAACTCACAGAGGTAATCAGAAAACTCCTCCTCAATCTATTCCAGAGAGTCCAAAAACTCCTATCATGTCTCAAGCAGGGACAAACCACGGTTCTCTAGGAGGAGGATCCCAAGGACCCCATTCTCAACATAATGCTGACCAAGAACCTACACCCTCTGAAATCCATCGATGTCAGAATGATGATGAATTCAAAAGAATGATGAGGCATTTATTGAAAGTGGATAGAGAGGCATAATTTTTACAATTAGCCCAGGAAGGAGCTAAACTTCCTCCTCACTTCAATGTTGAAGATATCATCACACATGAGGAAGAAACTCCACTCATAGCTATGACAAGACAGATGCATGCTATGCAAGTTGAACTTAACAATCTTAAGAAAGAGAAGGAACCTAAAGAGCTCTCCATGGAGGCCCTATGTCCTTTTCCGTTTGATAGAAACTTGTATATGCCACCATTTCCAAAGAAAGTGGAGATACCAAAGTATGACAAATATGATGGACACTCTGATCCTCAAGATCATGTCAGAGAGTTCTGTACGCACTCCATGGAATTCATGCATGAACCGACCTATCTGATGCATCTTTTTCCTAGATCCTTGGGAGGAGCATCCATTCAATGGTTTTCAAGATTACCTTCTACGATCAAAAATTTTGAGGAATTGATTAAATTGTTTTATCAACAATATTCCTACAATATTCAACATCTGATTACCATGATCGATATCTATAACCTCAAGCAATATCCAGGGGAATCATTCCTAACTTTTCTCAAGAGGTGGCGAAAGAAGTTTTCTCTATATGCTAGACCAATTCCCGAAATGGAGAAACTTGAAATCTTTATCAATAACCTTGTTCCAGAGCTCAACTATCCATTACAAATGCAAGATCATGTATCTTTTGATAAAATAGTGGATAATGCAATCAAGATTGAGAAAGTACTTGTCAAGAAAGGAGAAATCACACTTCAAAAGGACAAGGCTGAATCTGGATCTAGCTCAAAAGATAAAAACAAGAGCTGGAATAGAAACAAAGGTATCATCTCTGATGGTGTTGTTGACACTATCCGCACCCCTTCAAAGGCACTAGCCTACAATCTTACCCTTGGCACCAAAGCCATTAAAGCGTCAAAGCAAAAATCTGCTGAACCATCTCCAAAGAAGCCATTCAAACGATGGGATAATAAATGAAAGTTTACTCCCCTGGGAGAATCTTTGGAATCTACCCTGAGAACCTGGATAGTTGATAACATCATCTCTTTACCACCAATCCAAAACCCTGATCTGGATCCAAAACCATATTGGTGGAAAGATAATGAATTCTGTGCTTTCCATCGGACTAAAGGCCACAAAACTAATGGATGCTTCCACTTGAAGCATACCATTCAAAACTTGATAGATCAAGGGGACATGACGATCGATAATCCTACCGGCAATAATGATCACATAGCATTTACAGAACCATTTCCACAACATGGCAAGGGAGTTTCCACTTCTCAACCTAACATGGGGGCAAAAGTCAACTATGCCTACCCTGGAAACAATGTTGTCATCAATATGGTTGAACCATGTCTCTCTGAGAGCTGCAATGTCATCACGATTGTACGAAGAGACAAAAATCATTCCTCAGCTAATGCAATTACCAGATCACAAGCTCAGGCTCATCTAAAAGGACAAACACCAAGTTCATCTAATGTCCCTAAGATACCTTTCAATCTCACATCTGCTTCTAAACAGAAGGCTACCTTGAAATCTTCCAATCCAAAGGATACAAGACCTACATCTTATAGCATCGTCCAACAACTCCAGCATACCAATGCCAAAATCTCTATGTTTGAGTTACTTTGAATATCCCCAACTCATAAAGATGTCCTAGACAAAGCTTTGCTTGGCTCTAATGTTCCTGACAACCTAGATCTAGACAGGTTCCAGACTATGGTTGGTCATCTAACATCTCCGCAATATATCTCCTTTTCAGAGGAAGATGACAACTCTTTGAGTCACCCACATAATCAGCCCTTACACATAGAAGTCTTGATCCAGAACCGTCGAGTCAAACATGTGTTGATAGATGGGGGCGCAGGCCTCAACATTTGTTCTTACAACTTAATCACACAGTTGGGATTCTCAGAGATGGCTATTGATCCTCGAAAGAAGATCACCATAAAAGCCTATGATGAACAAGAAAGAGGTTCTAAAGGTACCATTGTCTTACCCATCCGAGTGGGTCCAGTCATCAAAGATACCACATGTCAGGTGCTTGATCTACCATTGGCTTACAATATCCTTCTAGGGAGACCCTGGATACATGAAATGCAAGCTATTCCTTCTACGTACCATCAATGCTTGAAATTTCCCTATGAAGGGGTAGAAGTTACTATCCCAGCAGATCTGAGTACAACTTGCAATACATTGAAGGAAAGTGCCGATAAGCTTGTTCCCAATAACAAAGAATCTTTCATCAAGCAACAAAATGTGGCTTCCACATCCAAGATGGAAGACATTTCTAAAGAGATCAATATCAAAGAAAATGGGATGGAAGAATACACTATAGAGCCAGTCTTGTCTCTGACATCTCTCCCAATCTCACCTAAGTCATATGGACAATCCTTGAAGCAGTCTAAATCAAAACCTAAGGAACCTATGGAAGCATACAAAGAAATTTTGTGGCGGAGCAAGTATCCAAACAAGAATTTGAAGAGGATGAAGCTATGCTAGCATGGCTATACAAAGAGGATTCTGAATCTAAAATTGTTCAACCTAGTGAATCTATAGCACCTACAATCCCTTCTAATTCATATGGTCTAGGGAACAAATTGATAGCCAAGATGGGATATTCCAGTCAAGGACCTCTAGGAATCAGAGAAAAGGGTCTTGTGACACCCATTTCACATATTGGTAGAGCCAACAAAGATACTGCAGGCTTAGGCTTTACAAAGAGACCTTATCATCTCAAAGGTGGTTGTTCTCATGTCATAGAACAAATTGCACTAGGAGAACCCCTTCTCAAGAAAGAAGAGACAGAACTCTCAGATGATGATTCAGATAGTTCAGAACTCATCCCCTATGAAAAATTGCCTAAAGAGATCAAAGATCTTCTTGATGATAAAGATGATCCTATCAGAAGAATTAATGTAGTAGAAACACAAGAACCTACTGTAGCGCAAGAGATGGTTGCACCATAAGAACCAGCCAATCTCAAAGGTGATCAAACTGATCCAGAAGTAGAGAGTAGTTATTCTGACACTGATTCCCATGAATATGAATTCAAGTCAGAGACTGAGGAGAATCCTTCTTGGGGTATTCATCCTGACTTCACACATTTTCTCAGATTTCCTAGAGATCCTGAATCAGAAGTTGAGTCAAATGACTATGAATGGGGAGCCATTCCAGAAGAAGATGCGCTTATCACAGAGAAATATATTGATGTTATTCACCAATATGTATCTCAACCCAACGTAGGTCTAGAGTGAAACAATGAACTTAACATGTCTGATCCACCTATGGCTGAAGAGGCCTCCCATGATGATGTTGAGCCTATTCACGAATTGAACATTTTGAGCTGTAATATCACCTTTGAACTTGAGCGTCGGGTTAGGACCAATGATGACATATCCATGTCTATGAGCACCATATCCCAAGCCTTTCCCGCTTTGACTATCCAATGCCCTGATCTTATCGACCAAACTTCCACAAACCCAAGCCATGGTGTTTACACCTTTTCCAATGACTGTGCCCTTGCTTGTTACCTCAATGCAGTCAAGCCAATGAGGACTTCCATCAGTGAACCGAGCGTCAGCATGACCGAGTCAGACATCAAATATCTTAGTCAAAAAAATAAAATAAAAAAAGAAAAAGAGTTATGAGGGTGAAAACCACTTTGTGGCAGTCTTAGATCCTACAAAAGTAAAAAGAAAAGACGTATCTAAAGGTGAAAACCTCTTTGAGGCACCTAAGGATGAGATATTTGATGTCCTTCCGAGTCATTTATAGGATAGATCTCCAGTTCTGATTGAGCCCACTCAATCCATCAATTTGGGTACAAAAAAGGAACCAAAATTGGTACATGTAGCACAATCCTTATCAGAAGAAGAGAAATAGAAATTCACTACATTCTTATCAAAAAAAAAGATCAACTTTGCATGGAAATATTTAGATATGCTAGGATTGGATCCCAATCTCATCATGCACCATCTATCCATTGCTCCTGGGGTAAAACCAGTCAAACAGAAATAGAAAGATGCATCCTCATGTGGCACTCTTAGCCAAAGCAGAGCTAGAAAAACTCTTCAAAGCTGGATTCATCCGTGTCATAGACTATGCTGAGTGGATCTCTAACATTGTACCTATTTCAAAACCAGATGGTTCAATCAGAGTGTGCACAGACTTTAGAGATGTGACTAGAGCATGCCCTAAGGATGATTTTCCACTGCCTAACATTGATATGATAGTGGACATGACTGCGGGCTATGAAATGTATTCCTTAATGGATGGCTTTTCTGGGTACAACCAAATAAAAATTACTCCAGAAGATCAAGAGAAAATAGCTTTCACATGTGTGTGGGGAACCTTCTGTTGGAATGTTATGCCATTCGGACTCAAAAATGCTGGAGCTACATATCAAAGAGCAATGACATCTATTTTTCATGATATGATGCATAGAACAATGGAGGATTACATGGATGATACCTTGGCAAAATCCATGATTAGAACTGAACATCTAACAGACTTGAGCATGATCCTCGACAGAATGGAAAAATTTAGTCTTCGACTAAATCCTAAAAAGTGTGCTTTTGGTGTCACTTCTGGAAAACTCTTGGGATACATAGTCTCAAAGAAAGGTATTGAAGTTGATCTGACTAAAGTCAAGGCTATCATCGAGATGCAACCTCCCAAGAATATCAGTCAAATGCAAACTTTGCAAGGGAGAGTGCAATCTATCAGGAGATTCATATCACAGTTAGCTGACATATCACAACCTTTCACAAAGACATTACATAAAGGTGTGACCTTTACATGGAATGAAGACTGTGCAAAGAATTTTGATCATATCAAGAATTATCTCTTGAATCCTCCTATCTTGATGCCTCCTATTCATGGGAAGCCATTAATATTATATGTCTCCACAACAGATACATCACTGGGGGCATTACTAGCATAGCATGATGAGAACAAGAAGGAAAGAGCCATCTACTATATCAGCAGAACCTTAGTGACCTATGAGAAGAACTACTCAATGATAGAGAAGGCATGTCTAGCTGTGATCTTTGCATCGCAGAAACTAAGACACTACATGTTAGCTCATACTACTCATTTGGTAGCTAAAATTGATCCACTGAAATATCTCCTAAGCAAAGCTACCCTCACAGGTAGACTAGCTAAATGGGTCATGCTCTTGAGCGAATTTGACATTGAATATGTTGAAAGAAAAGCTATCAAAGGACAGGTCATTGCTGATCAATTAGCTGAAGCACCACTATTTGATGATACACCTATGCAAATGGAATTTCCCGATTCCTCTATCATGCACCTCTCTTCTAGAGCATGGCAGTTATTCTTTGATGGCTCCTACACACAGAATGGATCTGGAGTAGGCATATTGTTCCTAACTCCCCAAGGATACTCAATCCCCAAAGCATTCCGATTAAAGTTTCCTTGCACAAACAATATTGCGAAATATGAAGCCCTTTTGAATGGTATGAAAATAGCAATTGAATGGAGAGTAAGCTACACATTCATGGAGACTCTCAACTTGTTATTCATCAAGTCAATGATGTGTACCAAACTAAAGATGAAAAGCTCATTCCTTACAAAAGAATGGTCGATGATCTTAAGAAATATTTCATCTCTATCACATTTGAGCAAATTCCTAGAACAGAGAACAAGGCTGCCGATGCAATGGCAACACTATCTACTTTATTACAGTAGCCTGAACATGAGCTACGCTATGAGTTCCTGGTGGAAGCACTCTCTTATCCTGCATATGACTCCCCCAAAACTTGCATGATTTTCACTGTTGTAGGTCATGATTCATCCCGATATAAAAACCTATTTTCCTATCTCCAAGACCAAATCATTCCCGATACCTTCAACCGTCACGAAAAGAGATACCTTATTCATAATGCCTCCTGATATGTCATCATTGGTAATGATCTATACAAACGAGGTCTAGATGGTACGCTACTTAGATGTTTAGAATGGGAAGAGTCTCAACATGCATTAGAGGAAGTCCATGAGGGTGTATGTGGATCGCACTCAAATAATTTAACGTTAGCTCAAAAATTTATTAGGACTGGGTACTATTGGCCTGAAATGGAGAAAGAGGCTATTAAATTTGCTAAAAACTGTCAGCAGTGTCAAGTACATGGCAACTTGATTCATGCTCCAGGGAGAGATCTAATTCCCTTTACTACACAATGGCCTTTTCAACAATGGGCATTTGATCTCATAGGCGCTATCCATCCACACTCTTCTAATGGACATACCCATATAATCATAGCTATAGATTATTTTACAAAATGGGTAGAAGCAGTTCCTCTAACACAAGCAACGGGGAAACAGATCTCTATGTTCATCCTGAACTACATCATTTGCAGATATGGGATCCCTCATTCCATAATCACAAATAATAGTGGGCAATTCAGGAATAAAGACCTCGATGATCTATGTGCCAAATTTAAGATCACCCAACATTGGTCTTCTATCTACTATCCACAAGGGAATGGACAAGCAGAGGCTTCTAACAAAAATCTATTGAAGATCTTGCACAGAACAGTAAACAAAACTGGCAGAGACTGGCATCTCATGATTAATCCAGCTCTATGGGCCTACAAAACTAGTAACAAAATGCCTACTGGGGCTACACCATTCGCTTTAGTTTATGGGTCTGAAGCGGTACTGCTTATTGAGGTTGAAATCCCATCACTCAAAATCAGAATGCATGGACTTGTCACCGACGATGACTACAAAGTGTCTAGGTTACAAGAACTGGAATTACTAGATGAGCGCAGACAAGCAGCGTATGATCATCTCAGAGTATATCAGAAGAGAATGTCTAGAGGCTACAACAAGAAAGTCAGACATAGAGAATTTCAGGTTGGTGATCTAGTCTTGAGAGAAAATCCTAAAAATCAATCCCATCGAGAACGCAAGGGGAAGTTCGAACCCAACTAGCTGGGTCCCTTTGTCATCACTGCTACTTTTGGCTCTGGTACCTATCAACTCTCAATGACTGAAGGAGAACAGCTCCGAGAACCAATCAACGTTCTCCATTTGAAGAAATTCTACGCCTAAGGCATTCAGTCTATGGTAAAATGTCCTGAAAAAATTATAAAAATCAGAAAAAGTCCTAAAAACAATGAACATCTTGGTGAAAACCTAGCAATAGGCGCCTTGATGATTCGCAAAAAAATTAGAAAATATCAAAAAATTGAAAAATGAAAAATACAAAGAAAAAAAAAAAAAGTGCCTTGGTGAAAACCTGAAAACAGGCGCCTTGGTAGCAAAAATAGAATCTCTGCCAAGATGGTGAAAACCTGGCAAATGGGCACCACTTGTTTCAATATGCTCCATCTATCAGTGCAATCTTGGTCTTTCCTAGCTTTCAGTCTTGCTTTAGTTTGTACATATCTCCCGGTTTGTTTCTGCATATCCTTGTTTTGATAAAGTCGATTTGTACACCAATCAACTTGCGCATCTGTATCCTATCAATGTTCAAACTTGGGGGCAATCAATGTCATATCCTATGGCCTCCAATGTATCTTAGACGTATCCTATCTAGTCAAAGTCCTTTGAAGCTTCATGTGAGTCAGTCAGTCAGTCTTGTCTCCAGAAAGGATTTTGCATCTACAACAATGCAATCAAACATCAAACAACAAACTGAAAACAATCTATGCTTTTTTTACATGCTTTTATCTCCTTGTATGCTTACTGATTCGCATTGAGATTTTTGCATATTGTGTCCCTTTGAGCTCTTCGATGATGTCTTTTATAGGATTTAGAGAGTGATGACTGGGGGCATAATCTTTTCTTTGTTTTCTCCTTGTATGTGAAAATCTAACAACTTTGGAAATTCTGGATTGAAATGGTGTCCGACTGTAAGAGCCTCTATCTTGAATTGGATGGCCATGCATACCTCGACCATTGATACCCAGATAATTCAAGGAAGTTTGATCTAATTATTGTCTTTTTGAGTGAGTTCTTTCTCCTACTGTGAAACACGATCTTACCTAAGGATGTGAACGATAAAGGGTCATTACGGGTAATTCACATTGGATTTAGAATGATCTCTTGACTGTTTGATGTGTTTGCAACGCAAGGCGTATTCAGGTCATCATGACATTTATGTTTTGATGCTTATACAAATTGCTATATCAAAATGGACATGATATTCAGGTCATCCTGGCGTTTGTGCCTTGGTGCTTATATCTAATCCAACATTCCGAAAACAAATCAATAGTCATATGTCCATGGTTGTATAACCAGTGGGTGTTGTATTGATTCTTGCACATACAAATCGATATTCATATGTCTATGGTTTCATAGCCAGTGGGCATTGTATTGATTTATCCGGTTACCTAAAAGTTCAATGATGATAACAAATCGACATATGATCAGTGAGTAGGTCCTAGGTCTTAGGTTACATTTCATATTGCATGCTTCTTTGCATCTTTCATCTTTGCATGATCTCACAATGACTAAATGAACTTCAAAGCTTAAACAATTCTTCATATCAATTCTTCAAGTCTAACAAGAGTTGAATCTCACATGAAGGTTCCTCCAACGAAACAGCAAGTAGAATCCTTTTTCGGGATCAAAATTCAAATCTGAGATCGTTTAATATGTCAAAATCATGATTTAAAATTTTGGGCCCAGGACGGTCTACTGCTTGCATAATCGACCTTCAATCATCACAGAGATCTAGTATTCAACTTAACTGATTATCTAACATCAAACTATCAAAATTTCAACTTGGTCAACTATGGTCAACTCATGGTCAAACCTAGTCAACCTTGGTCTCCAGGACCTCTAAATGATGCAGAATGCATTCTCGGACGTGTATAACCACTTCTCAAATCAATTAACATGCTTCTAAACTATCAACGCTGACTTTTCTTGTTAGATTTCAATTTTAATCCCAAAGGGGGCATGGTGTTGCACATCATTCAAAGTCTGTAAATCAAATTCTATCGATCAAATCTATCAATATCTTCCATCAATGATCAAGACAACAATCACGTCTAGTCGCTGATTCATCAAAAGTCCTCATGGCTCGGGGCAAATCTATCATCACTTGGGGCATATCAGATTCATCGATCCATATCAATCTGGTATTCTCTTAATCTTTTAATCTGTATTAGCTTTTCGCAACCATCGGTTCATTAGTGTTATTTCCTTGGTTCTTCGACAACTGAAGGGTTCGGATGTGATACTTGCTAGTTCTGCTAAGACAATCGAGTCTAGAACCGGTCACTCACTTCTTTGCAATCCTAAGGTTTGGAATCAGGCGTTTTGACACTTTTTCGCAATCATAGGTTCATTTGCTCTTATAGTGAACATTATCTTTGGTCATTCAAGACCTATTATCTCCATATCAAATCAATATCAATCAACTTTTGTTTCATATCAATTATCAATTTCCAATCAATTTCATATCTCTATCAAACACAGACTTTCTTTGAACCACTGCGCTTCGCACAGTAATTCAAAGAGGGGCAAAATGTAATACCCCAAAAATGGGCTATAAGTTCATTAATCTCCTATATCAACAATTCAAACGAAATTGACATCGAAGTCCTAACCTAAGGCACATCTGAACATCATCAAATCTAATTGATTATCTTAAATTCTGCATCAGGGAATATTCCTAGTAATATTCCTAATTATCTTAATTATCTTTAATTTAATGATTATTTGGCGATAAATCCAATTTATCCTAAAGTTTGATTAATTGAATATTTTCATATTTAATTAATTAGATTTAATATTTGCCACTTAATTGTTTAATTAAATTTAATTCTATCTATTATTAATTGTATTATTTAATTTTGACAATAAATCCAATATCCTATGAATAATTGATTAAATCTTTATTTAATTAATTAAAGCGAGTTGTCATTATTTAATAATATAGTTTTTAATAAAAGTTTGATTAAATAGTTAATTAACCCATAAATTAATTATTTATTTTTCAAAAATCAGTTAAGTTGAGAATAAATCATTTTATTTATTTATTTAATTCTTAATTATTATGCACATTCAAAAGAAATAATTAAACTCCAAATCAGAAAATCAATGCAAGTTATTGACTTTTTGGAACTCAACATCCTTTTAGAGTTCAAAAAGCTGATCTAAACTCTAATTTGAGTTAAAAAGCTATTTTTGCATGTTTTTGCATGATTTCGAGAATTAACTATCTTTCATGATTAGATAACTCAAAAATCAACTTGAGTTATTTGAGTGATTTATGGCTTTCTTCCATGCACCTCCAAAGCCCAGGATTTCTATAAATTAAGGCTTCAGCTCTTCACAAATCAATCCACAAATTTGCACAATTACGCTGCCAAGATCAATTCAAGAGTTACACAATCACGTTGGAGAATTGGAATTGAAGACTCAAAGCTCTTGCGAATCGACATCTTTGTGAGATCAATCTTATTTTTGCATTCATATTGCATATCATTGTTAGATTAGCATTGCATATCAATTTTCAATAGCATTCATAGCATATCAATTTCCATATTAGCATAGATTCATATCAGTTTTTATCATTCTTATTGCATAGAAATACCAAAAAAAAATAGCTTAATTGCATTCAATTCATATCTAGATCAATTGCATTCAAATCCTTCGTTTAGGTGTCGTCTAGGTCACTGATCTCGATAACAATTTGAGAACATTAATCTCGCACCTACTAGAAGGTAGTAAATCACTTGGTTAAATTAGATTTCAATTTTGCACGATTTTGATTATAGCTAACCTCTAATGTTTTACTGAAGTGTTGTGTTTATAGATCAGGTACAATTTTCACACATACAGCTAGCATCCTGTTGTGCACTTTTATCAATTATGAGACCAAAAATGATCTTCCACACCTTTAGACTTTGTTGAACAATATCTTCAACCTTGTGTTGAAGGATAGAGTATGCCCGGAGCTTGGGAAAGAATATATTTCTATACTGCTCCATATACTACTGAATGTAAGTAGGGGGTAAGTCTGGTGTGACTTGAGCAAGTGTGCTTTCCCTGATTTTCTTTTCTGTCATAAGGGCATATTCCCATTTATGTGCTATCCTTTGATATAACTCATCAGGAATCAAATTCCCCAATTGAAGTGGTATCATCTTAAATATACAGATCATCTCAAGCATTTCTTGTTCTACTTTTTCCTTATCCTCAATACTCGTCCTTTCAAATTTTATTTTTTTGAAGCGTGCTAGGCCAGCAATTCTCTTGATGTTGTGGCATATTTCATCCATAGTCAGTTTTTTCTTCTGTGATGGTACCTTCTTCTTTATTTCCTCATCACTATCGGTTTCCTCATCATCCTTCTCCAAAATGATTTTTCTCCTTGGTTTCTTTTGCATCTAGCTCACCACTGCCTTAGGCTGAACTATTTTCTTTTTCCTGATGCAGGGGTTTTCTTTTGAGGCTTGGCAACTATAGCAGTAGAGGCTGCCCTAGTTCTTGGCCTAAGTAGTGGTAAGGAGATGGGCTTTGGTATTTGTATTATTTTCCTTATGAGCTCAGAAACTGATGCCTTCTTGCCTTTATTTTCTACCACTTTATCCTCCTCTTCACTTTCACTAGACTCCCTTGACTTATCTTCTCCTAATCCTTGAGTCAGTTCTAGAGGTGCATCTAGCTCTTCTTCTCCTATCATCTTCACAATGTTTTTCACTATCTTTTTCCTCTTTCTCTCCATGGTAGCAAACTTTAATCCCATGGTTATCTTAGCCTTAGCTTCCTCATAGGTTCCAAAATGTGTAGCCTTCTTATCAACATCCTCAGCTAATAAGGTTGTAATTGTTGTTGTTGTTTCATCAATGTTTACCTCATAAGGTAATGGCATTAGCCATGATACCCTCAGTATTATAGCTTGTGCATATGTGTGGTCAATGTCCACTAGAAAGCATATGTCCTGATTGTATTTCTCTACTAACAATATATGAATTCTACTTCTTTTCCTCATTTTCTTCATAAACTCAATAAATTAGTTCTCCATAATGCTTTCAAAATTATCACCCATTTGACCAATAAACTCATTAACCTGAACTATCACTGGTCTATTCTTATCCCATTCTACTCCTCCAACAGTAGGAAAACTTTTTAGAATGTAGAAAATAAACAAACAAGTAGGGAACCAAACTTACACATAGAATTCTTTGCTTTCTAGATTGATGTAAGATTCTTAGCAAGTTATGTCATTTGGAGCTTGGTAAGGTCGTGTGCACGATCCTTCTTTATTATCTTCCAAGTTTGGTCCACTGCCATGCATGGGACACTATCCAACCGACTTGATTGATAAAATTTGTGTGCTATCACCCCTACTGCAAATTCAATTTCTAGGTCGGTGATAGTAGAGATAGTCATGCCCCACTTGTTCCATACTACCTATGTGTTTTCTTGTAATATTTCCTCCTTGCTTTGACGTCTCATTGTTTTCTTCCCCATGATTTTAGGGTATCTAGTTACCCAGTGAATCATATCTTTGGTGATTTGGACTGGTCCATCCTCCGACCATATTTTCATATCATGTACCCTTCTCAGTACAATCTTGATCCACTCTACTTTGAAATTTTGTGAAAAGTCAAGGGCATGAACCAACCCTTGCTCAGAAACCTTATGGTGTTCCGGATTCAACACCCCATTATTGTATAGTTTATCGTATGCCTCTCTTAGTTCATAATCACCAATTACTCCAATCTTGCACATATAACATGGCCAAATATAATTTATCATTAAGACTCTCTTAGGAATTGATGACGGGGCTCCAGTCAGATCTCCCATGTTTGCACTAACTAGAATGGCCTGAAACTTTTGTGGCTTGCACACCTCATTCCTCACTAATTGAACATTGAAAACCTCTTTCATTGCTTCTTCATTGTAGCTAATGATGATGATGCCATGTCTTTCAAATTAAAATTTAGAATACTGAAAATATTTACTCAGTAAAATACCTTGCACAAGTGTTCTCCAAATATTTTGTTGACAGCACGCTGTGAAGATTTTTGCAAATCGTACTTAGCACTAATCGCATTGGTTACTCACTCTTTGAATCACTCTAAAATTTCTCAATTCACTAGTGGAATAAAATAAACGGTGACTTCCCACTTTATAGGCTTCAAACAATCAGATTAGGGCTTCATTAATGATCTGTACACTTTCTAGGTGAGATACAACTGTCTCGGCAATCTCATGTTAAACTCGGTCAATATAAGCTTAGTGTACATCACATCTTGGCTATCATAGGTACTCAGAAAAAAGAAGTGACTTGGTCACTATAAACCATAATACTGATGCTCGGCATCAAATATGCAGTGTAGTTCTTTGCTCAAATCTATCCTAATGCATCTTAATCTATGCATATATTGACTTTTTCTCAACAAATGTTAGGAACTGATGTAAGATTAAAACATTATAAGATTCAATTCCATACATACCTTCTTTTCTTTAGTTTGCAGTAGTGTGATCACCTAATCCATCGGATTGGGTGACCTCAGGTGCACTGGCTTCACTACTGCTTGCCTCTTCTTTCTTCTTCCATGTTTTGTTCATCTGATTTCTCATTTTCTCAATGGTTTCTTCATTCTATCTTTGATCATTGCTAGGTATGTGTGTTCTGTAATCTTTCTTTAGGTGACCATTCTTATTGCATTTATAGCATACCATACTTCCATTCATCCAACTCTTGGATTTACCCCTAAAATGTGTCTTCAAACAATTTGCTCCAATGTGACCATATTTTCCACAATAATGACAACTGTACCCAGTGTTGTAGTCCCAATTGTATGTATTACCCTTCTTAGGTGACTTAATATGTTGATTTGATGACCATTTGGGTTTTGATCTGCATTCAAATGCTCTATGTCCATATTTTTGATAGTTGAAACTGTGTCCTTGAAATTTAGGTGAGGTGGGTGGATTACTTAGAACCTTTGTCCTGCATTCATGTGCCTGATGTCCATGTTTCTTATAGTTAAAACAATGTCCATTGAATTTTGGATTAGAATCAGACTTACCAAATTTTCTTCTACAGATGTTCATTGTATGTCCTAGCTTTCCACAGTGATGGCATGTGGACTTTTTGTTCTTTGGTTTTGCATTCCTTTGCTCTCCACTCTTTGATGATTCACCTTCCTCAGTGGATGATAAGTGCTCATTATGTCCAAGTCTAGATGTATCACTAGATCTTCTAGGTGACCTTAACAGCTCTTCAAAATATCTCACAACTTCATTAGGCTTGTTCATCCTTTCATTAATCTCCTTTTTAGATCTCAGTTCATTCCTCAGTTGATCATTTTCTAAGCTCACATTGGTGAGCTCCACATCTTTCCTGCCCAAATCTTGATTAACCAGTAGCAGTTGATTTACCATGTCTAGTTGATTGTTTGTCAATCTTTGCATGTCACGTGTCCTCTCATCAAGTCTCATTGATATTTGTCTTTTATCTTCTTCAGCCATTATCTTATCTTCTTCAGTGTTCTTTTTATGTTTTACTACTTCACAGAGTCTCACAGATTGTATTTCTTGTTATCTCTTCAAATTTTTTATGTCCTCATTCAGTATGTTGTTTTTCTCCAGTAGTTCTTTTATGGCTTTGTCACTTTCTGCAGAGTTGCCACTATCAAATAGTCCAGTAGTATCCTCTTCTTGATATTGTGTTTCATTCTATTGAATAGCTATTTCACTTCTTCTACTTAAAGATTTCTTCAGTTCTCCTCTGGCTTCTTCAAGTTGTTGTAATGCAAGTTGAATGTCAATCTTCTAATTCTCTATGATTTTTCCCAACTTATAAACCTCCATCTCAAGATCTTTATCTCACAAGTGGTTAGACTTCTTTAGGGGACTAAGCTCTGATACCAATTATTAGAAATCTATTGGGAAAGTGTGATACTGAGAGGGGGGTGAATCAGATATCACTAATTTATCCATTTTGACATAAATGAAGATTGCATAGAATTAGCATAAAACTCAACAATGTAACAGATCTAATAAGCTAAACATCACCCATGAAAGTAGACATAATACAATGATTTTGGTTACCCAGAAACCCTTGAAAGGTAAAACTGGGGTGGGGATGACACCCACAAATTTTCACTACTGCAGTATAAAGTTTTCCTATTAGGGCTACAAGTTTGATCACAAAATATGATCTACCCTGTGAGAGGTCTACCTTGTTAAGAGCTTTGAGACTTATACAATCTACCTTGCAAAAGGATTTAAGACTTACAACTAAGTAAGCACTCGGTTAAGAGATTTACTAAGGTCTATCAAAACCACTAAGTTAAGAGATTTACCCTGATACACATGTTAAAATGTCTCAGTACCCAATCCTTCAGTTTCCACTATGATGTTGATTATAGATCTCATCCTTACATTATAGATTTGATCTCTTCTATCAAATAAGTCTATTTTCTATCCTTCATTGCTTTGCTCTATTCTACTCAGTCACTGAACTCTATCTTTTTTCATCAAAATACTTCTCTATTCTGAAAGTATGACATCTCCTTCATACTCTTCTTCTCTTGATAATTACTATTCTCACTTTCTCTCTCTCTCTCACTATTTTAGGGTTCAGATCACATCTTATATAGACAATTAATTTTCTCCAAGATTTAAGATCTACGATCTAGATTGTCTCTTTTTGCCGCTTAACCTTTCCCTAATTTTGATTGGTTCCATGTGTTACATAAGGATTAATGATTACAATACAATAGCGTAATCACCTCTGTAATTTCCTCAACAAACAATAAATGAAATATGAATGTCATCCAAAATATTTTACCTAATTATTTGTGCCATAACAAACACATATGTCAATTCTGGCTTGCTCGACATTTGATATCTCTGGCACTTGGCATTCATTGTTCTTTATACCTTGGTGCTCGGCATTGTCTTCTCTACATAACTCGACAAAAGCTGACTCAGCTAATACTGAAGTACTTGGTGACCAATGTTTTACTCGTCAATGACTACTACTCGATAAATGTACATTATACATGGCTCGACCTATATATAATGACTCGGTCACAGTGATGACCGACCAACATTTCCTAGAAAATGACTAAGTGTAAGACACTAATAGACAACAAAAAAATTAGGGATCAACAATTATTTCTACCCTTCTTAATGTTAATTTAACTCCTTTTGAATCTCCTAGTAGAGATGTGTGTATTATTCAAGATGATCATTTTTTTTTCCAAAGTTCATGATTCTGATTATAGTGCTAATCCTATGGTTTTTGTGAAGGACAATAATCATGCATATCTTAATGATGATAATAATGATGAGAATGATGATGATTATAATATCTCTACTCTTATTTTTTCATATAGTGGTGAATCCATTACAAATATGTTTTATGACACTGATGATTGTATCACTAATTATGTGACTGATTTATTTTCTAATTCACTATCTGATTTTACTTTACAAAGTTTTACTAATTCAGATCTAGGAAGAGATCCCAATGATGGGAGATCTACTAGTGGTTATTGCCTTACTGTAGATTCATATTCTATTTCTTGGAGAAGTAAATATGATGAATCTTTGTCTCTATCAGAATATGAAGAATGTACACATGTATCTAAAGAAGCTCTCGAGAATCAAAGATTACTTGAAGACTTGGGTCCTCCTCAAAAAACACCTACACCTTTGTATTGTCAAAGTGCTACTTCCTTAGCAAAGATTTCTATGTACCATTCAAGATCCAAGCACATATCACTTCATAATCACTTCATAAAGGAACAAATTGAAGAGATGCAAGAGTCCCTCATCTGTTGCAAGAGAAATGATCAAGTTGCCGCTATCTTCAAAAATACTCTTTCTCAAGAGAAATCTCAAAATCATTGTAAATATATGGGTTTGATACCTATTGATCTAATTTTCCCAAGTAAAGATTAAAGGGGGATGTTAGAATTTATAATCTTTCCTTGGTGTTTTATTTAAATTTGGATAAGCCAAGGTATCCTCATTGTAATTTGTCCTCTAGTCCAAGTGGGAGGAAAACTCTATTTTTGTATTTCCTTTATCAAGGAAATTATTGTATTCCTCATTATGAGGATTCTCACACTTGTCACACACTTAGTATGAATGTGGCATTCATTTACATGGGAGTTACATTCTAACTCCATCACTCATCTCTATTTAAGAGATGCTTCTTCACACACTTTGAATATTATTCTCACATTTTGTCTCACTTTTACTCACCTTCTCATCTTAGTTCTCTCATTATTGTAATTAGCTTCATGCTCATATTATCTCTCTTTTTCTAGGCTTTTTACCCCATTCATATTATATTCACAAGGGTTTTTATTTGCTTTCCCCTTTCAAATCCTTGTCTCATTGTATTGATCTTGGAGCATCTTTGTAGTTTTGGTAATTGATCTTGAATAAATCTCTCTTTCTTTGATTTTATGGTAAAATACTTTATTTTGCTTCACTCTCTTGGATTCTTTCCTTTAGCTCTTTTCATTTTTTGTATTTTTCTAACAAGTTTGAGCGGGAAAGTCAAAATTCAAGACTGGATTAATTTATAAAGCAAGACAGCATTTTGAACAACTCGGAAGCTAAGTAATGTGAAGCATTTTTTTTTGTTCAAAGGCCCTAAAGTGATTGGGAATGGAAGCATAATAGTGTGATTCCTGAACTTCGAAGAGTGGCATCTGTCGATAGTTAGTATATCAAGCGGGAATTCATGCTTATTGTAATCACCCAAAAATGGTCTAGTAAACTATGAGCCTCAAGTTCTAACATTAAAATTTTAAATACTAGACTACATCTTATGCTTAATCATTTTTTTACATTGATTTAATCTCTTATCTCTTCATAAAATTATGATTTTATCTTTTATTCAATGATATTCTAAAGTTTGACCACTTTATCCTAAGCTTTATTTGATTAAAATAACATGTCCCCTTTTAATTAAATAAAATTACCTTTATTCAATGTGTGCACATGAAAAGTTAATTTTCTAATTTTGAAAAAAAAGGAAGAAAAAGACTTTTCGTCTACACATTGAATGCACATTCTTCAAGATGAGTGGAATCCCCTTTTGCCTCTTAATATCTTCCACACATCTTTTTGCCTCTTAACCATGTCCATTTATTTTTCCTCTTGAGATTCTTGTGTGCCAAAGTCAAAATAGAGATTTTTCTCCACCCTTGGATTTTGCCTCTTAATCTCTCATCGTCCACTGCTCTTTAAAAAGGAGACTTTTTCCTCACTCTTGCATCTCTTAGACTTATGCTATTGTTATGCTATCATTTTTGTTACTTTCACTCTTGCATTCTTAAAGGATTCTTGAGCACCTACTTGCATCTTGCATTCTAGTTTACTTCCATTATAGATTAACCTTTCCTTATTGCATTTAGCTTAAATCACATAGCTTAACTAGGAGGTATTGTAATCTTGTTATATTAGCTTTGCTTTTCTTGTTTTTTCATTTTCATAAATATCTTAGTTCTTGCATCTCATCTTATATTACTTTCATTTGCATCATTATTTGAAGCTTCTATTTTATGATGCACCTTGCAAGTGTTTCTTATTGAGGTTCATTTGAGAGCCACCATTCATAATATCATATATTCTTGCACATCATAAATAGGAAGCTATAAGCCATTTCTTGATATATCCTTCTTCATGGATCCTCTCAAGTGTAATGGTTTATATAAGTGTGTCACATTTTGGTCACACATTTTTGGCACCCACCATGAGGCTATACATTTGCATTTAGCTCCATTTCTTGCATTTTCATGCATTTTTTACTTTTTGTTGTCGCAAGTTTGTAACTCTATTTTGTAGGCCAAGAAAATCATACAAAACTCTGGTGTATAGTGGGATGACATTTCAACATACTTCCAGATGAACTTTGTTATTTTTTGGAATATCGTCTCTCTTCTCTAAGGTCTATTGTTTGCTTTCTAGAGAAATGTCATCTCTGCTCAGTGAGGTATATCGTCTGGGTTTGAAGTATCGTCTAGTGTCTTTAGGAATATCGTATGATTTTTTGACAAATTGAGAAAGTGTCACCCAATTCTAATTTCTTGCACAGTCTGAGTCTTTTAGTCTACTTTTCTTGCATTTTCTTGTATATCAGGTTTTCTAGTTTTCTAAAGGCACCTAACAAGTGGTTTCCCATGGCTATTGATTTCATTTGCATACTTTTTGTGTCCTAACTTGTAGTTTTGTAGGAATTTCTTGCCAAAGAAGTTGCATTTCTAAGACTACTAACATTGTGGTTTTGTAGGTTGCCTTGGAGATACAAATAAACATTGTGCTTTCATAGACTTGATTATTTGGGCACCTAGCTTAATTAGTCATCTTTTGGTAAATGAGCATGTTCTTGATGTTTTAGGGAGACACTATGGAGTAGGAGGGTATACTATTTTTCATTTGGAAAATCAAAAATCTAGACCTCTATTAGCTATCCATTTATTTTCTTGAATTTACCTTTAGAGGGCCTACCAAGAGAGCAATATTTTGGGAACGACCCAAGTGGGGAACAAAAAAACTTGCCTTACTCTATCCCACTATAATAAAAAGATTACTTCAATCTAAAGAGAGGGAATACTTGGCTATTTTTTACTTCTAATGCTTCTTCATGTGTAGGGCCTATTTGTCTCAATCTTGCTAAGAAAGACTACACTTGAATAGGCGCTTGTAGGGCCTTCTTGGTCTTAATCTTTTTTACAAGACTACAAGGGGAGTACATTCAACTTGTGTAGGGATGAGAGGTCTCAATCTTGATTGTGAGTCTATACATTTTGGGTGTTTGTAGGGCTATAGCCCTTAATTTATCTTGCAAAATTACAAGGGTAAATCATGAACGAAGATCCTTACAAAATACCTTAGGACTTAGAGGCTAACCTTTTGGCCGTGTGACTTCCTTTGTGCAAGGATTGATCCAAGTGGACTTACCTAGATCACCCCAAGATACTCACCATATATTTTCCCTTGGATGTAAAGCTTGAATATGGCAATGTGGAAAGATATGCAATGTGAGCATTGTTCTTTTCTAATTGATCCATAACTTGCATAGTCCTAGGAAAGGACATTTAACCACTCAATTATAGGTCTAAGAACATCAAGTTGTGGGAAAAGTTTTAATTACTTCCCTCTTGACCTTAGGTAGAATTTTCTTGATGTGTCTTCATTTTGTACAAGACGCGTGGAAATCATTTGAACATACACATGATGGTACTATTCATAGGGTTTTTCTTTGAGACCTCTCAAGTGTTTGTATCATGCAAGGTTTCTTTGTCTCTTTCTTGATTGTTTGAAGACTACTCTATGTGTCACATTTGATTTGAAAACTTGGCTTTGAACCTTAAAATTGTTGTTAAACCTAAGATTACACACTGTCACTTTTCCCAATCAATCAAAATAGTCAATTGAAACAAGGATATTGAGTCACAAGTCAGTCCTTTTATGTTTACTGATTTAATCTCATCTGTAGTAGTGATAAATATCGCACGAAATTCTACAATATTGCATACCTTTCAAAGAAATATCATTGTCCAGTATTGGGCTATTTCTTCTGGTTTGTCTATAGAAAATCATCTTGTCCTAAAGTGTTGTCTGGCTTTACTAGGGTATATCGTACGATTTATTATCCTTGTCTAAATTTAATCTATCTCACTGAGGTCCATCATCCATATTCTGATCCAAGTTGATTTGGTCTAAATTTTCTCTTAGCTAGTTTAGGGAGCTTGTAGTTGACTTTTCTGGTCTCTTGGTCTAAAATTGGCAGGTTAGGGACTTTTTTAGCTGAAAAGGATCACTTTGATACCTTTGTTATATTCTTGATTTGTAGATTTGTTCACTTGTCTATCTCTTGGTTATCTTTATCTTTTCTTTGACTTTATCTCTTGACTCAAGTCACAAGTTTTGTACACAAGGATCTTACCCTCAGCTTGGGCACTTTGTGATAAGTCATCTTAATCACTTTTTATTCTCTTTTTCTTTTGGAAAAGTGAACACTTTGCTTCTCTAGGTTCGACATCAAGTTATATTGTGTCATCTTATTTGGCTCTTTACATTCTCATTCATTCCAATAACAACTAGATATCAAATTGATCAAGGAAATAAACCTCCAATTATCTTTGAAAAATTACCTTTTCCTACTAGGCATCAGCATCATCAAGACAAAGACCCTCAAATTGACTTTGACAAAGAAGAGGATAATACTAAAGTTTGGTTTGATCATTTTGGAAGTACCTTTTATAGTACCTTTGAGACGCCTCTTGTCTCATCAAGATCTAAAAATAGTTTATTCCTCACCATGTCTAGGGAGGAGTATAACAAGCGATTGAATGACCTTTTTTATCACAATGAGAGGTTAAGAAAAGTTGATTTAGATATAAAGACTTACATGGAGAAACAAGCAAGTCATTTGGCTCAACAATTCAATGCCAATTCCTATGGAAATAATTCACCACCAAGATATCCTCCAAGATCACAACATAATGGATGTTATTCACCTACAAGATCTCCACATTCTAGGCATAACTCTCAACATGGCAAAAATATGGAGCCTGAGATTACTGAAGAAGAGTTCTTAAACTTTCAACAAGATGATCATTATCAAAGACTCATGTTGAAAACCTTGGAACAAAATGGTGATCAATGTTTCTTGCACTTTGCATCTAGAGGGTTGAAACTCCCCCATGACTTTGATGTTGATGGATTGATTTGAAGAGGAGAACCCTCACCTTTGGAATTTTCCCTCAAGGAAATACAAAATTTTAATAATGAAATTTCAAGTTTGAAAAGAGAAAAGGAAAATCTTAAGTCATAATTTTTTATGGAATCTATATGCACTTTACCTTTTGACAAGAGCCTATACATGATTCCTTTTCCAAGAGATGTTGAGATTCCTAAGTATGGCAGATATGATTGAAATGGGAATCCACATGATCACGTTAGACAATTTTATTCCTTGATTATGGACTTCATGCATGATGATACTTATCTTATGAGACTTTTTCCTAGGATTCTAAATGGCCAAGCTATGGAGTGGTTCACAAAAATCACACCTCCACTCAATTCTTTTGATGAGCTAGTGTAAAGGTTTGTTCAAAAATACTCTTACAATATTCAACATCAAGTGACAATGCTTAACCTATGCAACATCAAGAAGAAACAATGTGAAACTTTTGTCACATTCTTGTAAAGATGGAGAAATTTACACTCAAGGTACCCACAAAAACTTCTTGAAAATGAGAAGATTGATATCTTTGTTAATAATCTTATACCTAAGTTGCATTATGATCTTATAAAGAAAGTATTTTTCACCTTTAATGATATGATTGAAATTACTTTCCGAATAGAAGATGTTTTGGTCAAAAAGTGTGAGATCACTTTAAGCAAAGATAAATCCAATAATGGTAATAGATATAACAAATATAAGAGTAAGACTTGGAATAAGAACAAGCATGTGTTCAATGATGGTGTTGTTGATGAATCTAAGCCTAAAGAGCCTATTTTCAACTTGGCTAGTGCTATTCTAACAACTCGAAAACAAGAAGTTGCAAAGTCTAGAATGATTCTAATAAAGCTAAATTTGCATGGGCACTTAGGCCTAAGTGTGATTTTACACCTTTGGGAGATTCATATGATGTGATACTCAATACTTTACTTTCCAAAAATATTATCACATTACCTAAATATGCTAAAGCTTACGAGCCAGAAGTGAAACCTAAGTGGTGAAATGATAATCATTATTGTGAGTACCATAAGAACAAGGGACACAAGACTAACAATTGCATAAAGTTGAAACATGTCATTCAATATCTTATCGAGGATGGAAAGTGTAGGATTTGAGCAATACAAATCCACAAAACCCGAAGATCACCTGCATACAAAAACCTATTACAAGGAAGTAGAGACAAGAAGAGGGAAAGGGTTTGACTCAAAAATATGAAGAAAATATCCTCAATTAATGAATAAATAGAATGTACAATGGATCATCCTTATAAAGGAGATCAAAAGCCTTGAAAGGAAAAGTCTAGTGCATGTATCAATCAGTTTAACTATTACATGACTAATGCATGAGTTTAGAACAACTAGTGCATGTGCTTTTAACTAAAGCAAAAGGAAGTTGACATCTTAAGAAGGGAGTAAAGATTAATTAACATAACTTTACTCTAACACCCCTCTTAAGATGAGAAACAATGCAGCTACAAACAATGCAAAAAGAAAGCAAAGGAAACTACAATGTTGAAAGCATAAAAATGGGTCCTGACAACATGGCCTGATGAGGTACCCAAGTACAAAAAGAGAGTCTCTAAAAAGTGGAGAAATAGAGAAAACCACGTGGGAAAAACTCTACTCTAGAAAGAGACAAAGACTAGTCTGAAGGACTAAAGAAGCCTCCAAAACTAGGAATGTTCCAGAAAATAGGAACAAAGATGAACATGTACAACATCACTGAAGCATGAAACTACAAACTCTGTCAAGAAGAAACTGATGATATGAAGATCCTCCACAGAAATATGACCAGGTAGAGAAGACTGTAATCTGCATGAGTGCCCTCAAATAACACTACTCGAATCAGGAGGCAAATAAAGGCAAACACCTAAACTCAAAGATATAGATGGCATAAACACCAAAATCCTGAAGAGCTGATCAATCAAATTTGGAAGAGTGCATCCAAAATAGGAAAGAAAAGAGTGTTTATATGGTAAATGATCCATCTCACCGGAATGCATAGGTACCCAGCCACTGCAACTGCTTAGTACATAGGATCAAATACTGAATACATAGCTCACACTATCAAACCAAGGAGGCAGTAGAACCATACTGCTGACTAGGGAGTAATGACAAGTACACTGAGAAGATCGTCCAAAATGAACTGCATGATGAAGAAGAATTTGGAACATCGAATGTGCAAAGAGAGTACAAAAACATATAGAGATACCTGAGGCTAATGTCATGTAAGGAACACTCACTTGACAAAGGTAGATGGAAAACATAGGCAAACATCAAACCCCCCTGGCACTTTATAATGGAGTGTGAGTACAAATAGCACGAACATGTGCAAGATCGCATCAAAGCAATAGAATGGCATTTTATCTCAATGCGTGTGCATAAAAGAATGCTACAAAAGTGAAGTATACACTAATCAAAGAAGATCAAAGGTTGCTAAAACAAAAGAACAACCTAAGATGAGCCATCCCTAGAAGGGAAGAGATCCCAGGACCTGAAACAACCAAGATATCCACCAGACTGCAAAAAAGCAAAAATCTAAATAAAATGAACCTAGAGTAGAATCTAGAAAAATGACTCGCTGCACTAAAAATCTCTCTAAACAAGCTTTCCAACGATATATCATTTTCTGAAAATGGAGTCCGGATGTGCAAGATAGAGCTCCCAGAGTGCAGAACTAAAGATATGGCTTTGATAGAGAAAAAAATCATCAGAAAAATAAAACTAGAAAATATAACCTCTAGATCTGGAAAGAGTTTGGAATCAGCTTTCTGATGATATCTCGTTTGCCAAAATTCGACATCGTATACTCAAGATATGAGCAAAAAACCAACAGCTACGCTAGAGGGCCCAAAGAAGGTGTCTGCAAGGATCTAAGGATGGGTGACATCAAAAAAAGGACAAAAAACCACATAAAACCATTAGATTTGATAAAATCTTAGAAAGAGCTTTCTGGCAATATCTTGTTTGCCGAAAATGAAACCCGGATGCAAGAGAAACGAATCCCGGAAGGCAGGAGGTCTGAAATGCCACGATCATAGAGAACATCTAACTTTGATAGAAAAAAAGAGCATCAAAATGGAAAAATCACAAAACCATACTAGCAAATTCGGATTGGACTTGGAACCATCTTTCCGACGACATATCGTACGCCCAATGACGATCCCAAATGCCCGAGATATTCGCAAAAAGGCCCAAGTACCCTTAAAAACTTTTAAAAAAAGAGCAAAAGGGTTGACATCAGCAAACCCGAGCCTAAAATTGATGGCCAAAAGGCCGTCATGACTCTAAAGCACCCCGGGGGCTGAAAAATTTTTAGCCCTGGTCACATGAGTGACCAGGGGGCTGGCGGTTAGGCACAGGGGCCAGCGGCTGGTCCCCCATACGACCTAGGCGGAGCGAAGGGGGGGCTGAGCGGAGTTGAGCTGGGCGCGAGCGGAGCTAGGCGAGGGTGGAGACTCCAGTGGCAGCTCTGGTGGTGGTGGCGGTGGTGGCGGCTTCGGTTGCAGACTCCGATGGCGGTGGCGAAGACCGACAGAGCTAGGCTAGGCGGTGGCCGCGGGCTGTGACCGGTGGCGGAGGTCGGTGGGCGGCACCGGGGTGGCCACTGGGCAGCGCCCTGGTGGCCACCCCAAAAAAAAAATTATTTTTTTATATTTTTGAATCGTCGTACACTATACCCATCTTGGAGTACGTGTCAGGGTCGTACAGCCCTTGTACGCAAAAAAATTTTGCCTCAAAGACCAACGTGTCAGAATTCAACAAGTCCTATATGTATTTTAACTATCTCAAGCCTTTTGAATGCAACCGTGAGGTCCATTTAGGTCAGAAGTGCTCAAAAAAATACTGATTGCCTCGGGATCCGTGTCGGGGCCAATTGCAAAAAAAAATTCTCACAGATTCCAACTATGTCCAAATTGGACAAATTTTATATGGATCTTGGGGTTCTTGGACACTCTAAACACAACCGTGAGGTCCATTTGAAGCCAAGATGACCAGAAAAATAGGTCCCCCCCCCCCCCCCCCCCCCCCCCCCCCAAATTTGACAGGAAACCCTCTCTGTAAAAAGTGCTAAAAAAAAATTTTGAAACAAAAAATAACGTCCTACAGAGAATACCAAAACGTCTCAAATCAGCAAAAAAAATCCCTAATTTGAATCCTTCAAACATGAATAAGCTGTAGCAGATTAGGCTCTGATACCATGTAGGATTTGAGCAATATAAATCCACAAAACCCGAAGATCACCTGCATACAAAAACCTGTTACAAGGAAGTACAGACAAGAAGAAGGAAAGGGTTTGACTCAAAAATATGAAGAAGAAAATATCCTCAATTAATGAATAAATAGAATGTACAATGGATCATCCTTATAAAGGAGATCAAAAGCCTTGAAAGGCAAAGTCTAGTGCATGTAATAATCAGTTTAACTATTACATGACTAATGCATGAGTTTAGAACAACTAGTGCATGTGTTTTTAACTAAAGCAAAAGGAAGTTGACATCTTAAGAAGGGAGTAAAGATTAATTAACATAATTAATACTTTACTCTAACAGAAAGTTTTGCATAGATGGTCTTGTTAAGAATTTTGATCATAAGGCTTTTAAAGAACCACTCCCCGAGTATGAAAAAGGAGAAACATCAAAGAAAAATGAGGAAGCCAAGATCAACTATACTTATATAAATAATGATAATGTTATCAATATGCTCAAACCAATGGATGAAAGAATTAACATGGTGAGACCTAATGGACCCCAATATGATTCAAATATTGATGAGGAATCCAAGGTCATCTTAAGAGGTGTTGGTTCTTCCATGCAATCCCAATCTTCCAATGAGCGTAATCACATGATCATGCTTAGAGATGTCAATTCTCCGTCACATAGGGAAAGTTTAAATGTTGTCACTAGAATTAAATCCAAGGTTATGCTTAGGGGTCCAAATTCTTCCAAGAAAGCTAATCCTAAGCAAGTGGCATCCTCTTCCAAGAAAGCCTCTACATCTAGCCTAGTGGATAAAATTTAGCGTACCCCAACTTAGATTTCAATCTTTGAGTTGCTCGAGTTATCACCTACACACAAGGAGATCTTAAAGAAAGCTTTGCACATAGCAAGTGTCCCCAAAAATATTGATACTAATCAATTTTATACCATGGTCAATCACATTTCTACTCCACACTACCTTTCAATTTATGAGGAAGATGACAAGTCTTTAAGTCACCCACATAACCTTGTCCTACATATTGAAATCCAAATCTATCAAACCTGAGTCAAATATGTGTTGATAAATAATGGCGTTGGGTTAAATATTTGTTCTTTAAATGTGATTAAACTAGGATTTTTGAAATTCACCATTGATTCAAGGAAAGAGATTACTATAAAAGCTTATGATGAAGTTGAAAGGTCTTCTAAGGGATTCATCATGTTACCTATTCGGGTTGGTCCAATTGAAAAAGAGGTAGTCTTTCCATTTCTTGATATCCCTCTTGCATACAACATATTGTTGGGAAGACCTTGGATCCATGATATGCAAGAAGTTACTTCTACTTACCGTCAGTGCATAAATTTTCCCTTCAATGGTACTGATATTTCCATCATGTGGGATAATTCCATGTCTAGCAATGCACTTATTATTGAATCCTTAGTAACACACAATAGAACTGTTGATGAGACTAAGACTACTCTTTATGATTGTGAGAAAAAGTTTAAAATGTTGAAACTTGGAATGGGAGAATATCGACTAGATTTTATTGCTACACTTTCAGTCTCCCCTCGTTCCTATGGAAAACCTTTAGAAGATAAGAAGCCTTCATCTTTCGATATGACATGTTAAGGGAATTTTGTCTAGTCCTCAATTCCTTTAGAAGATGAAAGAGAAGAACAAGTTGTTAGAGAATGGTTCTATAGAGGAAAAGAACCTAAGTTGTGCTTACTACTACAGTTTCTCCCAAAAGATACGGAAAAGGCTACGATTTCCTAGATAGGATGGGTTACCCAGGTCATGGTCCTTTGAGTGATAAGAAACATGCTCTTGTTGAACCTATGAGTCATACAAAAGGAATAAAATCTAAGGATAAGACAGGATTGGGATTCTCTAATACGCAACTAGTTTTTGATCCATCTCCTAATAATAGTGACCAAAATGAGGACAACTTTGTTCCCTCTACTACCATTCTTTGGAATGAATAAGGATCTACACTAGAACATGATGATGAAGCTTCCACATCTCACCAAAGTGAAGAGTCAAAAGTTGAAGATTCTAATAGGGAATGCATTCGCAAGAACGTGGCACGATTGCTACAAAGAGAAAGGGATGTTGAATCACAAGAATATGAATGGGATTCTCTCTCAGTTGAGTCAATAGAATTGGGAATAGATGTGATCCATACTTATTCTAACAAAACCAAAGTGGTAGACGAGTCACCCGTAGGTCTTGATGAGTTGAACTTACGTGTCTCTTTCGTTGATCAAGTTCACCACAATAGGAATCAGATGGATCTAGATACTTTTGATAGAAACCTTGTAGACTTTGAATATCTTTCCACTAGAGATGATTTCCCCCATATCAATTCTTTAGAACCTATCACTTCCCTCCCACTCACGTACCCTGACCTTATTGATTGGTCATAAAAGAACCAACAACCTACATTACCCTCTTTCCAAACTGACTATGAAATATATTTCTACCTCAATGTTATCAAGCTCATGGTTTCTTCCACCAATGAACCAGCAAAAAACATGACTAAGATAGATATCGAGTACCTTAGTCATAAAATTAAGAGAAAAATGAAAAAGAATAGGTACTCTAATGGCGAAAACCACTTTGTGGAGGTGTCAAAGCCTAAAAAGGTAAACAAAAAAGATGTATATAAGGGTGAAAACCTCTTTGAGGTGCTTAAGGATGAGGTACTTAGTAGTCTTCCCAATTAATTTTAGGAAATATCTTCAGTATTGATAGAGCCGACACAAACTATAAATCTTGGGACAACTGAAGCACCTTAGCTCATACATTTAACTCAATCTTTGTCAACGGATGAAAAATAATAGTTCACTAAATTCTTCAGAGGAAAGAAGAAAAATTTTGCTTGGACATATGCAGACATGCAAGGATGGGCACTAATATAATTATGCATCATCTATCCATAGCTCTTGGTGTTAAGTCAGTGAAACATAAATTATAAAAGATGCATCTACATATAGCTCTCTTGGTTAAATTTGAATTATAAAAACTCATGACTGTTGGATTTATACAAGCTATAGATTATGTTGAATGGATCTCAAACATTGTACCTATATCTAAACATGACAAATACATTCGTGTATTTACATATTTTTGAGATCTTAACAAATCTTTCCCAAAGAATGACTTTCTACTTCCTAACATAGACATGATAGTGGATATGATTGCAGGTTATGAAATGTACTCTCTCATGGATGGTTTCTCAGGATACAATCAGAAAAAGATAGCTCCTAAAGATCAAGAAAAGACTACTTTCACATGTACATGGGGAACCTTTTGTTGGAACTTTATGCCATTTGTACTTAAAAATGTTGGAACTACCTATCAAAGAGCTATGACCACCATCTTTCATGACATGATGCATAAAAATATGAAATATTACATGGATTACACCTTGGAAAAGTCTAGAAAAAGGAACATGCATCTTGAAGATTTAAGTTTGATCTTAGAAAAGATGGAACAATTTCAACTCGGATTGAATCCTAAGAAATGTTCTTTTGTAGTCACCTCTAGAAAACTACTTGGATACATCATTTCAACTAAAGGAATTGAGGTTGACCCTGAAAAGGTCCAAGCTATAATGGATATGTCACCTCCCAAGAATATAAGTCAACTAAGGAGTCTACAAGGGCACCTTCAGTCCATCATGAGGTTCATATCCCAACTTGTTGACAGAGCTCAACCTTTCAATAATAATCTAGACAAAGGAGCTATATGTACATGGAATGAGGAATGTGAAAAGAGCCTCCAACAGATCAAGGAATATTTGGCTAAACCTCCAATCTTAATGCCTCCTATCCTAAGAAAACAACTTATTTTTTACATCTCAACTACATCTACGTCCTATGGGGCATTATTGGTACAACAAGATGAGCATGGGAAAGAAAGAGATATATACTACATCATTAGAACATTAGTAGCTTATGAGATCAATTACAACAACATTGAAAAATATTTCCTTGTCATGGTGTTTGTGTCTCAAAAACTCAGACATTATATGTCGGACATACTACACAGCTTGTCGCAAAAATTGATCCTTTAAAATACTTAATAAATAAAGCTACTCTTACTAGTCAACTAGCTAAATGGATGATGATTCTCTCTGAATTTGACATTGAGTATGTTGATCGTAAGGCTATAAAAGGATAATAAATTGTTGATCAACTAGCTGAATTTCCTCTACAAGATGATACTCCTATGCAGATTGACTTTCCTAACGCATCCATCATGTATGTGACTGAGTGAACATGGAAGATGTTCTTTGATAGATCTCACACACATAATGGTGTTGGAGCTAGTATTTTGTTTGTCACACCTCATGGTTACGCTATTCCAAAGTCATACAAGTTGTTGTTTCCTTACACGAACAACATAGCATAATATGAGGCTTTGACAAATGGGATCAAACTAGCCATTGAATGGAGGATAAATGAACTACATATCTTTGAAGACTCTCATCTTATCATTAATCAAACTAATAATGAGTATCAAACTAAAGATGAAAAATTTATTCCTTATAAAAAGATGATTGATGATCTCAAGAGTTATTTCTCTGTTGTCACATTCTAGCAAATTCCTAGAGCTGAGAACAGGGCAGTTGATGTCATGGCTATTTTGGCTTCTATCTTAAAGTTGGAGGAACACAAATCCATATTTCAATTCCTGGTGGAAGAACTATAATACCCTTCCTATGACTCCCCTGATAATTGTGTTATATGCATCGTGATTGGTCATGACTCCTCTCATTGTGCTATAGTTTACTCTTACTTGCATGACCAAATCATCCTTGATAACTTAACCCATAATGAGAAACGACAACTCATTCACAACACTTCCCGCTATACTATCATCTCCAGTGACTTGTTTAGGAAGGTTCTAGATGGAACACTTCTTAGGTGTCTAGAGAAAGATGAGTCCAAACATGCGTTAGCTAAAGTCCATGATGGTGTATGTGTATCTTACCCTAACTGTCTTACACTAGCTTGAAAGCTACTGACTGTTGGTTATTATTGGCCCACTATGAAGACACATGTAATGTGTTATGCTAAGTTTTGTAAGAAGTTTCAAATACATGGGAACTTGATCCATGTTTCAAGTAGAGAACGTATTCAATCTATTACAGATTGGCCTTTTCAGCAATGGGCTTTTGATTTGGTGGGTCAAATATATCCTAACTCATCTTGTAGACACAAATTCATCATCACTGCAACAGAGTATTTCACAAAATTAGGTTGAGATTGTTCCTCTTTGAGTTGCTACAGGGAAACAAGTGTGTTTTTTTATCCTCAATCACATCATCTGTCGCTACAGCATACCTTCCTCCATAGTTACTGATAATGGAGGACAATTAAAAAATAAGGATCTCAAGCAGTTATGTAAGCAATTCAAGATTAAGCAATGCTAGTCTTCAATCTACTAGGTGCAAGGCAATGGTCAGGTTGAAGCTTCTAATAAGACACTGGTGAAAAGATTACACAGGACGGTGAACAAGATAGGAAGAGATTGGCACTTACAAATTAATCTTGCACTATGGTCGTACAGAACTATCATTCACACACCTACTAGAGCTATGCCCTTTGCACTTGTTTATGGATCTAAAGTTTTCTTACTTCTTGAGGTTGAGATACCTTCCCTAAGGGTTTCATGGAGGGGTTTCATCACAGATGATGACTATAGAATTATGCTTATACAAGATCTAGAACTTTTGGATGAGCGTAGAAGAGTTGTGTTTGATCACATGAGGGTATATCAAAAAAGGATGTCACAAAGCTATAAAAAAAAAGGTTCATTCTAGAGAAATTCAAGTTGGAAATCTCATCTTGAGAGAGAATCCCAAAAATAAATAGAACAGAGCACAGAAAGGGAAGTTTGAACCGAATTGGCTTGGTCCCTACATAGTTATTGTTGCTTCCGTGTCTGGTGCTTATCAACTTTCTACACCTTAGGGGGAAAAACTCTTTGAACCTATAAACATCCTTCATCTAAATAAATTATAAGCATGATGCTCGAGAGCTTTATACATATCTTAATGTCCTGAAAAAAATCATTAAAAATATTATAAAATGTCTTGAAAAAACCCTAAAAATTGGTATATGATCCTGAAAAAATCCTTTACAAAATTATAAAATATCCTAAAAAAATATATATGATCCTAAAAAAATCCTAAAAAGTAGAAAAAGTCCTGAAAAAATGATCATCTTAGTGAAAACCTTGCAAACAGGCACTTTGATGCATCAACCAAAAAAAAAAAAAAGAGAAAAGAGAAAAAGTGTCTTGGCGAAAACCTGGAAACAGGCGTCATGGTAGCAAAAATAAAAAATCCTTCCAAGTGGTGAAAACCTGGAAATATGCACTACTTGAGACCCATGCGCTTATATCTATCAGCTTGTCACTTTGCACTCTGATCCCTTTCGACTTCCATCTCCTTGGTCTGGAATTGATCTTTGTCTAGGTCTAGGGGGCATGAACTGTATCCTCCTTTGGTGCATGATGGTGTCTCTTAGTGACTCACCCCAAACAGTGTTTCTCAACACTTCCTTTGACATTGGGTTTTTCTTAACACTTATTGGATATGCTACCTTGAGTCGATGCTTTGTCTGCAGTCTAGGATTTGGCAATATTTCTCACCTACAGGCATGAGTCCTAGCAATTTAGTGATTATCTTTTCTTTTTCACACCACACTTAAATTGGGACGACTAAGACATGGTATGACTTATTTTCTTTATGTGCTGATTGATTACTGATCTTCATTGAGTGTTCCCTCCTTAGTCTCTTTGGGATGTTACGACTAGAGGACTAGGGGCATGGGGCATGTTTTCTTTGATTTCTACTGTGGGTATCACTTTAATGATCATGGGTGTCTCTTTCTTTGACCCCTTGGACACTGGGGAGATTTAGAAGCTATATCCTTGACTATTACATTATTTTTTCTCATGCAAGACTGTACTCGTGGTTATCTTGGAACTTATGCCTCAATGCTGGTATAATCTTGCAACATTAACTTGGAAACTATGTTTAGGTCATCTTGATGCTTATGTCTCAATGCCTACATGTGTTTCCTACATTATATCTGATATAGATCATATTCATATCTTCATAGTTGTGATTGCACTAGTGATGTTGTATGATCTTACGATGTCCCTTAATAAGGATCAATGATAAAACAAGGACCTATTAACCCTTACAAATTTCACTTGGCATCTTCATAGTAGTTTTCATTTTTAGGGTGCATTCTAGTTTTCGTTCGAGTTAGGAGAGAGTCTCCTTCATCATATTGGATGGTTAGTCATCTTCTCTTGATCGTGTATCTTTCTTCTCTCTTGATCATGTCTTTTCACCTCTTCAATCTTTCACTCTTTCGCCTTTTCTTGTCATCTTAAGGGGTTAATCATATCATCATATCTAACTTATCCAAAATGTTAAGTTTCAAATTATGAAGTGCATAACATACATATCAGAGCATAAATTATGAACAACTATGAGAGCATCACATTTCAAAGGATTAAAGAAGAAGGCATGAATACATATCAACATCACATATGATACATGTGCAGAAAGTAAAGATACATCCATGACATAAAGATCACAAAGTAAATGAGACAAGTACACAACATATCGGTCGAATCAAGTATCTCATATATATAAAAAATGAATCAAGTCTGAGTACAATCATGAGATCAAAATCTTGACCAAAATGTCAGATGGAGCCCTAATACAATCTAAGACTAGCTTCCACCCTCCCAAGTAGGTGGAGCAAGTGGAGGAGCCTAGGTCTTGTATGGTGCCTGCATTGCACCCTCTAATCTACCCACACGTTGTGATTAGTTTGGTACTCTCTGAACCTTAGGGACCATGGCTATGTAGGCTACATAATAATAGGTCACTATGGCCCCGTGCTGGTGTGCCTCCTATCGTGCATGGCCCCTCTCTTGTCGCAGCTCCTACACTTGTGCATCTCATCATGCCCTCTCATCCTACAGTTGCTAGTCCCTCGCGGCTATGGTGATCTATGTCTACTGCAACTCAGCCTCTAATGCAGTGACCCTTTGATCCAGTCTATCATCTTCTTTTGCTCTCTTCTTTGGCTGAGTTGTTGGTCTATCCTCCAACCTGATCCCCCTATCCACCTGTGGTTGCCTCACTAACCGCTCCAACTAATCAACCTCCATAGCCACTACCACTCCTCGATCCCTAGATCAGGTGGATGGTTTGTTGCTAGAAGGGGCATCGACCCTGGTCTCGCTAGAGCTACCTCCTCCTCTCCTCCCTCCACCATCCTCATCTCCCCCATCGTCACCTCCATCCCCTCTGTCTCCTCCACCTCTGAGTCTCAAATCCGTCGAAGTTGTAAACCTAGGGTAAGGATACTCCCAGAGCCATCTCCTATAGTCTGAGGTCGTATCTACATCTTTGACCCTAGGGAGAAGGTCTGGTACTACCCTCTAAAGATGATATGTATCATGAAGACATATATCATACCGCAACATGGGACCCCATCCAAGGTCCTCCTCACTGTATCAGGCATAATAGTGGTCTCGGTATTGATGCCTTGTACCCTACCAAACTGTCACCACACTCTGTTGATAACAAAATGCTCTACTATGTCAAAGTGTCTCCTCAATAGTGGCATGTTGTAGAACATGTAAGCTAACTCATATCTAGCCTCGGCCTACTGCTCACAATCAATATACGGCTGCTAGACAACTGAATGAGGATCATCTAGTTTACGCCTCCAATATGGAGTATCCTCCACATGTGTATGTTGTACAAATCTTGAATACATGTATAGGTAGGGTCGACCCCTCTGTCTGAGTTGTACCCTCAGGCGGATCATGGAGATATGCTCCCACGCCCATACCTATGCTATAATGTCCCCTACTGACCAACTCTTCCTCTCCCTGTAGACTATATCATGAAGCTCACGATACATGTCTGCCAGGAGAGAGGGTCCCCATGCCATATGTCTAGGGTGAGATAATAAATCCATAACCAATCTACCCTAGCCACACTGGAAGCCTCTCTAACTCCTTTGTGCTCCTAGGATGTGACCAATCAAAGAACAAAGAATACACGCGACAGGATACTCATCGCTATAGTTGTCCATCATCTTCTCCCATAGGATGGTACAATCAAGAATGGTGAAATCTCCAAAAACACTTTGCATAGTTGTGATCCCATCTGAGGGTGACTGATCAAAATAAATTTGCATCATACGAGATCAAGTATTAGTATCAGAACAATGTAAGTACATTTCAATCAAGAATCTATAATCATCATGATACTTACAGGCTCTCCTCTGCATGGGATGCATAGAATGTGGTAGACATCCTCAAGAGTCAGTGTGATCTCTTCGGTGGGCAAGTGAAAGGTATTATTCTCTGAATGGAACCTCTCAGCAAGCGCAATCAACAATCCATGGTTTTCTCGGATATGGGACATATGTAACAACTCTCTGAGTCCCATGGTGTCTAATATGCCTCTCTCATCATCAAAAAGATGAGGAACTAATCATAAGCCTACTAGATGAGGCACTCTGATGGCCAGATCATTAAAACGTTGATGCATCACAAACACACACAGAAACACATCAAAACACATCAAAGATATATCAGAAAGCAACTAAAAGCATCAAGAAAGCATCAACAATGGATAAAAGTGTCACTAGTCAGACCAATAAGCAGTTAAGTTATCAATTTTGTTTGGACAATATTCAACAAGAAAATTTTATTTTGTAAATACATCATAACATAGTGGTGTGATACTTTAACATGGTATGATACATCGTACTATATCATACAGACATTGGGTGGTCCTAATACGATACACTACATAAAAATCATGTGATACTTTAGGATTGTGTGAAACATCATACGATGTTTCTTAAAAAAGGCACGCGATATTTCAAAGCTTCATATGTAAAAATTCAAAAAAGTATTAAAAATTTGTTAAAATGGTTGAAATGAAGCAAACATCGGAAAAGTTTTTGGAGGCTTACCGCCTAGGGATACCCTCGAGGTCGGTTATGCAACCGGATGAGCTCGAATTGATGTTGGTCAACGAGTACTTGCTTAACAGCATTAGATTTCCACAATCCATTAGTAATGCAATCAATTTCTGGATTCGATTGTGTGTGTATTTTTAGCATCAATGTTTTGGATCACACTCAGTGATCCATCATCAAGATAGAGAAAATGTCAACGAGTACTTGCTTGTCTGCCATCAAAAAGCTCTCTCTTACTTTGGATTCACTAAAAGACAAATATACAAATGATTTGAAAATGACCCTTTGGGCCCCTTATATAGCATTTTGACCTAAATTTTCAAAGTTTTGAATTTCTATGAAAATTATACCCCTAACTAATTTCGACGTCCTGAATCCATTTTCAGGATCGAAATCAAAATCTGGCTTCATCTTGATTGTCAAAATTGTGTTTTAAAATTCTTTTCCTTTTAGGCACAGTTGACTAACCCTTTGAGACTAATCTCTTGGATCTTTTGAGGCAATCACCATTGCCTCTTTTGTGTTGTCATCTCATCCTTTCTTCTTCCTTTGACCTAATTCTAATGCTACATCTTCCTGGTCAACCTTATTCAAACTAGGGCAAATTTTCATCACTTGGTGGTCAAACTTGGTCTTGTGCACCTATCAATCATCTTGAGCCCTATCTTATCCTAATTTGATCAAATCTATCTCATTTCTACATCTCCTCTACCTCATTTTGATTTCGATCCTGAGGGGGCAAGAATAACCTATCTTTCACAACTGCAAATTGATTCTACTATCTTTATATCTTTGCTAGTTCTCGTCGATCAAATTCGAGATTAGTTGTCTTTCTGTGCTTCATTTGATCAAGTTCGAAGTCAGATCTATCTTGCAATCTTTGCTAGTTCTTGTTCGATCAAGTTCAAGATTAGTTGTCTCTTTGTGCTTTGTTCGATCAAGTTTGGAGTCAGATCTCTATCAGTTACCTCTACATCATCATTCTTTGACTCAATGTGTTCCCAAATCGCTCACACATTAGTCAAAGAGGGCAAATGTAATCACCCAAAAATGGTCTAGTAAACTATGAGTCTCACTCTAACATTAAAATTTTAAATACTAGACTACATCTTGTGCTTAATCAATTTTGCACATTGATTTAATCTCTTATCTCTTGATCAAATTATCACTTTATCTTTTATTGGATGATATTCTAAAGTTTGACCAGTTTATCCTAAGCTTTATTTGATTAAAAGAACATGTCCCCTTTTAATTAAATAAAATTCCCTTTATCCTATGTGTGCACATGAAAAAAGAATTTCCTAATTTTTGTCTACACATTGAATGCACATTCTTCAAGATGAGTAGAATCTCCTTTTGCCTCTTAATCTCTTCCACGCATCTTTTTGCCTCTTAACCATGTCCATTGATTTTGCCTCTTGAGAATCTTGTGCACCAAAGTCAAAATAGAGATTTTTCTCCACCCTTGGATTTTGCCTCTTAATCTCTCACCGTTCATTGTTCTTTAAAAAGGAAACATTTTCCTCACTCTTGCATCTCTTAGACTTATGCTATTGTTATGCTATCATTTTGCTTACTTGCACTCTTGCATTCTTAGAGCATTCTTGAGCATTTGCATCTTGCATTCTAGTTGACTTGCATTATAGATTAATATTTTCTTAATGCATTTAGCTTAACTAGGAGGTATTGTAATCTTGTTAGATTAGATTTGCTTTCTTTGTTCTTGCATTTGCATCAATAGCTTAGTTCTTGCATCTCATCTTAGATTACTTTCATTTGCATCATCATTTGAATCTTCCATTCTATGGTGCACCTTGCAAAGGTTTCTTATTGAGGTTCATTTGAGAACTACCATTCATAATATCTTACATTCTTGCACGTTATAGATAGGAAGCTATAAGCCGCTTCTTGAGATATCCTTCTTCATAAATCCTCTCAAGTGTAATGGTTTATAGAAGTGTGTCACATTTTGATCACACGCTTATGAGTTCATCGATGTAGCTTTGTGTTGTGGAATAATGAAATGAAGGTCACACTGACAATCGATGGTGAAGCAGTATAACCTATACCGATGATTAGAAATACATAGCTCTATCAAAATAGTAAATGGGCCCTACTCAGAGATGATTAATGCCATAAACTTGTTTTTATTACTCAAATGTTTTCTTTCCGCAAACTAATTGTGACTGATTGTAAAGAGATGTGTCTCTTCATTCATATGGAACCTCCTACTATATAGAGGAGATTATTTTGTAATAAAGGGGATATTGGTATACTATTTTACATACACTACATTTTTGCAAGTTATTTTTGTAAACAATGAAAACTTTTTATTATTAATATATACTAGCAAGTTCTTTCAATTTGAAGTTGTGGATCTGATCGTTTTGGATTAGTCAATCCTTTGTGATTTTACTTCCAGAAAGTGAAGCGGCTCTCAATCTTTGTGTGGAGACTATTTATATTATTCTGCAAATTTGATCATTAGATTTAATAATCATTATTATCTCTATCTTATTGGCCTCATTAAGTTTGGGTTAAAATCAATAAGATTAATTGTGGAATGATAGAGTAATTGAAAGCATCAAAAGGAAGTAGTTGATAGAAACATTTCTCGTCTCACATAAGTTGTATGTAGGATTAAGAAGAAATTGTCTCTATAGCCCAATTGAAGAAGGCATTGGTCTATCATCTTTTTAAAAGTCATTGTTTGAAGGATTACAAGTAGAAAGTAGGAATAATTTTCATTTTACATAAATCAATTCATAAAAGCATTCAAAATACTCTCAGTACAGTGATCAAAATATAGGTTCGGTGATTTATAAATTGTAGAATATACAATTTGGTCTCCCTCAAAACCCTATTGTCACCTTGAGAGATCAACCAAAAATCTCGAAATACAACTACAGATCTACTATAAAAAGCCTTAAGCCCAAAGTTTGGGTTAAGGAATAGGTGCACCTACCTTGCTCCTGCAAAGCCTAAAGTGTAGGAGAAGAGGATCATAATTGATCATTCTCGTTCGTTGGCCAAGTCAGTTGGAAAGTCCAAACATTAAGTTAGGCAAGCTCATAGGATTTCCAATCTGCTGATTTGGAAACCAACAAGGCCAAAGGCACCAAGTGAAATCTTGCAATATTGAGGATCCAACAATTTATGTTGTGTAAAGTTTTATCATCTTTTATTGTTATGTCTAGAGTGCAATAATGAGTTGGGTTAATACTATGATTTGCATGTGGTTGCAAAGCTTAGTGAATATTTAACACCTAGTTATGGTTGGAGGTTCTTGGATACTACTTTTGAACTGTTTGTTTATCATGATACATAATAGAACATTTTGGGGGGAAGGAATATGTATTTGTAGTACTTCTTGGCCAAGTGCTTTAAAATGAAATGATTTTATTTCTCAACTAGCAAAGCCAACTTCAAATGCTTTAGTAAGAATGTGATTGCTCAAGCTCTTTCTTCTAACAAAATCCTTAAATATGGGTTTATCATAACCTATTGAGATGTATAGTTTGAAGGAAAAAGAGACATTGCCAAACAATTTGGATCCTAATTGTTGAAGAGGGGGTTATTTTAAAGAGGCAAGAGGAACATCAAGAGTCAATCTCAATTTGTCAAAGCTACACTTGCTCAAGGCTTTTTGCAACATTCACCAAATCTATAAGGCCTCTAGGTATACATTTTTTGGGCCATTTAGAGGCTTCTAATGACATTGTCATTCTTATTTCCTATTCAAACAAGATACATCATACTTCAAGGCACAAAGAGGTTTTCCATGGCATTTGCTTCCCTTCACTAGACTCATCATGTCTAAGAGCTCCAGAAGAAATGAGAAAGCAAGGCAACAAGTTGCATATTCAAGAGATTATTAATTCTAAGGATGAGGTATCCTCTCAAAGGGGGCCTTAAAAAGTCTATGGAATGCCTAATTCATGTGTTTTATAATCACCCACATGACTACAAGCGAGTATTTTTTGGGCCCCAATGGTGTAGATTATTGATTAATGGTTTGAAAAGGGTGACTTAATTTGCTTTCTCATCTATCTATAATAGACCATTATGATCATTTGAATATATGAATCTTTAGTATTATTTCAACTTCACTTTGTTTGTAAGAGCTCTATAATAATCCTTTAATTAATTGATTAAAAATATAAAAAATAAAAGTTCAACAATAAAGACTTCCAAATCTCATTTAATAAAACTTGTTAAACATGTTTGTCAATACTATCAATCTTTCAATTTTAAGTTCATAAATCAAAGCAAAGCTCTATTTTATAGGTACATTAGATCACAAAACTTCCAAATTGATTTCATCAATCATAACTTATTTGACAATATACTAAAGAGCTTAAATCAATTTGACAACATAAAATTTGGATCCACAACTTATAGAAATACATATTTCACAAGTCTTGGTCATCTTAAACTAATCATTATAGATGTATCAAAATTCAGTATAAACCCTCCATCAAAGCATCTTCTATCTCATTTTCTTTAGATTTTAAGGTACATGTTTATTATTATTACTTATTTATATTTCAAAATCTGGTTAAGTATGCATTTTCAATCTTATAGTATTTATTTAATAATTTTATTTATATTGCAGATATTAAACATTTATTGTAATTTAATCAAGTTCAAGTTTGCAATAATAGCTCCTCCCTAAACTCCTTGCATAAGAAAGTGATCAAATTATTTGATGATCATCCTAGCATATTTTAAGAGCAAACGAGTAATACTTATGCTAGCAAGGATTCAGTGAGAAACTTAGCAAATCCTTCCTGTTTGCCTCACTGTATAGTGTTATGACTTCATCTTATATTAAAGAGGGATGAATCTTATTGTACATGGCTTCTGGTATCAATTGTATAAGTTCACAGAGATAAATCATTCATTTCATAACATTACTTGAAGAGTTGATACAAAGGTATATGATACAGTTGATACAAAGGTAGATGATAATTTTTTTAGTTAATGAGATAGAGAAATACAGAGCATATAGGTAGATACCATCAAGACATGAACAAATCCCATTTTTGTTAATAAACAAGATGGATGAGTATTTTATCAGAAAGCTAAGTGGATGAGAGATTCATCAGAAAGCTAAAAAGTCAAAGCATTGAGATTTTCAAACAAAACTCCGGGAATAAATCAAGATGTTCTTGAGTTTTAATTGTGCGAGTTAATTCATAACATCTCAGATCAAATTTGTTTTCGAGTTTCATTGTGTCAAATTCTCTAAGCCATCAATGAAAGAAGAATGAAATTGTATCCGATTGGCAGAGTGTAATGCATTCCTGACATACATAGTTGCCCCCATACATTACATCAAGCAGTTTTCTATATTGTGCAATACTAGAAATAGAATTTGTATCCCCAATGGGAATAGGAACAGCAAAAGTAAATACAACAAAATAGTGCACAGTGCAACCAGGGCAAACCCAGGTCACAGTAAAGATAAGCATTTTCAAATTTTAGAAGAAACGATCAGCATATGGAAATCCTTGTGTTATATAGGAGTCATTCAAAAAATCGATTATCAGAATCAGAATACTAAAAATATTACAGGAAAAGGGAAATAATACAGTAAACACACCAGTGCTCGTCAAATCAAAGAGAAACATACAATAAAATAGGAGGAGATTCTTGAAATTGTCCACTTTGAGTGTCATTTACTACCTGATTCATTACCTCAAACACATTTCCTGTAGCACCATTAAATTTTGTTTTCTTTGGAGCTATTAAACACAAAGAGTGGAATAGTTGGATTTGGAATGCAGAACAGATTAGCACAATCTGGCCTGCGGTACAGCTTTCATTTGATGGATTGTAACAGACCAAATTCCAATAAACATCCACAGATCCAATGCATTACCATTGCTTGTAAAGAAATTATTTGTACGTGACAAAAAGCAGAAGCAAAATCAGTGGCTAAGATGGCATCGATCTATATAACAAGAATTAAAAAGATATCATTGACATTAAAACCAGTGGATTGTAAGGAACAGTATTATTAGAGACCAGAACCCTGATTTGAAACATTGATACCCTGCCTTTGAAGATAAAAGGCAAATAATGAACGCAAGGTTTACACAGTCCATGAAACTTCGAGAAAAAGCTATGTACGTTTTATTTTATCAACATTTGGGATAACACTTGGTGATCCAAAATGAAAATGAAGTAAACATGTTTAGGAAGCAATTTCAATCTCCCAAAAGTCCATTGCCCCAAAGCACGTTACCCGTGATTAAAAAAGATTGAGCTTCTGAAAATCACAACTAGACAGATTTAACTCTCTTAGTTCAAATTTGCAGATGTACAGTAAATAAAACCCCCTCATGGGGTGGAGGGAAAAACCCTAACTAAAAATGAAGCAATAAAAAACAGAAGCCCTAATGGACGGCAAGGAAATCGAGAGGAGGAGGAAGTGGGTCGAGAGCATCTACCATTCCAACAGCAGGAGGAGGAGGACTGGAAGGCGTGGAGTGAATGAATAGAGCCTTGGACGCGAGCAACTTCTTTCTTTGGGGAAAAGAGGGACCAAAACAGACGACTGCAAAGCAAGGGGCGGGAATCGGCTCCTCCATGGGCGGATTAGCCCTTGCAGAGGGCAAAGGCAGCAGAGAAGCAGTGTTAGATCTCGCAGAGGCTTTGATCCGCGCATCTCTCAGCCTGGCCAACGCACCAGGCTTCAGATATCTTTGCAGTCTCTGCTCTCTCTTGCTTGACCTCTCCACACTCCTTATTGGACTTTGCATTATGCCCACTCCTGCTCGTCTTCGTTTAGATAAGAAATTTTGGTCTGTCTGTTTTTCTCTGAGCAGAAGAAAATAGGTAAAGAGGGGGAAAATCAGTGGCCGCCATTCTGGCTTTTAAAATGAAAACATGGCGGGAGGTGCCATTTTGTGCTCCCGCGCGATAAAAGCGACCGGCTCAGTCGGTATCCTACCGCATTTGCAACGTGTCAGGGAGGGACATCGCTGCATTTTGCTCGCATGGATCAATCTCTAGCCGTACGATTCTGCCAATGAGCTTCACATACCTAGATGAAGATAATATCGTATAAATTTAAAAATAGATAAAATATGATATAAATTTAAAACTGAATAATATGATTTAAATTTAAGCAACATTTTGACTTTAAGAGAAGTTGTCTATATAAAAATGAGACTAAGAAACAAGAGTTCATAATGCTCTAGTCATTTTTGTATTTGGTATGCTTTTGTTATTCATATTTGGATTAGTTTGGAATCAAGCAATGGAATTGGATTATGATTTTTGTTTCTTTATAATTGGTTTATGCTCATGTATTATTTGTCACACATAATCTCATCCTCTTTGTCTTTATAATTATGGTCATGTTTACAACCTTTCTATGTAATAGGAATGGTTTATCTAAATTGGTGGTGTTGTAAACACTATTAAAAGCTTTTACCAAGGAGATTGAGCAATAGGACTTCCTTGATGATGATCAAATACCACAAAGATTTGTGAGATTCGATATTGGAACCTTATATGGAATGCAAAATGCCGAGGAGACTGCATTGTAATATCTTTGTGATTTGAGTAATTTGATATATTATTTTTTATTAAGGAAAATAGGTTTTAATGGGGCCTTGAAACCCTTACAGCATTAAAATTTTAACATAGATAAAGCGTGAAAAGTAGCAACAACAAAATAGCCACAGCTAAAAAATAACAGTCCCCAACCGACAACAAGCAAAAAACCAGAAAACAGAACCAGGGACAGAACAAAAAACTAGGAAATGCCCAAAGCCAGGAGAACAGCTCAGGCAAATTCTTTGAGAATCTCCGCCGCACGAATCTCAAGCTCAGACGCCCTACCAGCCGCCTCCTTAAGCTCCAAAAGATCTTTATCAGGTTCCTGGGTGTCCTTTTTCATTGTGCTGCATCTGGTCCTCTTCCTCAAACCATCCTCAGGAGACTTATCTTTGCCACTGTTAGGAGACTGGTCTTCCTCCTTACTACCCCTGTGTTCCTCAATTTTGCTAATCAGTACCTTTATGTTGTCGTTAAAAGCTTTAACAATGTTGTAGCTTTGTTCAGCAATTTTCTGCAAGGTACCCTCCATGCTCTGAACTCTACTCTTCACTTCCTCCACTTTGTTTTCCATATCATTCTTCTCCTTAGTATTCATGTTCTTGTTGCTACAATTCTCCCTCTCCAGTCTACCCACCCTGTATTTTAGCTCCTAGATTTCATGATATGTCCATTTAATTGTTCTATAGCTATCAATAACATTGTTTTTAGCATTGTTGAGCACATCCATCTGAGGGTTTTCTTTAGTGATGTCGCTCAAAATAACCAGGACAAGATCAATAAGCTCCTCCATTTGAATTTTTCCCTCCTTATTCTCCTTAACCAAAGTTTTCATCATTTCCCTCTTTAGACCCATCCTGACAGAGACATTATCAAAATTCCTCCAGACCACACTCTTGTCTTTGCCCGAAATCTTGCAAGTGTACTGGCCAGACCCATATTCATCAAAGCCCTGCTCATTCTCATCCTCTCTCCCCTGATTCTCCTCTTCCTCTTCGCTATCCTTCCCTTCCTCCTACCTTTCCTCCTTTGAATCATCTTCAATATCCTTCCTTTTATTCAGCCTCCTGAAAGGTTTGTCAGCAAAAACCTCCTCTCTGTCCGTAGGGATCTTAATAGTAATGGTTCTCTTACCACCCTTTTTCTTCTTATTTTCCTCTTCTTCACAAAAGGTATCTTCCTCCTCATCAGCACTTTCACCCTCTGTATTCATACCCTCCGCCTCCTCATTGTAATCTCTATCAGACGAGATCTCAATGCCCTGATTAGGGTCGGGAGTCTCCTTTTTCTCCATCTTCTCCATTTTAATTTTCTTTTTCCCCTTTTTGATCTGAGGAGAAGCCTTCTCATCCGTGTCCGGATGCATATCTTGGCTTTCCTCAGTATCAGATGGGATATACTCTTCTTCTCCCGAATCAATACCCTCCTTACCCACCTTCCTATGCTTAATTTCTTTCCCTATAGTTCTAGCCTTAAAAAATTCATAAATTAACAACAAAATCCCCTCATGGAAAGCAGGGTTACCAATAGGCTTCTCCCTATAGTCATTGATATTCTCATTGATAGACGAATATAGGAAAAAGGGGATAGAAATCTTAGTCCTAGACCTAAAATGGTTAAGAAGCACGAAGTGGTAGGAGTAGATGAGATCGAATCTCGTGTCCAGGGAAATGTACTTGATAATCGCCCTCAGCACAAACCTCCACATCAATTTAATGGACTTCGGTAGGTAGTAGGTACTTTTCTTCACAAGAGCCTTCTTTTCCTCCACACCTTTGGCAAATTCCATCACCACCTGACCCGAAATGCACTTGTCTCTGTAAAATTTCTTCCCAATAATGGGGATGCCCATAACCGTAGAAATAACCTCCTCCGTCATAGTGAAATCCACCCCATCAATTTTGACACTCCCCTCATTCCAATTCTTGACCATGGTGCGGGTAACAGAGGATTTCCACCCACGAAGCCTTTCAATGAATGTAGTAACTTCACCTTTACTCAAAATACTCCACACCTTATAGCGTTGATGCCACTTACCAGCTTCGTCCTCTGGTTCCCTCCTGTGTCTTTCCCCCACCATTTTATCGTTCTCTCTGCAATCTTTTCCCCTGGCAACAAAGTCTTTTGAAAACTAATTCCAAATGATATGAATGGTATTCTCGATCCTTCTTTTAACCTCATGAAAATTATACCAAAAAATGGGCCTCAAAGTGCAATGATGACAATTACTAAGGTGTTTCATACTTTGGCTATCATACTTACACATCATTTTTCGACACATATCCCACAAAACATAAACTTTCATTATTATCATTTAATGTTTCCCAATCTGCTCGGGATCCTCTCCCTTTCAATTAAATCTTTGATTTCAAGTGGAATTTTATGTCCGTCCATCCATCTTTTCATCTCATCTTTCCTGACTGCCCAGTTGGCCAGCCTGTCAGCCACTTGGTTTGCTTCCCTGTACTCATGAGCCATGTAGACACTGTCAAAGGACTTAAGAAGCTGAATGCTCTCATCAATGATATTCACAATCGTCCAAGTAGGCTCATTTTTCTCATTAAGACAATCTATTATATTCTTTGAGTCTCCTTCCAGCCATAATTTTCTGACTCCTATATCCCAAGCAAGTTTGATAGTTTGATGGGCCGCAATCGCCTCCGCATAGTGGTTAGTTTGCACCCCGAGAGGAACTGAAATAGCAGCCATTCCTTTGCCATGTTCATTTATGATGATGCCACCAACCCCAGCTTGGCCAGGGTTGCCTTTAGCAGCCCCATCAAAGTTTGCTTTACACCAGCCCTTAGGCGGGAGAGTCCATCTGCAGTCCTCCCTTCTGTTTCTATCATTATCCTTTGTGATGAGAAGAGGGTTACACCCTTTAATGATAGTATAGTTCTCTAACAGAGCGTTAAGGCTTTTGTGGAAAACCACTTTAGCATTGGTTTCTTTCTCCCTAAAAATTTGGTTGTTCCGCTCCTTCCACGCCCCCCAACAAAGATGAGGCAGAGACTAAGCCCATAAGCCCTTGTTCACATCCCCAATCGCCCCACAATGCCACTGTTCAAAGAGATCCCTCATGTTGTTGGGAAAAACCCAAGTCAACTTGAAGAAAGATAGGAAAGAAGACCAAATGTCTCTGGTGAAATGGCAGTGAATGAAGATGTGGTCTACACTTTCACTATGCTTTTTGCAGAGGATGCATCTATTAGGCATCAGATGACCCCTCTTGGTAAGGTTTTCCACCATCAAAATATAGTTCTGAAGCATTATCCAAAAAAAATGTTGATTTTGGGAATAAGGCCAGTATACCAAGCTTTGGCCCAGATGGGGATTGTTTCAAAGTTTTGCATAGTTTCGTAGCCCGAATCCACAGTGTAGTTGTCATCCTTAGTCACCCCCAAATAATGGTATCCTTGTTGAGGGACATAGGGATATGCCTAATCATGTCCATCAATAGCTTAAGCTCCTGGGATATCTCAGTTGGGTTCACCCATTCATCATTGACCCTGTAGTTGCTCACTCTGCAGCCAAATCTTTCCATACATATTATTGCCCATTTATTATACGGCTCAATGTTCCATAAGGGCCCTAGTCTTAGCCAATCATCATGCCAGCAATTAATATCTTCCTCATTACCAAGTTTCCATTTCGCCTTCTCAGTGGCTAAGCCTTTAGTCTTTAGGATGCCATTCCAAATGTTGGAACCCCTTGGGTCATTGTCTCTGCTGATGAACTGCTTGAAGTTGATATTGGCAGAATACTTATCCTTCAAAATATCCCTCCATTCCCCCTTGGAGTTAAAGATCCTCCATATCTGTTTAGCTTTCAGGGCCCTATTGAACTGCTTCAGATTCCTAATCCCCAAACCCCCCTGCTTTATGGGTCTACAGATATTCTCCCAAGCCACCAACGAGTACTTCTTATTTCCTTCAAGACCAGCCCACAAAAACTTCCTCTAAATGGACTCCAAAGTATCAACCACTTTGGAAGGAATAGAGAACATGCTTCAAGCATAAGTAGGCAAATTCTACAAAGTAGATTTGATCAATACAACTTTTGAAGCCTGACTCAGAGTAATGCCTTTCCAGCCCGCCAGCTTTTTGTTGAACCTATCAATGAGATTATTCCAAAAGAGTTCAAGAAGTTTGGACCCCATAGGGAGCCCCAAATACGAAGAAGGGAGAGAACCAATACCACAACCCAAAATACCAGCAATTTTCCTATGTTGGCCCTCAGGGGTGTTAACAAAGAAAACCGAACTCTTGCTCCAATTAATGAGTTGGCCCGAGGCATTAGAATAAGTATTGAGAATGGACTTCACATTTCTGGCTTCTTTCACTGAAGCCTCTCCCCCTAAGATGGTGTCATCCACAAATTTCTTATGAGAGAAAATCAGGGGTCCAGAAGAAGGTCTTAACCCAGAAATATCACCTCTGTTCCTTTTATCATGAATGAGTCTTCCCAGGCATTCTGCCAGAATGATGAAGAGGATCGGAGAGAGGGGATCCCCTTGCCTAAGCCCCCTAGAAGATTTGAAGAAATCAGAGGGAGAACCATTAACGATCACCGCAAAAGTGGGGGTGGAGATCAGTTGAGATATAATCTTTCTAGTTTTATCATTGAAACCAAAAGCTTCAAGAACTTTGTCCAGGAACATCCAGTCCACCCTGTCATAGGCCTTAGACAAATCAAGTTTGAGTAGGAAACCATCCTTTTTACCTTCCTCTAAAGAATGGATAACCTCATGCACGACAATGATAGAATCAAGGATTTGTCTACCAGGGACAAAACTCGTTTGTTGAGGGGAATTAATCCCCAGAAGAAATTTGATAATTCTATTGGTTAAAACTTTTGAAAAAATCTTGTAAAAAGAGTTGCAAAGACTAATAGGCCTAAAATTTTCAAAAGAATCTGCACTTGTGACTTTGGGGATCAAAACTAGAAAAGTAGCATTGATCTCTTTAAGCAAGCATTTGGCACCAAAAAAATTCCTGAACTGCTTTGACAAGGTCATCTTTAATAACTTCCCAATACATCTGGAAGAAAAAAGTGGGGAAGCCATCAGAGCTAGGAACCTTCTTAGCAGGTAGAGAGAAGACAGCCTCCTTGATTTCATCAATTTCCAAAATAGCCACTAGAGACCTGTTCTGGCTAGTAGTACTCACACTTGGAATGGTCTTGAGAATATCCACCTGGTCCTCTTCTCCCAAGTTGATCTCTTTGGTAAGGATAGCGAAGAAACACCTAATAGCTTCCTTAGCAATCTCTTTGTCTTCCCCAATGGTATCATCCCCCTTTTTAATAGCACTAATTCTATTGGCAGCCCTGTGTTTCATAGTAGATAGGTGGAAGAATCTAGAGTTTTTGTCCCCTTCCTTTAACCACACCTATCTAGACCTCTGCCTCCAAAACATTTCCTCTTTGCCCACAATGTTGTGAAGATAAGCCAGAATAGTCTTTTCAGCATTCATCCTACTTTCGTCATACCCCATGTTCTGAATTGCTTCCTGCACCTCAGCAAGATCCGCCATAATCCTTTCCTTAGACAGAAAAATATTCCCAAAGTCCTTTTTGTTCCACTTTCTGTTAATATGATTTAGAACAACAGAGAGGGGGGGGGGTGAATCAATTGTTCTCAGGTCCTGATGTATAAGACAAACTTAAAAACTTTTCTTTAAATTAGATCCAATAACCAAAACAAACTCGGTCATCACTAACTCAATAATAGAAACATATAACAATGCAGTCCACTACTCAGTTGTAACTTAACTTGTAAAACACATAAATGTTCAAACCAAAACATTCACACAAGTATTAACACTAGGATTTATAGTGGAAACCCAATGTGGGAAAAACCACTTTGTAACATGCTACTATTATTTTCACTCTTCTGAAGTGAGCTCGGTTAAAAGCCAACCCTGTCAAAGGTTACAATACAAACTGTTAGGTGTGACCCGGTTAAAGGATTTCAATCACCCTGTTAAAAGTGAGCCTTGTTATAGGACTTACATACACTCCATTAGAATGCAACCTTGTTCAAAGGATTTAACATATGACTGTTAGGTCAACCTCTATTAAAAGGATTTTGACTATTACAATGGTTAGAAAGTAGCAGCAATATTGATCTAAAAAATATACAACTCACTTTGCAAATATCAGATCTGATTCCGTACACTAATGTTGGTTTATTGACTTTGAAACTTTGCCATCTCCATCTCTAATCTGCTCGAAACTTTTCTTCAAGCAACCACCACAATTTTCCTTCAGCCTTTTCTGCTTATACAGTCAATAAAACTTTTCTAATCTTCCACCATTCTCTTTTTCACCCATGCACATGCATATCCAATGCTCAGGTTCCCTTAATACTTTCCTCAGTTAGGTTAACTCATCTTATGCCGCTCAATCTCATTCGTAGATCTTAGTGTTAGGTTAGATTCATTGAATCTACCTACTTCATGTTCTTCGGCTTTATTTCTAGAATCATCTCAAATCTCTTAAAGATTTACAATAAAACATTTTATAGTGCATTTAATGCTTTCAAACAATCAATAAATAAAGTCAACATGTTTTACATAATCCAAGAATTCAACAATGTCAACTCCAAAACTAAATTCTCTTCAAATATAAAAATGCTGATGCTCGGTCAATATTGTGATCAACTACTCAGTCTTCATGTAGAAAGCTCGGTCATTACTAAAAATGTTTCCTCGGCTTATACTGTCTTCCTTGACAATTAACTGTTGTTCAGTCAACACTAGAATTTTTCTCGGCATACACTAACTTGGTCGACACTAACATTACTCAGCTTAAACATGATTTCTCCATTTTTGCTCGGTCAAGCCTACCAGTTTAGTCTTCAGTCTTACTAGTGTAAACAATACATTGTCTCATCATTGTACAACATAGTCAAGTACACTTTGTAGTATCAAGATAACTCAACCTTTCCCTAGGTGCTATTGTTACCAACCTTGCCCCAATCCTTCACAACAATACAATAGATATAGTACTTTTCTAAGTAGCAATAGTCTTACCAATTAAGGTTTGACATCAATGACAATACAACAATTGTTTCAATTGTAGTTTCCAACAATCTCCCTCTTTGGCATTGATGACAACACCATATGATATCACCTAAATAACACATGGATTACCAACCAATCCAAAAACTTATCTGCTCATCAGAGAATTATTTATAATATTCTTAGCTTCATTTTGATTCAGAATCCTATAAGCCTCACTTCTATGACCGTCAGAAGTATTCAGATCTCCCTCTATCCTGATCCTTCATTTTAGTTCATCACCCTTACTTTTCAGTGTCATGTGTTATCATATCAGTTCATCTCCCTCTTTGACAAAAATGCCAAAGCAACAACTAAAACATACATCCATCAGATGTAGATAATATCTGTGCAGTTCAGTGTTTCTCCCTCTGTCATCTTACTTATGACTGATTCCTTGTCTTTGCTTCTTTTCACAACTCTAGGCCAGCCCTAAAGTGTGACAATCTTTTGCATCAATTTGTCAAATATTCTATTGTAGCATATTTGATGCAGTGCTCCTAGTTTGACTAGGCAGCCTCAGTTAGGGGAAGGACCCCTAATTGGCTTCTCAAATACTCATGAGCTTCTCTGGGTAAAGCTTTAGTGAATATGTCTGCTAATTGTTCTTTTGTATTCACATATTCCATTCGGACTTCTTTATCTTGTACTAATTCTCTCAAGTAGTGATACTTGATTGCTATGTGCTTGGTCTTAGTGTGCATCACTGGATTCTTAGAAATATTGATAGCCCTTGTGTTGTCACAGAAAATAACAATAGGTTCAGTGATTTCTTCTTTCATGCCTATCAACAATTGTTTTATCCATACCAGATTTGAACAGTTTACTGCAGCAGCAACATTCTTGGCCTCGGCAGTAGATTGGGAAATGCAATTTTGTTTCTTGCTTGTCCAAGAGACTAATCTTTGTCCAAGAAAGAAAGCTCCACCACTAGTACTCTTTATGTCATCTACATTTCCTACCCAATTAGCATCTGTATAAACTCTGAGTTCAAATTTGTCATCCTTCTTATAATATAGACCATAGTCAGCATTTCCTTTCAAGTATCTCATAATTCTTTTCATAGCCATCATGTGTGTTTCCCTAGGATTGGCAGAGAATCTTGCCACAATCCCAACAGCTAGTGTAATATATGGTCTACTATGTACAACATACTACAATTTTCTAATCATGGATCTGTACAAAGTCTGATTCACTTCTGTAGCATCATCATTCTTAGATAACTTTTGTCCCATAACCATAGGAGTACTCACCGGTTTAGCATCTTCCATCTCAAAAGTTTTCAGTATTTCATTAACATACTTAGACTGTGTAATGAAAATTCCTTTCTTCATCTGATATACTTGTAAACCAACAAAGAATTTGATCTCACCAAAAATGCTCATTTCAAATTCAGTTTGCATTTCATTTGAAAATCTTTTACACAATGCATCTTGTCCACCAAAAATAATGTCATCCACAAAATTTTTTGCCAATAGGATACCTTTACCTTCTTCATCTTTCGTGTACAGATTGCTTGTGTCATTTGTTCTTGAAAATCCAATCTGTATGAAGTAGTTGTGCAACCTCTCATACCATGCTCTAGAGCTTGCTTCAATCCATATAGTGCTTTGTTCAGTTTGCACACCATGTGTCTTCTATTTGGATCAATAAAACCTTCTGGTTGTTCTATGTAAACTTCTTCTTCTAGTATACCATTCAAAAATGCAGACTTGACATCCATTTGATATACCTTAAAATCTTTATAAGCAGCATATGCAAGTAGAGTTCTTATTCCTTCCAATCTAGCTACAGGGGAAAATGTCTCCCCATAATTTATTCCTTCTTGTGCGTAGCCTTTTCATACTAGCCTAGCTTTGTTCCTAGTTATTTCACCATTTTCATTCATCTTATTCTGAAACACCCACTTTGTTCCTATAACATTTTTGTTTTCAGGTCTCGGCACCAGAGTCCAAGTATCATTCTTCCCAATCTAGTCAATCTCCTCATTCATTGCTTGTATCCAGTCTTCATTCTCCAATGCCTCTCTAGTTGACTTGGGTTCAAATTCACACAGTAGGCATGTTGGATCCTTAGTCTTACTTCTGGTCTGAATTCCAGTGTTTTTGTCTCCAATTATTTGTTCAGGCTTGTGATGTCTTCTTACATATTTTGCCAAAACAGGTTCAACTCTTCTCTCCTCTATTTCATCAGGTTCCCCAACAAGATTTTTAGATTCAACTTTTGAATGCTCGGCAACCTCTTCCTGATACTCAACAGCATTTTCTTGTAGCTCGACATGTTCTTGTTCTCTTTCGGCACTGTTTTCCTAATGTTTGGCGGCATCTATCTGTCGCTCAACATTGCTTACCCAAGACTCAGCATCAGGTGCAAGTTTGTTACTTGCCTCTTCTTCTTCCTCAATGTACACAAAAGATCTATAATCTTCTGGTTCTCTTTTGCTGTCAGCTTCATTTCTTTCTGTATACTCATCAATTTTGACATTCACACTTTCCACAATTTTGTTAGTCTTAGAGTTCAAACACTTATAAGATTTACTTTTTGTGGAATATCCTAGGAATATGCCTTCATCACTCTTAGCATCAAACTTTCCATTCCTAGTGTCTTTTAATATATAGCACTTACTTCCAAAGATTCTAAAGTATTTAACACTCGGTGCATGCCCATACCATAATTCATAGGGTGTCAGATTTGTACATTTCTTGATATGTACCCAGTTAAGAGTGTAGACAACAATGCTTATAGCTTCTTTCCAATATTTATGTGCCACATTCTTTTCAATCAACAATGTCCTTGCACAATCCAAGATAGATCTGTTTCTCCTTTCTGCTATACCATTATGTGGAGGTGTTCTAGGTGCAGACATCTGTCTTTTAATTCCTCTATCATTGCAAAATAGATTGAATTCATTTGATGTAAATTATCCACCTCGGTCAGATCTAAGACATTTTAGGTTCCTACCTGTCTCCTTCTCAACCTTAGCCAAATACCACTTAAAGAATTGAAAAGCTTTAGATTCTTCTTTTAGAAACATTACATGCATCACCCTAGTATGATAATCAACAAACAAGATAAAATATCTAGCACCACAGTAACTTTGTACACCCATAGGTCCACAAAGGTCAGTATGAACCAAATCTAAAATGTTTTTAGAAGTAAAGGATTTGCTCTTAAAACTTGACTTTGTCATTTTTCTTAATTGGCATTCCTTGCACATCACATTCTCAGGTTTCTTCAATCTAGGTAGACCTCTTACATTTTTCTTCTTACTTATCTCTACCAGATTGTCAAATTTAACATGACATAGCCTTTTATGCCATAACCAAATATCATCAAGTTGTGCAGTTATACATGTTTCTTCAGATAGGTCAAGATAGAACAAATTACCTCTAGTCTGATCTCCACTTCCAATTAGTTCTCCAGTAGCATCAAATATTTTAGCTTTCTTGTGATGAAATTCCACTCGGTAACTAGTTCTGTTGAGCTGAGCAACACTTAACAAATTATAATTAAGACCTTCAACCCAATATGCATTTTCACAAGATATCTTATCAGTCAGTTTAATCAAACCTTTTCCTATAACGGGACATGGTGCATCATTACCAAATTTTACACTTTTACCTCTATAATGATGTAAGGTCTCAAACTTATTTTTGTCACCAGTCATGTGATGTGAACAACCACTATCAATAATCCATTTATCATTCTTGTTCACATAGGATATCAATGCAGTTTTCTCATCCTCATCAAATTCATCTTTCATTGCAACATAGACTACTTCAATTTCAAAATCATCACTATCAGTGTCAGGTTCTTTTTCAACAATGTAACAAGATTTCTTACCTTTTCCTTTGTAGTCTTTGTTCCTTCGGTAGCTTATGTCATCTCTTCTATCTTTGTGTTTTCTTTTTCTTTCATCATCTTTATCCTTCCTGTCAGGATATCTAGCAGCTATATGACCAACTTTATTACATGCAAAACATATAATAGAGAGTTTACCTTTATACTTTCATTTTCCTCTTCTCAGTCTTCTAGCCATAAGAGCTTCTAGATCTTCCAGTTCTTCATCAGAAGTGTCACTATCACTTTCACTTTCACTTTCATTTTCACTTTCACTGATGCATCTTTCTTTTTCTTTTTTTGGCTTGTTCAGAACTAGTTGTGACTTGAAAGAAGATTCAACATTACCAATGCTTCCAACAGTGAAATTATCATAGTTAGAGAGTTCAAAAGTAGTTAGCTTACCAACCAAACTTTCCAAAGTAAGCACATTAGCAAAGTTTCATCTAGATTCTTAAATAGCTGAGATCTTAATAGCATATATAGGACGCAGGGTTCTTAGTACTTTCCCAATTATAGTTTCATCATCAATAACCCCATTTTCTCCTCTAATAGCATTCACAACTTCTTTTATTCTACCACAATATTGTGCAATGTTTTCACCTTCTTGCATTCTCATTTCATCAAAATTACCTCTAAGACTCTTGGCCTTTGCTTTCAGTACATTTAAGTCACCACCATAGATCCTTGCAAGAGTGTCCCACATCTCCTTAGCAGTTGTGCAATCCTTAATGTCCTCAAATTCTGGATAGCTTAGGGCAGATGCAATTTCCAGAATTGCCTAATTATGTTCTTGCTTAGCTCTAATTTCTTTAGCAGTCAAAGGTGCGACAGGTGAGACATAGCCATTCTCAATGTAGTACTTTGCAGAGTCACCAATACCGGCCAAATGCAGCTTCATCAAGCTTTTCCATGCAGGGAAGTTTTCCTTATTCAGCTTTGGTACCTCCTTCTTATACATCCTGATCATTTGCTTCAAGTCCCTTTAAACTTGATTTTTGTAAACACTAATAATAAGAAACAAAGCTCTGATACCAATTGTTAATATGATTTAAAACAATAGAGAGGGGGGGTGAATCAATTGTTCTCAGGTCCTGATGTATAAGACAAACTTAAAAACTTTTCCTTAAATCAGATCCAATAACCAAAACAAACTCGGTCATCACTGACTCATTAATAGAAACATATAATAATGCAGTCCACTACCCAGCTGTAACTTAACTTGTAAAACATAGAAATGTTCAAACCAAAACATTCACATAAGTATTAACACCAGGATTTATAGTGGAAACCCAATGTGGGAAAAACCACTTTGTAACATGCTACTATTATTTTCACTCTTCTAAAGTGAGCTCGGTTAAAAGCCAACCCTATCAAAGGTTACAATACACACTATTAGGTGTGACCCGGTTAAAGGATTTCAATCACCCTGTTAAAAGTGAGCCTTGTTATAGGACTTACATACACTCCATTAGAATGCAACCTTGTTCAAAGGATTTAACATATGACTGTTAGGTCAACCTCTGCTAAAAGGATTTTGACTATTACAATGGTTAGAAAGTAGCAGCAATATTGATCTGAAAAATATACAACTCACATTGCAAATATCAGATCCGATTCCATACACTAATGCTGGTTTTTTGACTTCAAAACTTTTCCATCTCCATCTCTGATCTACTCAGAACTTTTTTTCAAGCAACCACCACAATTCTCCTTCAGCCTTTTCTACTTATACAGTTAATAAAACTTTTTTGATCTTCCAGCATTCTCTTTTTCACCCATGCACACGCATATCCAATGCTCGGGTTCCCTTAATACTTTCCTCAATTAGGTTAACTCATCTTATGTCGCTCAATCTCATTCGTAGATCTTAGGGTTAGGTCAGATTCATTGAATCTACCCACTTCATGTTCTTCGGCTTCATTTCTAGAATCATCTCAAATCTCTTAAAGATTTACAATAAAACATTTTACAGTGCATTTAATGCTTTTAAACAATCAATAAATAAAGTCAACACATTTTACATAATCCAAGAATTCAACAATGTCGGCTCCAAAACTAAATTCTCTTCAAATATAAAAATGTTGATGCTTGGTCAATACTGTGATCAACTACTCGGTCTTCATGTAGAAAGCTCAGTCATTACTAAAAATGTTTCCTCAACTTATACTATCTTCCTCGGCAATTAATTATTGTTCAGTCGACACTATAATTTTGCTCGGCATACATTGACTCAGTCGACACTAACATTACTCAGCTTAAACATGATTTCTCCATTTTTGCTCAGTCAAGCCTACCAGTTTAGTCTTTAGTCTTACTAGTATAAACAATACATAGTCTCATCATTGTACAACATAGTCAAGTACACTTTGTAGTATCAAGATAACTCAACTTTCCCTAGGTGCTATTGTTACCAACCTTGCCCCAATCCTTCACAACAATACAATAGATATAATACTTTCCTAAGTAGCAACAGTCTTACCAATTAAGGTTTGACATCAATGACAATACAACAATTGTTTCAATTGCAGTTTCCAACACTTTCTTATTTCCATTTTAATATTTTTGAGTTTCTTAGCCACCTTATACATAGTTGTGCCTTCCACATCAATGCCCCACCATTCCCTAATTTTGTCAGAAAGACCAGGGTGAGAAGACCACATCTTCTCAAATCTAAAAGGGAAAGCCTTTTTCCTATTGCAAGAATCTAAGGTGAGAGCAATAGGCGAGTGCTCAGAACCAAGTCTCACCAAAGAGGAGAGTTTGCAGTGATAATGGTTCATCCAATCCAAAGTAATAAGAGCTCTGTCTAGCCTAACTTGAATACAATCCGTCCTAATTCTTCTGTTAGACCAAGTAAGCTTTCCACCTCCTAACTCGACATCCATGAGAGCTAGGTCATTGATCAGATTAGCCAAATGTTGTCTGCTTTCTAGGTCTGAAGGGAGCCCACCTAACTTCTCGGTGGCCAAAATGGGAGTATTGAAATCTCCCATAATAATGCCCTTAGAATCTCCCAACTTGGTCATCAGATTACTTATTTTATTCCAATAGTTCCTTCTACCATTCTTTGTGTCTGGGGCGTAGCTATTCATAATGAACCAGCTTTCCTAATCCTTGAGATTTTTGAATTGAATAAGCAAAATTTTACCTTCATAAAAAATGATATCCATAGTTAAGTTATCCTTCTATATCACTAATAGACCTCCTGAAGCACCCTTAGAATCAGTAGCCGCAATCTTCATCCCTTTATTGAAAATAATGCTTTCCATCTTCTCCTTCTTCATTTTTTTTTCTTGAATCAAAAATATTTCTAGCCTATGATCCCTAATCATATTCATTACAATTTCCTGTTTGTGGATTCCATTGAGTCCACAAATGTTCCAAGATATGATCTTCATAATTTCTTTTGGGGATATGTTTCCTGGATGGTTTTCTGAGTCCCATCTGCAATGTTTCTTCCTTTTTGATTTGATTCTTGCTCCACCTTCCTGGGGTGCTAGACTTACTTCCTATGTCAGCTTTAGCTCTGCTCCTTGTTGCAGCAGGAGAAACCGGTGATGGGTCCCTACTGTTTCATATTGTTTCATATATTGATATATTGCAATTTCATATATTGATATATTGTTTCATATACTTGTAGCATTTATTTTATGTGTAGGCTTCTCCATTTTGTAATTTCTACTATGACTAATCATGTGCCATTTTTACATATTCATCTAGTTACTCTCTTTATTTTCAATCTTTGTGTCTTCAAGATATCATCTCACACAAACTGGTCCTATTTTAATGTGGTCACTTATATATGGTCATGGTCATCTCCTTTGAATGAAAAAATGACTTATGTAACCACGGTCATGTCTACAACCTTTACATGCAATAGTAATAGCTATCTAGATTGGTGGTGTTGCAAAGAATTTTAGAGGATTTTACCAAGGAGACCAAACATTAAAACTTCCTTAATAATGATAAAGCACCGCAAAGATTTGAGAGATTAAATATTGGGACCTCATAAGGAATGTAGAATGCCTAGGAGATTATGTTGTAATATCTTTGTCAGTTTAAGTATTTTAACATAGTGTTTCATAAAGCTATAGCATTTATTTTGTGTGTAGGCTTCTGCATTTTGTAATTTTTACTATGAGTTATTGTTTGTAATTCTTATGAATTTAGCTACTTATTTTTTTATTTACTAAGCATAATATTACCATTTTTGGTCCTCTAGACATAGAATACAACATGCCTTTAGTATGAAACAAAAATGATATGCATTAAAATATTAAAATTCAACTATCAAATGGTATGAACAAGATCATTGGGTATGATAGCATCTGAGGTAAAAGAATATTAAGAAATGAAATGGGTTGGGAACTCTAAAAGGATTTTATTGAGACTTGGTCAAACCATGTGACCTTTTCGTCAAGTCTCAATACCTTTGTACACTTAAGTTTCATTTAACCCATCACAATAACTTATTCAAGAAATCTTTGTATGGGTATACATTTGTTATTTTTCTTAAGTGGTTTTATTTCATCACCTTGTGTTTTAAATATTTCCAAGTCTCAAAAAACCTAACTTTTGAAGGTGTTGGTTTTGCTTTTTAGTGTTTTTGCAATCTATGGGATTTTTCCTTCCAATAAAATGTGGAATTTGATGTCCCAACTAGATATTGTTCACATCCAGTTCACATTCCCTTTTCCATAAACATTCCTTTTGGTTTTTAACTAGTATCAAACTTGCATGATTTTAACCTACAATCAAATACTTTCCAATCTAGTATCCATGTTCACTTATACATAAAATCCTCATAAAGTTCCTTCTCTACCATTTTATTTTCTTTCCTTCACCTTATAACTTTGCAAGAATTTGAAATGTAACAAGATATCTTCACATATCCACTTCAAAAAATTAGTCTATTGTGGATTTCTTTCAAACCTTTTTTTCCTCACATCCTTTAATGTTCTTCTTTTTTCCCTTTTCTATAATTCAAAATGTAGCCAGAAAGTTTCCTTTTTGTTCCAATATTCACTCTAGTGCATATGTTTGCTTATGTGCCCTTTGTTCACATGTTTCTACTTTTCCCTTTTGTAGATCTTTCATCTAAATCTTAAAATGTGAAATTCACTTGTACGTAATTTTTGTACAAACCTGGTCCATGCCTTAGTCATTTTTTGCTTATATTTATGTCTCCTCTTAACGGTTTCAACCCTCCAACTAGTTACAAAACATCCCCCTCCAACTAGAAATGGGTATATCTAATTGAAACTTCCACATCAATTTATTTTTTCTATCAATATTGTTCTTTCTCCCTATGGAACTTCATTTTCTACATGAACTTCATTTTTTGCAAAGTTTCATCTTCCATTTAGCCTTCTTCAATCAATTAACTCCCCAATTTTTGTATCATGTTCAAAGAGTTTTATCACAAACCCCTTCCTTCTAACATCACTTCTTCTTTCTAAATTCATACTAAAATCAATTGTCCTATTGACATCATGCTAGCATCACCATCCTCCAAGTGACCTCTATTCCCATACTAATCTCAATATAAAAGTATGATGTCATTATTTTCTCTTCCCATCTATGCAAGAATTTGATATGCAACCGAATATCACTTTCACTTCACTTCCATCATCCACTTCCACATGAAATTCATACAAAATTGTTATTCATCCATCTCGACTTTAGCAAGAAATTAATATACATTCAGATGTCACCCACACTTCACTTCTATTGTCCACATTCACATCATGTTTTCACATTCTTCCACTTTTCTCGTCGATGGAAGATTAAACATGTTAGGAAATTTCCAACCATACATGAAAAATCTCCACATAAGCCAAATAGATAAATCTATACAAACAAGTAGTCAAAATCCATATGTCAAACAATTGACAACATACTAGATCAAAGACAACACAATGTATAATATGGGAAAACCCTCAAAATGGAAAAAATTGACCTCCAAAAGCATTCATCACGCATATATTATTTAGAAATGAAAATGTTACAATACAACTTAAGAGTCATCCATGAGTACTTTTAAAATGCAAGCTATCTAAAATCACTCCATGTGAATAAGCATATAACCACGTATCTCATACAATGCTTCAAACCCTCACAAATGTAATAAGAAATTATCTCAACTCCTTAGACAAAATGGCCAATTAGACAAACTTAGACAATAATACATGTACTTGCTTTTATAGAATCAATCTCGCACAAAACCACCAAGTGGTATTACATAAAACCATGTGTTAATACCATGAGATTCAAACTCTTTAACCCCTCATTTAATATTAATATAAAGTTTTCTCAGTAATAAATATTCCTTCCATGTGAAGCCCCATATTAAATATTTATCACAATGTTAGATACAACACATAATGTGGACCTAAGAATGTTAACCCCATTTGATGCACATATACCTAGTTCTCCTAGATGCACTACAAATTATAATAAATTAAATATTAATGCATTATGCTAGGTATTGCAAATATGCAGTTGAAGATCATTTTGCTGCTAGAATCTAAAAAGATCAATAACCTAGATTAAATAGTGCAGTCAAATCGAAATAAATTTGTGAATATAAATGATAAAAGATGAAGAAAACAACATAGAGTTAGCCTCCAAGAAGAAACTGTAAATGGTAAAGAAGAAAAATAGCATTAGGAGAATGCAAGAGGAAAACCTACAAAATGCAATTACTATGCAATGGAGTGGATTAAGAAGACTAGCTAGGAGTGAGTATATGTAGGAAATGTGTGTGTGTGTGTGTGTGTGTGTGTGTGTGTGTGTGTGTGTGAGAGAGAGAGAGAGAGAGAGAGAGAGAGAGAGAGAGAGAGAGAGAGACACACACACACACATAAATACGACCAATGGGAAGAGACCACCACAATAGCACAAAAAAGGCATGGAAGATGTTGACACCTTGCACCCACTCACACTGTACTCACTTTGTTAATCCTTAGCAAGCTTAATTAAAGTGTAGGAAAAAACTATGAATAGGAAAATAAATAACCAACTAGAAAATAAAAAACCTTCATTTTAACACCCCCCTTAAGTGCAACTTAGGTGGGTGAAAATATGATGGGTCATATAAAATGAGGTCATATTAGGTACCCAACATATAATAAGTCCCCCCAAAGAGGATAATTCCCCCCACCCTCCCCCACCAAGACAAAAGAAAATTTGAGAAAAAATGCATTAAACATTATCCCAGTGACAACAAGATACTATGTTGCTCCCTAAAAAAAAATATGTGAATTTTTTTATAGAAGCCCAAATTGTCCAAAATTATAGCACGAGTCCAAAAATGCAAACATAAGTAAAATTGGAGACCATTGGAATAATTTATGGGCCCAAGAAGGCAAAAGACATTTATGAGTGGGTTTCTAGTAAATTTTATATAACTTTTTGGTTCTTTTTTAGACTCTTTTAGTTATCTTAGTTGTCCTTCATACCAGAGGCTTCATGTTTTGATATGTTTTGAAAGACTTTCATGCTACATTATCATACTTATAATTTTAGTTTGAAATATGGTTATGTGGTGATAAATGGAGCTAAATGTGATGAAATTGAGATAGGATGTTATATATATTGTTGTTTGCATACTAAATGGTTTTTGTAGCACTTGGTTGAAATGGATTATTGCAATTATTGCATCTTAGAGTCATGAAATTTCTTGTAGCCACTAATAGTCCAATGTTGAATCAGTCTTCTAATCTTGAATAACTTTGTTGATTTGTAGATCTATAAAGTCCTTGAAGACTTATTCTAGTTTTGGTTGGTGGAAGATAAAAAGATCATTACTTCTGATGACAAGTGTGGATTTAGTTAATATGTTTTCAACAGTTCAAGAGTTGTAGTCATGTTAGGACTGTTTGTCATGAGTTATATTGTCTTTATGGATTGTAAATCACTTTCCTAGATTCATGGGTAGTGTACACATGTGTGATTGAATATTTCAACTTCTACAAGCTCTATTTATGAAAGCTTCACATGAATGTAAATATATTATTTTTTAGATAATATATTGTTATTATAGTCAAATCTAAGGATCTACTTTTTGTCATGGTGAATTCATGGATGAACTAAGTGTTAGTCGATCTTTTTTTCTTATGTTAAGTTCAAATAAAGCGTATTCAAGAGAGCCTGCTTAATGTACATCTCTTCCATATTTCTTTTATGCATTATAGGAATAGTTAATTTGTTAAGTCTGTTATAGAGTATGTTGAAGCATACTATTTGAGTTGCATGATTATGTTTATGTACCTTTGGACAACAATAGTGGATCAATTATCATAAGTGTTCTATTTATTCTTAGTTGATGCATGATATATATTTACAATTGTATTCATTGTTAATATAATGTAGAAGATTTTATTTTAAGACATAGGATTAGCATTAATTAATTCAATTGATTACAAATTTTAAGAGTAGTAGATAGCTCCTTTATTGTAACTTTTATTCAAGTAGTTAGATAGCATTCTAAGTAATATTATGATTGATAGATTATGCTAGCCCATTTCAAGTTTACAACCTCAAGTTGACAAGTTAAATGTAATCCACTTCTGTGAGAGGTTGCTCAAGGATAAAATTTACTTAGAGATGATAGGATTACCAACTATATGTTAAAAGTATACCATTATTGTTTGTTGTCATTGATGTCAAACATAGTGTTCTAGAGGAGTTTGGTTTTGTGTTCCCTTAAGATTTGTGGTCCAGAAGTTTTTTATTCTTGGTGATGTGGGTTTGTGTGATGTACCTTTAGTATAGTGGAAGACAAGCACATTTTCATTGCTTAACTAAAGTGCAGTGAAAGATAGGTATGTATCATATATGGTTTTAGAAAAGTGAAAGACAAGTATGTATCCTATATGGTTTTAGAATAGTGGAAGATAGGTATGTATCTTGTGATCATGAGTAGATGGTGTTTTACAGTGTTCTTAAGTTATACTCTTATATATGGAAGTCTACTTGGTCTAGATGTCTATTGTTTAGTTGCAATAACATCGTGTTACAAAGTAGATAGAATTTTTATAGTTGTAGTTATTTGTCTTTCCAGAGTACTTTTTGATCTATAATTTGGGGTTGAAGATGTGTTTGCACTCATACAGATGAATTTAATTTTTGGTCTTGGTAGTGGCATTCTTTGGTGATCAAGAACGTGCTCCTTGTGTTCTAGAGACTGTGTCATACAATGTTGCAGTTCTTTTTTAGTTTTTGTTATGATCCAAATATATGTTGTGGCAACTTCTAACATGGCATGTTGACATGGATTATGATGAAACCAAGACCAAAGAGATCTCAAAAGAGATGTCCATCCTTGCAACAAAGAGACAACACAATGGAAAACACAAAGAAACAACAAGATATAAAAAAATTCAACTCTTTATTATCATTAAATGTCAATTACATGCAACATGTCAAGTTTTAAGGCCTTCTCAGTCATGGGCAATACACCAGCAAGTACAACAAGATCTCAAGATCCACTAGATCCAACTACTCCCTAGCTAGCCCAGATTTGTATACCAACAACAATCTGGTAGAAACTCCAAGATAGATCTATACTTGAGCTCACAATCCACCAAGAAAGCTTATTATTTCCTAAGCCAACACTTAGCCAATAGCCTCTCAACTCCACACTATTTACCCTTGCTTCTCCTTTCTATTCTACCCATACCCTCCTTTTATACAACATAGCCACAAGTCTTCTTTACAAATTATAAATTATAAAACAACAATTGGATTCCAAGAAACTCATGAAAAAACATGTTATCCTTCATGTCAACTTGCAACAGTCATTAAATTCACATAGGAGAAAGACACAACCCATATTTAGGTCCTCACACATCCTAACGGTCGATCCACATCATAAGGAATGTGACCTAAATTAAATGCACATGTCAGCCAACCAAAACAATCCAAATAAACTTGTTGATGAGCTAGACCACTAATCATGTCATAACATCAACCAAGCAACATAGAACAAAAATTGATGCCATTCGGTGACAAGACACCAAAAATGAGACCGAGCTCATCGGTGAACCAAAATAGGAACATTTCATTGAGAACCCAAGAGCAGTTACCAAATACAAACTCATCCATCGAGCTCAATCACCAAGTAACATCTGCATTCAGTCACCGAGTTCGTCAGTGAAGAAACACATCTTCCAACCGAGAACTACCACCAAATGACCGAGAATCTCAATTCTCCAACTGAGTTCACCACTTCACCACTTCAAACCATGAAAGCCAAAAACCAACTCCAATATATTTTTGGTTGATACAGGATTGTCAACTACCCAAGTATGCTCCTACATCAGACTCTGATGTGGCATGTTGACATGGCTTCCAATGTGGTATGTGGATCTCTCCATAGCGCATGGTTTGAATTATCATTGGTAGTTATTTCACTTATTGTGTATATGGATTTGGGAAATGTTTAGCATGCTCTTGGTTGGTCTTTCTCTTTTTATGGATCACGATTTAAGATTTAGGCCTGGGTGCTATATTTATTGATTGTTGAAATATCATATTTAGGTTTTGATCTTATACTTAATGCTTATATCTTATTTGGATGGGCTCATGCTATATGAGACCTATGTATTTAATGTTCATCTCTTATTCATTTGGGTCCTTAATTCAGATTTTTTTTTACACTGATCTTATTTACATTTTTTTATTGTCTTGGCCGACATGGAACTCATTTGTAATATATTTTGGTTTGGTTGACCTTGTTGTAATCCCTGATTATCTATCTTGTATATAAGAATTGTTGGTACTTTGGAAAAATCTAAGAGTAAGGTGTGAAGCAAGTGAGGTGTGTGTACCAATTCAACAATTAGCAGAGAAGAGTTTAGTGATAGTAACAAGGAATAAAAGGCAACAATAGTTTGTTGCTAGTGTGGAAATTATTATGTAGATCAATTTCATTATCATGAGAATATGTTTTTATCTACTTTGAAGAGTTGGAAGTAGTTTAAGACAATGATTCTTGGATACTTGAGTTTTTACTGTATCTTTCTACTTTGGCAGTGAGCCTTTGTATGCAATTCTAGAGAAGCAAGCTCATGTTTATATTGTAAGGTAGTGAGCCTTCTTCTTTATCTACATTCATTGTTGAATTGGTAGTGATCCTCTAGTTAGCATTGTGGAGTAGTGAGCTCCTAATCCTTCAGTGAATTATCTGTGTGGGCAAGTCTTCACTATGGTTTTCCCAGTTTTGGTTTTTCCATGTATAAATCTTGGCATTGTTATGTTGTTGATTATGTTCTTTATTTGCATACTATTACTTGTGGTGGTTGTTGAAGTTTTGTTTGTTGATTAACCCCCATCATCCAAAGTGTGTTTATCACTATCCAATCATAAATGGGAAATGGATCTCTATAAACACTATGACTGATACAAAAAAAAAGTGTGCACGTCCACTGAGGTAACCCATGAGATGTAAATAGGGCTAGGGGTCATTTGTCTCATTTTTTAATTTTTACCTTTGGAGAATTAGAAAGAAAAGAAAAAATAATTTTGATAAGATGGTGTTCATTTCAATGGAAAATCACCACAACAAGTGAGTATGGGGCTTTTGACAATCAATAGGATTAGAGGTAGGGGTAAGTGTATCACATCATTTATGATTTTTCCATTTTAGCATTTTTTTATGTAAAATTTGGAGAAAATAAAAAAAATTATTTCATTTCCAACAAGTGTGTTGTACCATACTTGCGTGCATAAATGACACAACTGCCTATACATCATTGCATTTGCTTAATTAACACCTCAATCATTATTATTGACACAAACATATATTTATAATAGTACTGCATCACGTTTGTGATATTGGTAATGTATTTTTTTAACATGTATAATACGTTTGTTTTATTAGCAACGTATTTGTTTAATGTGAAATTGTTAGCATAGGTTTTAATTGTAATGCACATGCATTAGTGCACCACATTTATTTTGTTTGTTGAAATGTGTAAATATTTAAGTGCATTTTTTAACTCATTTAAACTGATACTTGTGAGGTTTAGAGACTCACTTAGATATCCATATATTTCAGGCACATCTCCCATCTTTATACACATAGGAGAACATACTTAATTGCATGTCATTACTTCATCAGGTTGATGACACAAAGAGAGATATCCTTTTGGCCTTAGGACTTCGTTATATTTGCTACATGCTTGAGATTAGAGCTAATAGAGGTCTAATCACTACTGTACCATCTTAAATTGGATGCACTTCAATTTATGACCTTTTAGCTCCTCTTTAGTATGTTTTGCATTACACAATTGCACTTTGAGCACACACCCTTTCCCTTTCTCTCTCTATCCTAGGTGAAATTGAGGTAGGACCTAACACTTAATCCTATATTTCCCTATTTTCACTCATAGGCCAAGGTAGGATCTAATCTCTATGCACCCTCCTCTATCTAGGACCCATTTTTCCAAATCTAGCTTCGGATTGTCAATCCCTGATACACATTACACCTGGAATCCCCATAGATCTGGAAGCTAGGTTATGAGCCTGAGACTAGGTTGACCTATTCCAGAATAGGTTAACCAGGTTGACCTTTTCAAGAACAATTTGACCAGATCAATATATTCAAGAATAACTTGACCGGGTCAACCTATTCAAGAACAATTCAACCAAGTCGACTTGTTCCCATGTGGTTGGGGTTTGTTGGGCCCAAACCTATTTGAAAAGTTTTGTTGATTCCCACTCACTTTAGTCATCTCCCATGGGGGTAATTTCAAAAATTCACTATAAAATGACATCCAAAGACTCATTTACACATGATGGAAGCAAGGTAAAAGTGTGTGTGGACACTAATCTAACATAGATAAATTACAATGTGGAAGCTAAGGAATAGATCTTGTTCTTTCATTGCAAACTGAGGATTTCATCAATAATTCAAGCATTTTTCAAGTAACTACATGACATCATGGAGATGCAAGGGGATCATGAAGATGGCTAGAGTACTTTAGCCTTAGGGGCTTGGTATGATTTTTGTGCTATTTTGAGATTTGATATTTGAATTTCCATATCTTGCACATTTACGCTTACACATACACATACATGCTAGGACTTCACTTATAGAGTAGATTCTTAGCATTTCTAGCTCTTTTAAATTCTAGATCTACAATCTAGGATTCACGAGCACCACATACACACCCAACATCTTTCTAATGGCTATTCATGGAGGTGGAAACCACAAAATAGGGGGTTGACTAAGGAAAACCCCTTCATAGCCACCCACACACACACATTCTATCACAAATTTGGAGGTTACCAACTAGGCAGTTATAGATATAGAAGTTGCAAACTAAGAGCTACCAGAAAAAATCAAGTCAACTTCATTACAACACCCAAGGAACATGGTGACATTGTCAACTTGTTCCTGACAACTTGATATTTTTAGAATTTTTAGGGTTTTCAGCCATGATCGTGGATCCACAATAAAAAATTCAACTACAAGTCTAGATCTATTGTTTTCATAACAAAAAAGCACATTCCATCACACATTTCAAGGTAATTATCCTATCCCTTATTTCATTTGTTAATATAGATCTATTTTTGTGTCTCATTTGGGCCAAATTCTTATATCTTGCATTTAGATCCACTTTGCTTATCTCAATAAGTTCAATTTCACACATACATTCACTTATCCTTTTATCATTTATAACATTGCATGAAAGAGGCCTTGCTAGTGTACTTCCTTGAGGTAATTTGGGTTTAGTATTGGCACCCTTCATCATTTTCAAACCTTGCGAATCTAGGTTATATCAAGAGTTATGCTTGGAAGTCCCTTTTTCTCTTGTATTGAATGGCTTAGGGGGAAAGTGTTAAATCTAATACACCTAGTTTACATTGTTAAAGATCATTGATTCCATTTCCCCCCTGAACATTTTGGTGAACCTAACATGAACCCTCATTGTTTTATCTTGGTAGTTAGATCTTTCTTTTTCATGCATTACATTTATAAACATAAAAATAAATAAATAAATCTTGCTTTGATTGCATTTTGTTTCATTATAAATAGCTTATTTTACTTTCAAGATGTAAGATTTCTTTTATGAGTACTTTGATGATGCATTTGTTATTAAACCTCATGATGTGTCTAGTGGTGAAGTGTTGAATGTAATGAATGATATCTTAATTGAATCTATTCCTCTATCATCTTCCTCTACATCTCTTCAGCCTAACCTTTATGATAGGTTTCTATCATGGCTTCCTCTATGTGAGACTGTTTGTAATATTGAACCTGTTAAACTGGTTCTATTAACTAAACCCCTTATAACTCTCAAAGTATGTCCTTCTCAAAAAACTCTTATTAATCTTAAAGGTTTTCTTTCAAACCAAGAGCCCCTTATATTCCTTAAGGGAAAACCTGATTATACTTCGGTTGCGCATACCTATCGAACACAGAATAATCCTGCACCAACCATTTTGGTTATTCCTACTTCTCTCCTTCCTTCTCAACATGTGTTTCCCCAAGAAACTCGATTTCCTAGTTCCTTAGGTAAGGAGTATGATCTAGTTGAGCAGTTACACGCTACTCCTACAAAGATCCCCCTTTGGGAGCTTCTTGAAACCTCACCCAATTATTATGAGGCTTTACAAAAAGATTTTTCTACTCTTCCTATATCACCACCTAACCAAGATAACATCAATTCCTTCTTGGAGTGTATGCACATGGTGTCTACTCCTCAAATTGTATTTATTCGAGATGAATTGCCTCCTAAGTAAGTGCAAAACCAGTATGATTCTCTTATGGTTTTTGTTCTCATTAATGGAAATCTTATTCAGAGGAATTTGATTGACAATGGGGCAGGTTTGAATGTGTGTAGTATAGATATGCTAAAAGCTATTAAGGTTGATATGACCACTATTAATCCTGATAACATTCCTATTCGTGGATTTGATAACATTGCTAAGAAGACCTTGGGAATCATAACTTTACTTGTTAAAGTTGGTCTAGTTATTGTAGATACCCCAATTTATGGGATGCCAAGACCCCTTAATTAAAATCTTTTGTTGGGAAGACCATGGTTGTATAACATGCATGCTATCCCCTCCACGCTTCATCGCAAGGTTAAATTTAATTTTAATAATGTGATGTAGACACTTCATGCGGATGATAAGCCTAAATTTTTTTTAAACATTGAGTCAGTTAAAGATCTTGGACGTAGTGAAGAAAAAAAAGAAACTAAAATGAAACTCAAAGGAATGAGGAACCTATATCTTCTACCTACATGCTAAAATGTTGACACACTTCTATGAGTCATTATATCCAAGATTGCTCAAGAATGAGGTCTCAAATGGTGACTCATAGCTCTCTATTCATGGAGTGTAAGGGTTTATAATGGAGCCCCTTAGTTTAGACCTAGTTTGTGCCCATGCAAGTACACCATAAAATGAGAGATTCAAAGAGGAAAAATAAGAATGCTAGTCTACATGATCATCAAGTATGCATGAAAATGAAAATGGAAGCTATTCTATATGATAACAATGTATGAAAGCAAACTAATCTATGAAAGGAAATGGTTATGCAAGATTATTCTATGAAATGAAACATGAACCTATTCTAACATGCAAGTGCAAGAGTAATCTAAATGGATTTCCATGGAGGCATGATAGAAGAAGACAAGAAAAGAGAAGTTTCAATATTCAAGCTCAAGTGCTCCAAACTCTTTCTCCAAAATTGCTCTCCAAACCTGCATAACAATAACATAAAAATCTTGATCTCTAAAATCACCATGCATAAAATGAGAAGGAGAGGACTCCTTATAAAGGATTTAGAAATGAAAGGATGGTCAAGATTAAGAGGCAAAAAGAAATGAGCAATGGTGGAGATTAAATCTTGGTTGATCCATGTGCTCAAGATTCTCAATAGGCAAAATCAATGGACATGGTTAAGAGGCAAAAAGATGTGTGGAAGAGATTAAGAGGCAAAAGGAGATTCCACTCATCTTGGAAAGTGTGCATTCAATGTGTAGGCAAAAATACTTTTTATTTTTATTTTATTATTTATTTATTATTTTTAACAAAGTGGTTTCCATTATTTAATTAAAAGATTTTTTTATTTAATTAAAGGAGATTTGTTCTTTTAATTAAATGTGGCTTAGGATAAAGTGATTTTTCTATTTAATTAAAATATTTTTTTATTTAATTAAAAGGAAGCATGTTCTCTTAATTAAATAAAACTTAGGAAAAAAATGATCAAACCTTAGGAAATATTAAAATAATTGAATTAATTACGATTTGATCAAGGAAATTGATTTGAATTGAAAATATTGCAAAGCATTGATTCAGGAAATGATAAATTGATGAATGGGGGCCTAAAGTCTAGGCGACCATTTTAGGGTGCATACACTACCTTGTTTGAGGACAATTGGGGCACTTTAGATTTTACTCCTACTTTTATTGGAGAGTATCCGGGTTTCAAACTTTCCTTCATGAAAATCCCAAAAACCCTAAAAAGTGAGAAAATTATTCATTTTCCTCTTATGGGGGAATTAAGAAATAACTTTGTGGCTTCTTCAACCAATGAAACTATTGAAACTATTAATCCTGATTGCTTTGACACAATGACATATGAAGATCCCTTAAACTTGTTTGATATGGCTGCTCATTATGGTCCTGGATATCATTTCCTAGCTAAAAATGGTTTTAATGGTCAAGCTTGTGGAAAGTCTAAACAAGGAATACATACTCCTTTAACAAATGATGGTTGTGAACATACCTATGGTTTAGGATTTAACCCACGTAAGCAACCTTCCTTCTTTCCAAATGTTAATCACATTTGTAGAGGACCTTTGAAATTAACTAACCCCCACCTTCTCACATTTTACCAAAGGCCATCTCTAAATATCTTTTTCGTTGATGATGCTATCACAAAGTTCTTGGGGGCATATGAAGATTTTCCTTCTTTTCATCATAATAAAAGAAAGCCTTGTTGTCTAAATACTAATGGATATTTTGGGAAGATAGTGAATCCACACAATATCTTGATCCTTTTCCCCTTCTAGAGAATGAAAAGAAAAGAAATCTCTTAATCATAGATACAATAGATGTGCAAATTGATGCTAAAGATCCTGAAAAAGTTATCAATATTAGAAAGTGTCTAGATGAAGATGAGTGTAAGCAACTTACTAACCTTCTCCTTGAATTTTTGGATATTTTTGATTAGGTATATTTGGACATGCCTAGCATTGATCCTAAGATCATCACTCATAATATTGTTCTTGCACCTAATGCTAAGCCAGTGAAACAAAAGATTCATAAAATGAATCCTAGAATAGATCTTCTTGTCAAGGATGAGATAGAAAAGCTCTTAGATGCTGGTTTCATATGTCTAATAGATTATTCCCTTGGATTTTCAATATTATAGTTGTTTCAAAGGGTGAAAATAAGATAAGGATGTGCACTTATTTTCTTGATTTAAACAAGGCTTCTTTGAAGGATGATTTTCCCCTTCCCAACATTGATATGATCGTAGATTCTATAGCAGACCATGCATTAGTAATATACTTTATGGATGGGTTTTCAAGATATAATCAAATATTTGCTCCTCCTTATGACCAATATAAGTCTGCCTTCATTATTCATTGGGGAGCCTTTTGTTGGGTTTACATGCATTTTGGGATAAGGAATGTGGGTGCTACATATCAATGTGCTATGACATTGATCTTTCATGATTATATTGACAAGATCCTTGAATATTATGTGGATGATATTTTGGATAAATTTGTGCTGAGAGATGAACATGTTCCCACACTTAAGTTAATCTTTGAAAGGATACGCAAATACAATATACAATTAAATCCATGAAAATGTGCCTAGGTTTGATAGTGGAAAGTTCCTTGGATTTATTATTTCTAATCAAGGCATCGAGGTTGATACTGAAAAGATTGATGCTATTGTTAACATGCCTCCTACCCAAAATATACCACAACTTCGTAGCTTATAAGAGAAGATACAAGCTATTTATAGATTTGTCTCTCACTTAGCAGATAATATTGTCCCTTTTATCTCCTTACTTAAGAAGGGTACCACTTTCTCTTGGAATGAATATTGTAAGTTGTCATTTGAATGATTCAAGGCTTATCTTGCGAATCCTCATGTTTTACAACCAGCTCGACCTAATAAGTCATTCTTTCTTTACACTTCTTCTTCTTTGAAAGCATTGAGTGTTGTCTTGGCTTAGCATGATAAAGATTTTAAAGAATGTCTAGTGTATTATATAATTTAAACCTTGATTGATTATGAGATATGTTACACTACAATTGAAAGACAATGTCTTGCCTTAGTTTTTTCTTGTTAAAAAATCAAACATTATTTCCTTAAGGTAGAAATTAATGTGTACATGAAATTTGATCCTTTGAAGAATCTCTTTTCAAAAACTTACTTATCAGGATGTCTTGCTAAATGGTTCAGGCTCCTAACTAAATTTGATTTGAATTTTATCTCTCATAAATCTATTAAAGGGCAACCCTTAACTAATCATCTAGTTGAGGCTCCTTCATTTCAATCTACGTCAGAACCCATAGAATTCTCTGATGAGTTTATTTGACCTATTGAGATAGATGACACCTAGGAATTGTACTTTGATGGATCTAAATGTCAAAGTGGGTCTGGTGCGAGTGTTATATTAATACCCCCATCTAGGAAACCTATTTACTTATCCTATAAACTTAATTTCTCTTGTACCAATAACATAGTCGAGTATGAAGCCTTAATCACAGGATTGAGAGCATCTTTGTCTTTACAAATTAAACATGTTAAAATATTTGGAGACACAATTGATCGCGCAATAGATCAATGGAACTTATTAAATGAAGAATGACAAATTGACTAATTATCATGATCTTGCTATAAGCTTGCTTGAAAAGTTTCCTTCTTATTCCATTTAGACATTACCTAGGAAAAATAATAGGCATGCAAATGCTATGGCTAGTGCAACATCTTTGATCACTTTAGATGATGGAGTGATGGACTTTTAGTTTACCATTCAAGCCTTGATTAGTCCTACTATTACTAAGGATCCTTCGTTAGATGTTACTTGTTTAAATATGCATCTTGATGAATGGTATACGCATATCTACCATTACCTAAAAGATGGTTCCTTGCATGGATATGTAATACCCCAAAAATGGGCTTCAGTACCATTGACCTCTTACATCAACAAATCGATCAAAATCAACTCTAAAGTCCTAACCTAAGGCACATCTGCACATCAAATAATCAGAACCCTAATTGATCCTATCTCAATTCTGCATCGGAGAATATTCCTAAATATTCATAATCTATCCTATTTATTTCTAATTAGATATTATTTGGCGATAAATGATATTATTTTATTTATCCTCAAGTCAATTAATTGAATATGTTGAATATTTAATTAATTAAACTTAATTTGGCCACTTAATTAATTATATTTAATTAAATTTATTCCTAATTAATATTATTTTTATTTGACAATAAATCAAATTTCTAAAAATAATTGATTAAATATTTATTTAATTGATTAAATCAAATTGTCAAATTTAATGATTTAATTTTGGATAAAGTTTGATTAAATAATTGATTAACCCATAAATCAATTATTTAATTGTTCAAATCAGTTAAGTTGAGAATAAAACACGTGGAAATTAAATAAACTCATAATTATCTATGGACAAATCAGAAAAGCAGTTAAACTCAAAATCAATTATTAAATTCAATCTGTTAACTTTTTAAAATTAACCTATGATTGTGAGTTGAAAAGCAAATTTGAGTGATTTGAACTTCTAATTTGAGTTAAAAAGCTGACTTTGCATGATTTTGTGAGATAACTATTTCTAATTTCCTGATAACTCAACAATCAATCTGAGTTGATCAGAGAGAGATTTTTGGCTTTCCATGAGTTCTCAAAAACCCTGGATTTCTATATAAACATGCCTCAGTCCTTTACAAATGACTGCAAATTTGGAGAATCCTTGCACGTGTAATCTAGAAAATTTGGAGATTGTGCAATTTTTTAGATTCTTTGCTAACCATTGTTTTCTTAATTTCATAGCATTCATAGCATTGATAGTTTAGCTTTCAATTCATCTTTCAAATTCTTAGATCATTTTTACATAGTTTTCATCATTATTGTGTAGAAAATATAAAAAACATAGATTAAATCTGTATTCATTTTCATAGATTTCATCATTCAAATCCTTCATTTAGGTGTTTCATTATCACTGATCTCGGTCAATTTCTGAGAATACCATACTCGCATCTACTAGAAGGCAGTAAATCACCTAGTTAATGATATACTCGTTTATTGCTTATTTTCTGATTATTAACCAATAATATTTTACGGAAGTGTTGTGTCCATAAACATATACAATTTTCACACACACATTTCTGGCGCCCACCGTGGGGCCTGACAATGGGTTTCCAATCTATTTTTCATCATTTTCCTAACATTTTCAATTCAAGATTCAATTTTTAATTTTTCTTCCGTACAATCTCATACGATATTTACAAATTTTCGTACCAAAAGCCTTTGTCTGTTGTACGACAAACAACATTTTTGCATTGTCATATTTGTTGTTACGTATTGTCATATAGTCTCTGGAATGTCGTGTGTGCAGGTACTCAAAGTTGTATAGTTCCTGAAGTGTCATATGGGATTAAGTATATTATCATACAAGTTTTGAATCCAATTTTCAATTGTCGTATCAAATTTTTGATCAGTTTTTGAGACATTTGATTTGAGATTTTGACTGATGGCTGACTCCAACATTGGTTGTTTATTGTTGCCTGATCATTTTCACAGCCTAATGTATCTTTGTAGGATGAAAAATGAAGACTTGAGTAGAAAAACTGATTATTTTAGCCTCTTCTTGTCTTGACTTCTAAGCCCTTCTTTTGTAGGAAACCCTTTCCAAAAATCGCTTGTCAAAGACACTCATTCAATAAAGATTTTTGACAAAGTGGTTTTGCAGGTTGCCTAAGCATCATCGAGCAAATATTATTTTTTCTTAGTATTTCATTTTCATATGCACCTAGCTAATTAGGTACGTGCACCTATTGCCATTAAGGCAGATATTAAGGGGATTATGTTCTTCTCCTTCTTAGGAGAATCAAAAACCTAGAAGGTATCTTCCCTAGTGCCAATTTGCGTACTATCTTTGGATTAACTCTGCTTGGTGTGTTTTGGATAGGGAAAAGGACAAGGTTAGGGTATTATGCTCTTCTCTTTCAAAGAATCAGAAACCTAGATCCTATGGTCCCCAACCTCACATTTGCTTTAATCCTTTAGAGGGCCTACCGGAGGGGTAAAAAGCTCCTGGGAATGACCCAAGTGGGGACAAATCTTACGTCGACTCTTCCACCCCACTATAAAATTTGACACTTCCTTGAGGTTAAATACTCAGAAGACATAGCTGCGCTTGTTCCTTGGATTCATTCTATGAACATGCTTTGATTTTGTGTAGAGCAGAGCCACTTAAATCTTACTTGCGAGACTACACTAATCAGAGTACTCATAGGGTTAATAGCCTCAATCTTGCTTGCGGGACTATGGGAAACAATTGTGAATGGATGCCTTGATCAAAAGCCTAAGCTAGTTTTCTACCAATCTTCTTTTAAAGGATTTGCAGTGCTTATGCAAGGTGAATAGTAATCACCCCAAGACACTCATCATATCGAGCCCTCTTTGATGCTTGAACTCAGCTAATATGGGCTTCAACATCCATTGTGTGTTGTTGGACCTGCATATTCTAACGAGTCTCTGAGTGTGTACCTAGGTCAGTGAGAAAGAAATACATCTCTTCTCCTATCTAGGGTAAGGTAGGTGTGATTGATTCATTGAGTCAGTTCCCTCATGTTTTCTATGATTGTGAGCCTATTTCTATGATAAATAACCTCAAACAATCCAATACACAGATCTTCAAAACTAGATAGAGAAATTTGCAAACCAATTGAAACCAACTAAGACCAAAATCTTGAAAAACTTGAAAAATTTCAACAAAATCCTTTTCTAGTGTCAACTATCATCTGGAACCTCCAATTATCGTATGATAATTGCTTTTGATCTGCAACTATCATACCAAAACCCCCAAGTGTTGTATAGGTACCAATACTGTGTCATACGAGAATTGTCAAAGACCATCAACAAAAGAAAATCTTGGTGTCAGTTGTCATACAAGCTTCTACAATTATCGTGCTAGACCTCATTCCGTGTCATATGAGCCTAGATACTTGATGCAGGAGCATCCTGGGTGTAAGAGCAATCTTGCATCACCCAAAAATATTTTTGTTTTTATATTCAATAAGGGCTATTTTGTGCAGAGCTGCTATTTATGGAAAGTTACTATTTTTGGTAATTTTTGTATGTGCTCAGAATGATCTGATTTCTTTCTTGGAGGTTCATTTTGGTCATATAAGTCTGCCAGTAAAGTTTCATTGCCAGATCAAGTGTATATTGGAAGATATTGAAGATTTTCAGTATTGGCAGCAGGGTACAGAAACTTTGAACTTAGTTTTTAAGGCTTTAGAGGCCCCAGATGAGGTCAAAAATTTGGGTGACAGGTGCTTGCGCAAGTCAAGCCTGTAGAGCACTTCGTGGCATTTCTGAAATGGGGTTATAATAGTCGAGCGGGTCAACAGGTGATGACTTATGGTCTTCGGAAGTTGGGCCATCTGAAATGACAGAAAATAATTTTCTTCAAAATTTTTGTTCGGGTTTCAAAGGTTATCTTGAGCCGACTATGATGTAGTAAAATGTAAAATAAAATAATTCTAAGTTGGTCGGCCTTATTGGCTAAAATTCTGGAACCTTCCCAGGCGGTGGAAAATTGCCTATATAAGGAAGGTTGTATTATTGTCTTAGGTAGTTCAGAATAGTTCTGGGTATTGATTCGAGGCTTTGTCCTACAGAATATTGTAAGGGAATGCCCATGTGGCTTTGCATATTGTAATTCTAAAAGTTTGTAATTCCACATTTGTGGAGATAACAAGAAGCCAATTTTTTGTTCTTGCATATTATTGTTGTTGTTTCTCTATTTCTGTTATGTGCTTGTGGTATTAAGGGGAGCACCCTTCATCAAGTGGTATCAGAGCAAGAGTTCTTGAGTGTGTAAATAGATCACCGACTGTGAGGCAGTTTGCACCAGGACCGTGGTTAGGGTTTCAACGCGCATCATGAAAATGCCTCCACGAAGAGAACATGGCGGAAGAGCTGGTGCTGTGACACCTGAAGTTAGAGAGCTACAGAGACAAGTGTGAGCATTGCAAGAAGAGATTCACAGAGGAATGAATCTTAATGTCAGAGACGAAAGCGAGGATGAAGCCAAAGAAGAATATCAAGAAGGAGAAGTTGAAATTGTGAACTAGGAGGAAGAAAGACTTTTTCGGGCGATTTCTAAGATTGGGAAAATACCTAAGATTGAGGTTCCTACATTTTCTGGAAATCTTAACCCAGAAGAATTGATCGACTGGATCAATGAATGTGAAGAATATTTTGAGTATGAAGATGTTGAGGATCCTGATAGGGTCAAATTTGCGAAGGCCAGACTAAAAGGTCATGCGAAGATATGGTGGCAAGAGATTCAGTTGGAGTGAAATAGAAGGGGAAAGGAGAAAATCACGAGATGGGATTGGATGGTGGATAAATTGAAGTGACAGTTCATTCCTGTTGATTATGAGCTTGACCTACTGAAGAAAATGCAAAGTTTGAAGCAAGCAGGAAGATCTATTCAGGAGTATACAAAGGAGTTCTATCTACTTCTCATCAGAACAGGCCATGCAGAAGCTGATAAGGAGAAAGTTGCCCGATACCTTAATGGGTTAAGGCCAAGCATTCAGGAGGAGCTGAATCTGGTTCGAATGAACAGTATTGAAGAGGCATACCAGTTTTCCCTAAAAGTAGAGGAAAAGTTGAACAAGAAGTTTGAGAGCAGACAAAATGGAAGAGGTCGCGGTGGACGATCTGGTGGACGGTCATATGGTGGCCGAAATGAAGATCTGAAAAAGAAGGATGAGGCCAGTAGCAGTCAGAATCAGCGAGGAAATAATTCCAATCACTTCGAGGATCAGAATAATAGAGACTAGAGAGGAAGAGGAAGAGGACAAGGACCTGGAAGAGGTGGCTTCCGTGGCAGATGTTTTCACTATGGAGAAGAAGGTCATAGGGCATTTGAATGTCCTCAGTGCCAAGGCAGAACATACAGGAGAAATGAAGGCCAGGCCAGAGTTGCACATGTAGATGAAGATGCCAGATCATCAAATTCTGAAGATGCTGAAAGAGGAGAAACGTTGATTAACAGAAGAGTCCTGTTGAGTGGTGAGAATGAACCTGAGCAAAGGAGGAGCCTGTTTCGCACCAGGTGCAAGTGTGAAGGTAAATGTTGTGATGTGATTATTGATAGTGGAAGCACTGACAATTTGGTGTCAGAAGAGATGGTGACAAAGTTGAAGCTCAAGAGACAGAAACACCCACATCCATATCAGATTGCCTGGGTACAGGATGACCACAAGGTCATGGTCAATGAACAATGCCTAGTGAAGTTCAAGGTTGGCGGATACCAAGATGAGGTATTATGTGATATCATATCTATGGATGCATGTCACATGTTGTTGGGTAGACCATGGCAGTTTGACAGATGTGCTGTACATGATGGTCGTGCGAATACCTATTCTTTGACAAAGGATGGAGTGCGACATAAGCTAAAACCATTGAAGGAGATTGAAGAAAAGGTATGTGGTAATGCAAGGATCGCTTTTGTTGATGAAAGAAATTTTCTAGATGGTATGAGGCATGAGCATGTATGTTTTTCTTTAATTCCAAAAGCTGGTAAAGAGGAAGTAGAAGATGTTCCTGTAGAAGTTGTAGATTTGTTGAATGAGTTTCAGAATATTGTATCCGATAACGTGCCTGATGGATTGCCACCAGTCAGGAAGATCAGTCATCAGATGGACTTGATCCCAGGAGTGAGTTTGCCGAATAAGGCAGCACACAGAATGACACCTATAGAAAGTGAGGAGTTGAACAGACAAGTACATGAGTTGTTACAGAAAGGATTGATCTGTGAGAGTCTGAGTCCCTGTGCTGTACCAACGGTATTAGCACCAAAGAAGAATGGAGAATGGAAGATGTGTACAGATTCTAGGGCAATAAACAAGATTACAATCAAGTACAGGTTTCCATTGCCATGAATGGATGATATTATGGATTGTTTGAGTGGAGCTGTGTATTTCTCAAAGATAGATCTGAAGAGTGGATATCACCAGATTCGGATCAAAGAAGGAGATGAATGGAAGATTGCCTTCAAGACAAAGGAAGGACTATATGAGTGGTTAGTCATGCCTTTTGGGCTAACCAATGCACCGAGCACTTTCATGCGGCTCATGAACAAGGTTCTGAAAGAATTTCTGGGTAAGTTTGTCATTGTTTACCTAAATGATATTTTGATCTTTAGTAAGACATTGGAGGAGCATATGATGCATATTCATATGGTATTTGAGAAGTTGAGAGAAGAGAAATTGTTGATTAATTTGAAGAAGTGCAGTTTTGTGAAGAAAGAGTTAGTGTATTTGGGATTTGTAGTTTTAGTAGAAGGTCTGAAAATGGACCCAGAGAAGGTACAGGCTATTCTTGAATGGCCTACTCCAAGGAATGCTACTGAGGTAAGATCTTTTCATGGTCTAGCTAGTTTTTACAGAAAGTTTATCAAAAATTTTTGCAGTATTTGTGGACCCTTGACTGAAACAATGAGAGGGGATAGAAAAGAATTTAAGTGGACTAATGGGGTAGAAAAGAGTTTTCAATTGTTGAAACAAAAAGTTATAGAACAACCCGTTTTAGCACTTCCAGATTTTAATAAGGTGTTTCAAGTAGATTGTGATGCTAGTGGTACTGCAATAGGAGCTGTTATGAGCCAAGAAGGTAAACCTGTTGCTTATTTCAGTGAGAAGTTAAATGATGCCAAGAGGAAATATTCTGTTTATGATCAAAAATTTTATGCTATAATTCAGGCATTAAAGAAGTGGAGACATTATCTGCTTCCTAAGGAGTTTGTTTTATATACTGATCATCAAGCTTTGCAATATTTGAATAGTCAAGGAAAATTGAATCAAAGACATTTGAAATGGGTTGAATTTTTGCAGAGTTATACATTTGTTTTGAAACAAAAAAGTGGAAAGTCTAATAGGGTTGCAGATGCTCTTAGCAGAAGGCAACTATTGGTGACAGAAATGCAGATTGAAGTGGTTGGGTTCAAGGAACTCAAGAATTTGTATCCAGAGGATCCTGATTTTGGTGGAGCTTGGAAAGCTTGTAAAGAGCCTGTTACTCTAGATAGGATGAAATGGCTAGATTTCATCATCCAAGATGATATGCTATTCAGAGGGAGTTAGTTGTGCATTCCAAGAAGTTCTATGAGGGAGAATCTCATCAAAGAGAAGCATAGTGGAGGATTGGCTGGACATTTTGGTCGTGATAAAACTTTTGCTTTGGTTGGTGAGAATTATTATTGGCCACAATTGCAGCAAGATGTGAAGAAGTTTGTACAGAGTTGCAGAGTATGTTAGATGGTGAAAGGAGTGAAGCAGAATACATGGTTGTATCAGCCATTACCTGTACCAGAGAAGCCTTGGGAGGATATCAGTATGGACTTTGTTCTTGGTTTACCGAGGACTCAACGGGGACATGATTCAATTTTTGTGGTGGTTGATAGATTTTCAAAGATGGCACATTTCATTCCCTGCAAGAAGACTAATGATGCTGTTCATGTAGCAGAATTATTTTTCAGAGAAGTAGTGAGACTTCATGGTTTGCCAAAGATCATAGTTTCAGATCGGGACACTAAGTTTGTTAGATATTTCTAGCGTACATTGTGGAAGAAGTTGAAGATAGATTTGAAGTTCAGTTCATCACATCATCCATAGACTGATGGACAGACGGAGGTGGTGAATAGGAGTTTGGGAAATTTTATGAGATGTTTGGTTGGAGATAAGCCAACAGGATGGGATTTGATTTTACCATAGGTGGAATTTGCATACAATAATTCTGTCAACAGGAGCACTGGTAAATCACCATTCCAGATTGTATATGGCAGTAGTCCAAGAAATGCATTTGAATTGAGGAAGATAGATAAAGGAGAAATAAGTAGTGCTGAAGCTAAGGATTTTGCAGAACACTTGAAGAACATCCATGGGGAGGTGAGGAAGCATATTACCAAGATGAACGCACAGTATAAGGCTAAGGCAGATGAGAAAAGGAGGTATAAGGAATTTCAGGTTGGTGATGAAGTCATGGTTCATTTGCGGAAGGAGCGGTTTCCAGTTGGTACATATAACAAGCTGAAGATGAAGAAGTTTGGACCATGTAAGATACTGAAGAAACATGATTTAGGAAATGCATATGAGGTAGAATTGCCTACTAAGCTAAATATTTCACCAGTGTTTAACATTTCAGATCTGACAGAGTATCATGAAGGAGGTGTTGAAGATGAGATCACAGCAGCACAGTGGAGTATTCCAGCAACTAGTTCAGACACTAAGGAGATTGAAGATATACTGGATAGTCATGTTGGCAGAAGCACAAGAAACAAGACATATGAAGAATATCTGGTCAAGTGGAAAGGATGACCTGTTGAAGATTCATCATGGCTAACAAGGGTGGAGGTTAACCGTCTTGGTTTTCCTCTACACACCTGAGTCATGACAGGGTCACTTCTCAAATTACCCCGGGTGTCTGATGCAGGAGCATCCTGGGTGTAAGAGCAATCTTGCATCACCCAAAAATATTTTTGTTTTTATATTCAATAAGGACTATTTTGTGCAGAGATGCTATTTATGGAAAGTTACTATTTTTGGTAATTTTTGTATGTGCTCAGAATGATCTGATTTCTTTCTTGGAGGTTCATTTTGGTCATATAAGTCTGCCAGTAAAGTTTCATTGCCAGATCAAGTGTATATTGGAAGATATTGAAGATTTTCGATATTGGCAGCAGGGTACGAAAACTTTGAACTCAGTTTTGAAGGCTTTAGAGGCCCTGGATGAGGTCAAAAATTTGGGTGACAGGTGCTTGCGCGGATTAAGCCTGTAGAGCGCTTCGTGGCATTTTCGAAATGGGGTTATAATAGTCGAGCGGGTCAACGGGTGATGACTTATGGTCTTCGAAAGTTGGGCCATCTGAAATGGCAGAAAATAATTTTCTTCAAAATTTTTGTTCGGGTTTCAAAGGTTATCTTGAGCCGACTATGATGTAGTAAAATGTAAAATAAAATAATTCTAAGTTGGTCGGCCTTATTGGCTAAAATTCTGGAACCTTCCCAGGCGGTGGAAAATTGCCTATATAAGGAAGGCTGTATTATTGTCTTAGGCAGTTCAGAATAGTTCTGGGTATTGATTCGAGGCTTTGTCCTACAGAATATTGTAAGGGAATGCCCATGTGGCTTTGCATATTGTAATTCTGAAAGTTTGTAATTCCACATTTGTGGAGATAACAAGAAGCCAATTTTCTGTTCTTGCATATTATTGTTGTTGTTTCTCTATTTCTGTTATGTGCTTGTGGTATTAAGGGGAGCACCCTTCATCAATACTATTGTATGATAGTTTACCCAAAATTACCAGAAAGTCTAAATTTTGTCAGAAATTCAATTAACTTGTAGCTATTATCCAAATTCTGTTAGAATATTCACTGTGTCAAGAACATAGCAAAGAAACAAAAAATTTATCTTATTTTCCCAAAGTGATCCATTTAGCTTGATTTTTCATCTGATTGATCAATCTGAACCACATCTCATCTTGTGTCAAAAAACTTGTCAAAACAACCTCGATTTATCATCTTAAAAATGGCTGTGTTGCGAATCCATGTCCACCATCTTTTGGGTGTCTACCCATACATCTTAGGAACAAGATCCCTCATTTACACCCAATCAATATTTTTCAAACCAATCTTGACAAGGTTGTGTCACCTGATATTTCCTAATTCAGATAATCTATCAGTTATCTCATCGTGCTCCCTAGATTCATCTAAGGTTAATGGTGGAAACTAGAGCCTCTTCACATAGAAAAACCAGAGAAGAACCAAAGATCTCACCTTCATATTCTCTTATCATTCATACATTACACCAAACTTACGACACCAATCTTTATGAAGAAGACACCCTTGGCAATTTGCACCTGAAAGGAGGTTACACAACCCCTCCTGCATCAACACAAAATCTCAATCAAAGTGCTGCCATGTCTCAAGGAGGAGCTAACCAAGGCTCACAAGGCCAACAATCCAATCATGGTGGAGATCAAGAACCCACACCATCAGAAATTGAACGATTTCATGATGATGACCTCTTTAAAAGAATGATGAAATGCTTCTTACAAGAAGAAAAAGAGGCATACTTCCTACAATTGGCTCAACAAGGAGCCAAACTTCCTTGAGACTTTAATGTTGAAAATATCATAACACAAGAGGAAGAAACCCCCATTGTAGCTATGATGAAACAAATGCATGCTATGCAAGTCAAGCTCAACAAGTTGGAAAAGGAGAAAGAACCTAAATAATTCTCTATGGAGGCCCTATGCCCATTTCCATTTGATCAAAGCTTGTACATGCCACCATTCCCAAAAAGAGTGAAACTACCCAAATATGACAAATATGATAGAAATTCTGATCCCCAAGATCATGTCAGGGAATTTTTCACTCTATCCATGGAGTTTATGCATGAACCAACATACTTAATGTGTCTCTTCCCATGATCTTTGGGGGGAGAAACCATCAATTGGTTCTCTAAAATGCCTCCAAGCATCAAGAATTTTGAGGAGTTGATTAAGCTGTTCTATCAACAATACTCCTATAATATCCAACATCCGGTCACGATGATCGATATTTGCAACATGAAATAGAATTTAGGAGAGCCCATCTTGACCTTCCTCAAATGCTAGAGGAAATTTTTTTTGCTCTATGTCCGATAGATTTCGAAGAATGAGAAACTAGAGATCTTCATCAATAATCTAGTTTCATAAATCAATTATCATCTTCAAATGCAAAATCATACCTCTTTTGATAAAATGGTATAAAATGCCATAAAGATAGAGAATGTACTTGTTCATAAGGGAGATATATCACTTCATAAGGAGAACAAGTATGATTCAGGTTCTAGTTCCAACAACAAAGATAAGGAAAAATTCTAGAACAAAAACAAAAATGTTGTCACAGATGGTGTTGTTGATCACATCAGTGCTCCACCCAAAGCACCAACATTTAATCTCACTATTGGCAGCCAGGCCATAAAAGCTTAAGAAATGAAGGTGACAAAACTTGCTAAAATGTCAAATGATTATAAATCATGGGTTACAAAACCAAAGCATAAGTTCACTCCTTTGGGTGAGTCCTTGGAATCTGCCATGAAAACCCTATTGGAAAACAATATCATCACATTTCTTGAGATCAAACCATATGACCCCAAAGTCAAACCTAAATGGTGGAAAGAGAATAATTTATGTGATTTCCATCAAAATAAGGGTCATAAAACCAATAACTTCATGTGTCTGAAACATCTTATTCAGGATAAAATTGATGTTGGAGAAATTGTGATTGACAACCATAAATCCAATAATGATCATACAACATTCACATAACCTTTTCCAAAGTATATTCAATGAAACTCATCTTCTAAACCAAACATGGGTGCTAAAGTCAATTACACTTACTCTGGTAACAATGATGTCATCAACATGGTAGAACCATGCCTATCTGAACATTGCAATATCATCACCATTGTCAAAAAGGATAGAGATAACAAGACAACTAATGCAGTCACTAAATCTCAAGCTCAGGTAACTCTCCAAGGACAAAACTTGGGTTCATCAAATGCCCTGAAGGTACCATTCAATCTTTCATCTGCATCTAAATAAAGGACTACTTCCAAATCTTCAAATTCTAAAGAGTCCAAAGCGGTATCATACAACATCATCCAACAACTGCAACACACTATTGCCAAAATCTCTATATTTGAGCTATTATGGATCTCTCCTGCTCATCGTGCAATTATGGACAAAGCTCTAATTGGCTCTAATGTTCCTAAAGATCTTGATCTTGATAGATTCAAAACAATGGTAGGTCACTTGACGTCCCCTCAGTATATATCCTTTTCATAAGAAGATGACAACTCACTGAGTCATCCACATAACCAACCCTTGCATATTGAAGTCCTAATCCAAAACCATCGTATCAAACATGTGTTGATAGATGGAGGTGCCAGTCTAAATATCTGTTCCTATAAAATGGTTACTCAACTGGGATTGTTAGAAGATTCTATTGACCCTAAAAATAATATAACCATTAAAGCATATGATGAACAAGAAAGGAATTCTAAAGGAGTCATTATGTTGCCTATTAGAATAGGACGTGTCATCAAAGATATCACTTGTCAAGTACTAGATCTCCCATTGGCCTATAACATTCTTCTAGGAAGGCCTTGGATTCACAAGATGTAAGCTATTGCATCAACATACCACCAGTGTGTCAAATTTCCCTATGATGGAGTAGAGGTCACTATACCAGCAGACACATCAGCATCTTGCAATACTTTGAAAGAAAGTGCAGATAAACTTGTTCCACATAATAGAGAATCTTATACCAAATAGGTTGACATGGCCTCTACATCTAAAATGGAAGACCTATCAAAAGGAGTCAAGATCAAAGATATAGGAATGGGAGAATACACAATGGAACCAGTCCTATCTCTCACATCTCTCTTGCTTTCACCTAAGTCTTATGGACAACCTTAAGAGAAAGTGAGACCTACAACCAAAGAACCTCAGGTTATCTTTGATGGGAGTTTCATCACAGAGCAGGTTTCCAAACAAAAATCAGATGATGAAGATTCTATATTAGCTTGATTATACAAATATGAGTCTCAATCACAGATAGTTCAAAAATGTGACTCTAAATTACCTAAAATTCCTTCAAAATTATATGGACCAGGTCACAAGCTAATGTCTAAAATAGGATACACTAGAAAATGACCTCTAGGAAAAAGAGGCAAAGGTATCATCAAACCAATTGAACATTGTGGAAGAATAACCAAAGATAAAACATGCATAGGATATCATAAGAAACCTTTCCATCTCAGTGGAATCTCTACACATGTCCTAGAATAGATAGAACCATAAAGAGATACTCAGCAAAAGGAAGAAACACAACACTCAGACAGTGATGATTCAAACACAACTGATATTTTTCCTTATGAATGTGTACCTCAACATATCTTAGATCTTCTTGAAAATGAAAAGGAACCTAAAAGAATCAATGTGGTAGACACACAAGAACCTACTACTAAACAAGAGATAGTCATAACACAACAACCGACTGATGTTGAAATCAAACAAGAAGAAGAAGGTATATCACTCACAATAGTTGAACATTTGGGACACTCCAGTGATTCTAAGATAGTTTCCCATGAATATGAATTCCACTTAGACTATGAAGGCCACCCTACTTGGGGTATTTGTCTTGATTTTAAAAATATTCTTGACTTTCCCAGGGATCTAGATGAGGAATCAAATGACTATGAATGGGGAATTGTTCTAGAAGAAGATGATCTTATAACAAAAAAACACATAGATTTCATTCACTGATATGCACCTACATCCAAAATGAGTCTAGAACAAAATGACAGACCTCATGAGTTTGATTCACTTATCACTGATGCAGGATCCAACGATGACATTAAGATGCTTAACGAACTAAAAATTCTGAGTAGTAATAGCATCCTTGAATTTGATAGTCGAATCAGAGTCAATGATGACAACACTGTATGCATAAACACTATCAATCAATCCTTTCCTACACTTACTATCCAACACCCTAAGCTTATTGACCAAACATCCGATGACCTAAGCCAAGAAATCCACACTTTTTAGATAGACTACACTCTTGCATGCTACCTACATGTAGTTGAACCCATGAAGACTTCTGTCAGTGAACCTAGCATTAGCATGATGGAGTCAGATATCAAATATCTTAGACAAAAGAATAAAAGGAAAAGGAAAAAGAGTTTTGAGGGTGAAAACCACTATGTGGCAGTCTCAGAACCTAAAATAGTAAAAACAAAAGACGTATCTAAAGGTGAAAACCTCTCTGAGGTGCCTAAGGATGAGATATTTGATGTCCTTATAAGTCATTTATAGGACAGATCTCCAATTTTGATAGAACCAACTCAACCTATCAATCTGGGCACAACAAAGGAACCACAGTTGATTCATGTAGCACAATCTCTGTCAAAAGAGGAGAAACATGCATTTACCACATTCTTAACAAATAATAAGATTAAATTTGCATGGAAGTATTCAGATATGCATGGATTGGATCCTAATCTCATCATGCATCACCTTTCTATAGCTCCCGGAGTTAAACCAATCAAGAAAAATTTGCATAAAATGCATCCTCATGTAGCACTCCTTGTCAAAGTTGAGCTAGAGAAATTGCTAAAAGCTGGATTTATCTAAGTCATAGATTATGTAGAGTGGATCTCAAACATAGTTTTAGTATCAAAACTAGATAAATCTATTAGAGTATGTACAAACTTCACAGATGTAAACAAATCATGCCCTAAGGATGATTTTCCACTACCAAACATTGATATGATAGTGGAAAAGACTGAGGGCTTTGAAATGTACTCTTTAATGGATGGTTTCTCTAGATAAAATCAAATCAAGATAGCTCCAGAAGATCAAGAGAAGACAACTTTCACTTGTGCATGGTTTACTTTCTATTGGAATGTAATTCTATTTGGTCTTAAGAATGCTGGTGCTACATATCAAAGAGCTATGACGTTTATCTTTCATTATGATGCATAAAAACATGGAAGACTATGTTGATGACTGTTGGAAATATGGATGTAGTAACTAAGAGGGGGGGGGGGGTGAATCAGTTAACCACAAAGTATTACCACTGATCCCTTAGATGTCCTATTAAATTATTTACTGCTGACATACAGAGAAATGTTGAAACTCAGTAATTGCAGAGAGTGTTAATTATAATTGTTCTTAAGCATTCATCAGTGATTAACATGCATGAATAAAGAAAATATCATGAACACAAGAGACACTAGATTTAATGTGGAAACCCAATATGGGAAAAACCACCAATGTAACTAGTTACTGATTTTCACTCTTTTGAAGTGATGCCCTATTAGGAGCCAACCCGGTAAAAGGTTACAAAACACACTGTTAGGTGTGACCTTGTTAGAGGATTTAATCACCCTGCTAGGAGTGGCCTTGTAAGAGGTCTTGAAACAATTCAATAGAACTGTCACCTTGTTAGAGGATTTATAAAATGGCTGTTAAACCAACTCGGTTAGGAGATTTTGAAATCACTGCTACAATGGTAAGAAAGTAACAATGAAGTGACCTGAATAGTGATGCAACTGAATTGCTGATTACAGATCTCTATTCTGCTTCACTAGATCCTTCCTGATCAAATATATCTCTACTTCTCTTCAAATATATCTAACCATCCTTCAAAATTCGCTCATACTATTCTTCTCTTTCACTTGCTTTTCATCCTCATAATTCACAACTTGACTTTCTATATATATACCATTCAGATTGTCAAGTCAGCACTAATAATTATTACAAAAAATTACTAATCATTACAATAGTCGGCTGGAATAAACCAAATTTATTTCTCAAATTGACAAAATCCTTTACTAGGCTGACCTTGCTCGGTAAACATTAATCAGAAAAAGATTTCCTTTGGTGACTGAGAGAACTCGGTAAGTACTGTGAATTCTTCAACATCCTTTGGAGACCGAGTGAACTTGGTAGACACTAATTTTCCTTCGATAACCGAGGAAGCTCAGTTAACACTATTTTCTGCCATAATTTTTTTTTGACACCCGAGAGGTCTCGGTAGACACTGGGAACTGCTTTACTGACCGACTGAGCTTAGTAGACACTGGGAACTACTTTGCTGACCGACTGAGCTGACAATTGATATGACATTTGTGTGACATCAAAGACAACACATAATCATTCCAACAATCTCCTTCAGACAATTGTATCCAAAAATCTCCCTCTTTGGCATTGATGGCAACACAATATGTCATAGCAGAATGAAATTTCACAACAAACATAGAATAAGGAACATATCCTTAGCTTCATTCTGATTCTCATCTCCCTCTATCAGCAAACTTCTCTCTCTGACTGAAAACTCTCCCTCTTTTCTCTTTTTTTAAAAAAATTCTCTTTCTTAGAAATTTCATGAAATGACAGCAAACTCTCCCTCTTTGACAACACATGCCAAAGATAACACACTTCTGGTGAATACCAATGTACCTTAAGTACTAATTCATATGCAATGATTCCTGGACTATGCTGCATCAACTGACTGATCTTCAACATGCTCTGGTTGATGCATTACTAAAATTCAATTTAGTGAGCCTCGGATAGGGGAATGACCCCTAACTTACCTCTTAGATACAAGAATGCATCCTTAGGTAGTGGCTTGGTGAAGATATCTACAATTTGTTCTTTTGTATGAACATATTCCAATTTGATTTCCTTGTCCTGCACCAATTCTCTGACGAAGTGATATTTTATAGCAATGTGTTTGGTTTTGGAATGCATTACTGGATTCTTTGAAATATTTATTGCACTTGTATTATCACGGAACATAACAACTGGTTCTTTGATCTCAACTTTCATGCCTTCCAATAACTATTTGAACCAAACAATATTAGAGTAGTTTACTACTGCAACAACTTATTCTGCTTCTATTGTGGATTGGGATGTGCAATTTTGCTTTTTACTGGTCCAAGATACTAACCTTTTGCCAAGAAAAAATGCTCCACCACTTGTACTCTTTCTGTCATCAATGTTTCCTGTCCAATCAACATCAGTAAACACTTTTAAGTCCAGATTGCCTCCAAATTTATACCACAAGCCATAATCTTCAGTTCCTCTTAAGTACCTCAAGATTCTTTTGATTTCCATCATGTGATTTTCTCTGGGTTTTGCTAAGAATCTTGCTACTATACCAACTGCTAAGGCAATATCAGGCCTTATATGTACTACATACTATAATCTTCCAATCATTGATCTGTATAAGGTCTGATCTACTTCTTTTGAATCATCATCTTTGGTAAGCTTCAGTCCAGTACACATGGGTGTACCAACTAGTTTTGAATCTTCCATACCAAACTTCTTAAGTATTTCCTTGATGTATTTAGACTGAGTAATGTAGATACCATTCTTGCTCTGCTGAATTTGAAGTCCAACAAAGAATTTTATTTGACCAAACATAGACATTTCAAATTCTTTGTTCATTTGCTCTGAAAATTCTTTGCACTGATCATCATTCCCTGTAAACACAGTATCATCCACAAATATTTCTGCCAAAACAATTTTGTTATCTGGTCCTTCTTTGATGTATAAATTACTATTGTCATTAGCTCTTTTGAAACCAATCTGAGTTAGATAGTTATGTAATCTTTCATACCATGCTCTAGGGGCTTGTTTTAGACCATACAGTGCTTTGTGTAACTTTCAGACCATATCCCTTTTGTCTGGATCCATAAAACCTTTAGGTTGCTCAATGTAGACTTCTTCATCAAGAATACCATTGAGAAATGCAGATTTTATATCCATCTGATATACCTTAAATCCTTTATGTGCTGCATATGCAAGTAGAGTCCTTACACCTTCTAATCTTGCAATAGGAGAAAAAGTCTCTCCATAATCTATACCTTCTTCTTGAGAATATCCTTTACATACCAATCTTGCTTTGTTTCTTGATACTTGACCATCTTCATTCAACTTATTTTTGAATACCCATTTTGTCCCAATTACATTTTTATCTTTAGACCTAGGTACAAGAGTCCATGTCTTATTTTTCTCTATTTGCTCTATTTCTTCATTCATAGCCTCAATCCAACTTTCATTTTCCAATGCATCTTTGACATTTTTAGGTTCAAAATCAGCAAGTAAACATGTACCTTTTAGTTTACTTCTTGTCATAGTGCCATCTGATTTGTTTCCAATAATCTGATCTAGTGTATGATGCTTCCTGACATACTTGGCCAATACAGGTTCCTTTCTTCTTGAATGAGTTACATTTTCATCTTCTTGAATTTCATCTTCAAGTTCAGTTTGCTCGGGCTCGGTAGATATTTGCTCAGTAGCTTCAAGCTAAGACTCGGTTTCTTGTGACTTGGTTTGAACTTCTTCTTGTGACTTGGTTACTATACTAGGCTCGGTCAATGTAGTCTCCTTATTGACAAATGTGTCTAGCAATGTATCAGGTTCAATGTAAATAAATCTTCTGTAATCCTCTGGTTCCCTTTTGCTTTCTTCTTCAATCTTTTCTGCAAACTCATCTACTTTCACATGTGCACTTTCTATGATTTTATGAGTAGACAAATTTAGACATCTATATGCCTTACTTTTGCAAGAATATCCCAAAAATATTCCTTCATCACCTTTTGCATCAAGTTTGCCTTGTCTAGATTCTTTCAAGATGTAACATTTACTACCAAATACTTTTAGGTAACTTACATTGGGTTTATAGCCATAACATAACTCATAAGTTGTTTTGAATATGTCTTTCCTCAACTGTACTTGGTTCAAGGTATGAACTACAGTGATAATAGCTTCCTTCTAGTATTTCATAGCAATGTTCTTTTCAATCATTAGAGTCCTTGTACAATCCATGATAGATCTATTCCTCCTTTCAGCTATTCCATTATGCTCAGGAGTTCTTGGAGCTGATACCTGTCTTTTGATTCCTCTTTCAATGCAAAAATTATTGAATTCATGGGAGATGAATTCACCACCTCTGTCTAATCTCAAGCACTTCATTCTTTTTCCTGTTTCCTTTTCTACTCTTGCCAAATACCATTTGAATTTCTCAAATGCTTCTGAATTTTCTCTTAAATACATAACAGTCATCATTCTAGAGTAATCATCAACAAAGAGAATAAAGAATTTTTCTCTAGTATAGCTTTCAATTCCAATAGGTCCACATAATTCAGTATGCACAATATCCAAAATATCTTCAGACTGATAGTTTTTACTTTTAAAGCTAGTCTTTCCCATTTTACCAATCCGACAATTCTTGCATAGACCAATATCAGGTTTCTTCAAAGTAGGAATACCTCTTACTTTCTTGAATTTGCTTATTTTCACCATATTATCAAAATTTACATGATATAACCTTTTGTGCCATAACCAACTTTCTTCAATTTGAGAAATAAAACATGAGCATTCATCGAGATCAAGATAAAATAGGTTACCTTTGGTTTGTTTGCCTGAACCAATCAGTTTTCCTTTGTCATCCAGCAGTCTTGCTTTGCCATTCATGAATTCAACCTTGAGTCCACTGTTGATTAGCTGTGCTACACTTAGAAGATTATGTTTTATTCCTTCAACCCAATATGCATTATCACATATAAGTTCTTTGGTTAATGAAATTCATCCTTTTCCTTTTATACAACAAGGTTCATTGTTTCCAAACCTTACACTACCACCATCATAGTCTTCAAAATGTTCAAACTTAGTTTTGTCACCAGTCATATGATGTGAGCATCCACTATCTATAATCCATGTATCATTTTTGCTTATATGAGAGATAAGTGCCATCTCATCTTCATCATCATCAGATTCATCTTTTACAGCAATGAAGACAATTTCTTCTTCACTATCATCAAAATCCTTAGCCAAAAAACATGTTTTCTTACCTTTATCCTTGAATGACTTGAAATTCTTCTTGCCATTGTACTTGTGACCTTTCTTTTCATCTTTTCTTTGTTTGTTTGGGCACCTAGCTGCAATATGACCAATTTCTTCACATGAAAAACATATTAAGGGAGTTTTACCTTTGTATTTACCTCTACCTCTAGTATATTTCTTTGCAAGTAATGCTTCAATAACTTCAAGATCACTGTCTGAACTTTCCTCTGATTCTTCTTCACTTTCGGACTGGATTTTCTTGCCCTTCTTAAGTGAGAGTTTGGCCTCAAATGCTGATTCAATATTTTTAGAAGTTGGAACATAGTTATCATAGTTGTCCAATTCAAAAGCTGTCAATCTTCCAACTAAGGCATCCAAAGTTATATTGTGATTTTGTTCACATCTTCTTTCTTGAATAGCAGATACTCTTATTGCATAGATAGGAAGCAATGTTCTAAGAACCTTGCTTATAACAGTTTCATCATCAATTTTCCTCCAGAAGCTCTGATTTCACTAACACTCACCTTGATCCTTTCAACATATTTTGCAATGTTTTCATCTTCTTTCATCTTCATCTGATCAAATTGTCCTCTTAGGCTTTCTTCTTTGGCTCTTTTCACATTGTCATCACCACCATAAATTTTCTTCAGCTTGTTCCACATTTCATAAGTAGTTGTGCAGTCTTTGATCTCATCAAATTCTTCATAGCTAAGGGCTGATGCAATATCTATCATCATGGTGTTATGGTTCTTTTTCTCTGTAATGTCTTCAAAAGTTAATGTGCCAGTAGGAACAGTATATTTTTGATCAATATATTTGCATCCTAAATCACTAATGGAAGCCAGATGAAGTCTCATGAGACCTTGCCATGCTGAAAAGTTATCTTTATTAAGCCTTGGAATTTCTCTCTTGTAAGACATCCTGATCTTTAGCTTAGGTCCTTAAAACCCTTCCTGCAAGCACCAAAAGCTCTGATACCAATTGTTGGAAATATGGATGTAGTAACTAAGAGGGGGGTGGGGTGAATCAGTTAACCACAAAATATTAACACTGATCCCTTAGATGTCCTATTAAATTATTTACTGCTAACATACAGAGAAATGTTGAAACTCGGTAATTGCAGAGAGTGTTAATTATAATTGTTCTTAAGCATTCATCAGTGATTAACATGCATGAATAAAGAAAATATCATGAACACAAGAGACACCAGATTTAACATGGAAACCCAATATGGGAAAAACCACCAATGTAACTAGTTACTGATTTTCACTCTTCTGAAGTGATGCCCTGTTAGGAGCCAACCCGATAAAAGGTTACAAAACACACTGTTAGGTGTGACCTTGTTAGAGGATTTAATCACCCTGCTAGGAGTGGCCTTGAAAAAGGTCTTGAAACAATTCAATAGAACTGTCACCTTGTTAGAGGATTTATAAAATGGCTGTTAAACCAACTCGGTTAGGAGATTTTGAAATCACTGCTACAATGGTAAGAAAGTAACAATGAAGTGACCTGAATAGTGATGCAACTAAATTGCTGATTACAGATCTCTGTTCTACTTCACTAGATCCTTCCTAATCAAATATATCTCTGCTTCTCTTCAAGGATATCTAACCATCCTTCAAAATTCGCTCATACTATTCTTCTCTTTCACTTTCTTTTCATCCTCATAATTCACAACTTGACCTTCTATATATATACCATTCGGATGGTCAAGTCAGCACTAATAATTATTACAAAACATTACTAATCATTACAATAGTCGGCTGAAATAAACCAAATTTATTTCTCAAATTGACAAAATCCTTTACTGGGCCGACCTTGCTCGGTAAACATTAATCCGAAAAAGATTTCCTTTGGTGACCAAGAGAACTCGGTAGACACTAACTTTCCTTCGATAACTGAGGAATCTCGGTTAACACTATTTTCTGCCATACTTTTCTTTTGACACCCGAGAGGTCTCGGTAGACACTGGGAACTGCTTTGCTGACCGACTGAGCTCGGTAGACACTGGGAACTACTTTGCTGACCGACTGAGCTGACAATTGATATGACATTTGTGTGACATCAAAGACAACACATAATCATTCCAACAATCTCCTTTAAACAATTGTATCCAACAGATGACACCTTGGCTAAATCAATGAAATGATCTGAACACCTTGCATACTTGGTACAATATTGGATAAAATGGAAAAATTTAGTCTCGGACTAAATCCTAAGAAATGTGCCTTTGGTGTCACTTTAGGGAAGCTTATAGGGTACATTGTTTCCAAGAAAGGTATTAAAGTAGATACAGAAAAAGTTAAAGCAATCATGGAGATGCAACCTCCTAAGAACATCAGTCAAATGCAGACCCTACAAGGAAGGGTGCAATCAATTAGACACTTCATATCTCAGCTAGTAGATATATCACAACCTTTCACAAAGACATTACATAAAGGTGTGACCTTCATGTGGAATGAGGAATGCGAAAAGAACTTCAATCACATCAAACAATATTTGGAAAATCCACCAATTCTCATGCCTCCTATTCAAGGGAAGCCATTAATATTATATGTATCTACTATAGATACATCACTGGGGGCATTACTAGCACAACATGATGAAAATAAGAAGGAATGAGCTATTTACTACATAAACATAAAATTGGTAGCTTATGAGAAGAATTCATCCATGATAGAGAAAGCGTGTCTAGCTATCATCTTTGCATCACATAAGCTAAGATACTACATGTTATCTCATACAACACATCTGATATCAAAAATTGATCCATTAAAGTACTTATTGAGCAAATATGCCCTCACAGGTAGACTCGCAAAATGGGTAATGTTACTGAGTGAATTTGACATTGAATATATTGAAAGAAAATCCATCAAAGGATAAGTTATTGCATGTTAATTAGCAGAAGCTCCAATGTTTGATGACCAACCACTACAGATGGAATTTCCCAATTCTTCTATCATGAACATATCATCCAGAACATGGCACTTATTCTTTGATGGATGCTATACACAAAATAGATCTAGAATTGGCATATTGTTCATAATGCCACGGGGTTACTCAATTCCAAAGGCATTCAGGATCAAGCTCCCTTGCACCAACAACATAGTTGAATATGAAGCTTTTCTAAATGGCATGAAGATAGCAATCAAATGGAGAGTAAAAAATCTACACAATCATGGAGACTCACAACTGGTCATACACCAAGTCAATGATGTGTATCAAACAAAAGATGAAAATCTTGTTCCATACAAGTGCATGGTCAATGATCTAAAGAAGTACTTCATTACAGTCACATTTGAACTGATACTAGAATGGAGAACAAGGATGATGATGCTATGGAAATGCTATCATCTTTACTACAACAGCCCGAACATGAGCTGCACTATGAGTTCCTGGTGGAAGCACTGTAATTTCCTGCCTATGATTATCCAGAAACCCGCATGATTTGCACCGTTGTTGGTCATGATTTCTCCCGCTACAAAAACATATACTCTTACCTTCGAGACCAAATCATTCCCTATACCTTTAACCATCATAAAAAATGCTACCTTATCCGAAATACATCATGGTATGTCATCATTGGTAATGATCTATACAAACAAAGTCTAGATGGTACACTTCTTCAGTCTTTAGAATGTGAAGAGTCACAACGCGCATTAGAGGAAGTCCACAAAGGTATTTGTGCATCACATTCCAATGGTTTGACACTAGCTCAAAAAATCATTAGGGCCAGGTACTATTGGCCAGACATGGAAAAAGAGGTTGTGAAGTATGCTAAGAATTGTCAGAAATGTCAGGTCCTGGAAACTTGATTCATGTGCTAGGGAGAGATTTGATTCCCTTTACAACACAATGGCCTTTTCAATAGTGGGAATTTGATCTCATAGGGGGTATTTATCCACATTCATCTAATGGACACACCCATATCATCATAGCAACAAATTACTTCACAAAATGGGTAGAAGTAGTTCCTTTGACATAGGCCACTGGAAAACAAATCTCTATGTTCATTATGAATTACATCATTTGTCAGTATGGTATACCACACTCCATCATCATAGACAATGGAGGCCAATTCAAGAACAAGGACCTAGATTCCTTATGCTCTAAATTCAAGATCACTCAACATTGGTCGTCCATTTACTATCCACAAGGGAATGGACAAGCTGAAGCATCCAATAAGAAATTATTGAAAATCCTACATCATACACTCAACAAGACAGACAGAGAGTAACACTTGATGATAAATCCATGTCTTTGGACTTACAGAACAAGTATTGGAACACCCACTGGGGCTAGTCCTTTCACTTTAGTATATGGGGCTGAAGCACTACTTTTTATTGAGGTTGAAATCCCATCACTTAGAAATGTGTGCGTGAATTTTGTACCTAGCTATAGACACAACACTTCAGTAAAACATTAGAGGTTAGAAAAAATTGAAATCATGCAATGAAATGGAAACTAAGCTAACCAAGCGATTTTCTACCTTCTAGTAGATGCGAGTATGATATTCTCAGATCAGACTGAGACCAGTGACAATGCAACACCTAAACAAAGGATTTGAATGCAGAAGATGGATACGAAATGAATGCAGATTTATTCTATATTTTTGTATTTTCTATGCAATTATAATGAAAGTACTGATATGAAACTAGTCTAGATGAAACTAATATGATATTCAATTGATCTAAAAATGATATGAATGCTCATAAACAAAGGAAAATCTCACAACAGCTTGGATTCACAAAAGATGGATTCTTCGATCACCAATTTGCCAGCGTGAGGATGCAATTTTGTGGATCCTTTTAGAAGAGTTGAAGCCTTGATTTTATAGAAATCCAGGGCTTTGAGGGTGCATGAGAAAAGTCATAAATCACTCTTGATGAACTTAGGTTGATTTTTGAGTCAACAAGAAATTAGAGATGATTAACTCACATAATTATGCAAAATCATGCAAGAACAACTTTTTAACTCAAATCATAAGTTTAGATCAACTTTGAACTCAAAATAGATGTTGAGTTTCCAAAAGTTAACAACTTGCATTGATTTCCTGATTTTGAGTTTAGCTGCTCTTTGAATGTGCACAATTAATTATGAATTAATTAAATAAATAAAGTGATTTATCCTCAACTTAATTGATTTTTGAATTAAAATAATTGATTTATGGGTTAGTCAATTATTAAATCAAACTTTTATTCGAAAACTATATCATTAAATTTGACAACTGACTTTAATTAATTAAATAAGAATTTAATAAATTAGTCATAAGATTTTTTATTTATTATCAGAATTAAATAATACAATTTAGGAATAAATGTAATTAAATTTAATAATTAAGTGGTAGTATTAAATCTAATTAATTAAATATTCAAAATATTCAATTAATCAAACTTTAGGATAAATAAGATTTATCGCCAAATAATTATTAAATTAAGAATAATTAGGATAAAATTAGGAATATTTCTAAGAATATTCCCCGATGCAGAATTAGGATAATATCAATTAAATTCGATAATGTGCAGATGTGCCTTAGGTTAGGACTTTTTGTATCAATTTCATTCAATTTGTTGATGTAGGAGGTTAATGAACCTATAGCCCATTTTTGGGGTATTACATTTTGCCCCTCTTTGAATTATTGTGTGAAGCACAGTGGTTCAAAGATAGTCTATGTATGATATGAAACTGATTTGAAAGATGAACCAATTTCGAGATAGAAATCGATTGAAATATTTGAAGATGTTAGGTCCTGAATGACCAAAGATAATGTTAACTATAACAATAATGAACCGATGATTACGAAAAAGTGTCAAAACACCTGATTCTGAACCTTATGATTATGAAGAAGTGAGTGACTGATTCCAGACCTGATTGTCAATAAGAATCACATTGGTATCACATCTGAACCCTTCAGTTACGAAGAACCAAGGAAATAACACTAATGAACCGATGGTTATGAAAAGCTGATACAATTTACAAGATAGATTAGGATACCAGATGGATATGGATCTTGATGAATCTGATATGCCCCAAGCGATGATAGATTTGCCCCAAGCGATAAGGACTTTTGATGAGTCAACAACTAGATGTGGTTATTATCTTGATTATTGAGAGAAAGATTGATTACAAATTTAGATTTATAGACTTGAATGATGTGCAATACCATGCCCCCTTCGAGATTAAAATTGAAATTTGACAAGAAAAGTTAGTGTTATAGTTTAGAAGCATGTTAATTGATTTGAGAAGTGGTTATACACGTTCCAGAATGTGTTCTGCATCGTTTAGAGGTCCTGGAGACCAAGTTTGACTAGATTTGACCATGAGTTGACCATGGGTGACCAAGTTGAAATTTTGATAGTTTGATGTAAGATAATCAGTTAAGTTGAATTCTAGATTTCTATGATGATTGAAGGTTGATTATGCAAGTAGTTAATAATATGAATGATCTTAGATTTTGATTTTGATCCCGAAAAAGGATTCTACTTGCTATTTCATTGGAGGAACTTTCATACAATGCTCAGTCCTTCTATCATGTTTAGCATTTTTGGTTTTGAAGAATCGTTTAAGTGTTCAAGCAATTTGTGAGATCATGCAAAGTGCAAAATGAAATGCAAACCTAGGACCTATGACCTAGTCACTGATCATGTGTCGATTTGTTTTCATCATTGAAATTTTTGGTAACCGGATAGATCAATACAATGCCCACTAGTTAGACAACCATAGACATATGAATATCAATTTGTATGCACAAGAATCAATACAACACCCACTAGTTAGACAACCATGGACATATGAATATTGATTTTATTTTTGGAATGTTGGATTAGATATAAGCCCCAAGGCACAAATGCTAGGATGACATGAATATCATGTCCATTTTGGTATAGAAATTTGTATAAGCATCAAAACATAAATGTCATGATGACCTGAATATGCCTTGCATTCAAACACATCAAATAGTCAAGAGATCATTCTAAATCCAGTGTGAATTACCTATAGTGACCCTTTATCATTCACATCCTTAGGCAAGATCACGTTTCATAGTAGGAGAAAGAAATCACTCAAAAAGACAATAGTTAGATCAAACTTCCTTGAATTTTCAAGGTATTAATGGTCAAGGTACACATGGCCATCCAATACGAGATAGAGGCTCTTACAAACGGACACCATTTCAATCCAAAATTTCCAAAGTTGTTAGATTTTTACATACAAGTAGAAGGAAAAGAAAAGATTATGCCCCTAGTCATCACTCTCTAAATCCTATAAAGGACATCATCGAAGAGCTCCAAGGGACACAATATGCAAAAATCTTAATGCGAATCAGTAAGCATACAAGAAGATAAAAGCATGTAAAAAGCATAGATTGTTTTCAATTTGTGTTGATGTTTGATTGCATTGTTGTAGATGCAAAATCCTTTCTAGAGAGGAGACTGACTGACTAACTTAGATGAAGCTTCAAAGGACTCTGACTGGATATGACTCGTCTAAGATGTACTGGAGGCCATAGGATATGACATTGATTGCCCCCAAGTGTTAAGCATTGATAGGATACAGACACTTGAGTTGATTGGTATAAAGGTTGACTTCATTGAATAGATGGAGTATTTTGAAACAAGTGGCACCCATTTGTCAGGTTTTCACCATCTTGGCAGAGATTCTATTTTTTCTACCAAGGCACCTGTTTCTAGGTTTTCACCAAGGCACTTTTTCTTTTTCTCATTTTTTTGTATTTTTCATTTTTCCAATTTTTTTGATATTTTTGGTATTTTTTGGATTTTTTGTGAATCATCAAGGCACCTATTGCTAGGTTTTCACCAAGATGTTCATTTTTTCAAGACTTTTTCAAAATTTTAAGATTTTTTTAGGACATTTTACCATACACTGAATGCCTAGGCATAGAATTTCTTCAGATGGAGAATGTTGATTGGTTCTCGGTGCTGTTCTCCTTCAGTCATTGAGAGTTGATAGGCTCCAGAGCCAAAAGTAGTAGTGATAACAAAGGGACCCAACCAGTTGGGTTCAAACTTCCCCTTGCATTCTCGATGTGATTGATTTTTAGGATTCTCTCTCAAGACTAGATCACCAACCTGAAATTCTCTGTGTCTGACTTTCTTGTTGTAGCCTCTAGACATTCTTTTCTGATATACTCTAAGATGATCATACGCTGCTCATCTATGCTCATCTAGTAATTCAAGTTCTTGCAACCTAGACACTCTGTAGTCATCATCAGTTACTAGACCATGCATTTTGATTCTTAGTGATGGGATTTCAACCTCAATAGGTAGTACCGCTTTAGACCCATAAAATAAAAGTGAATGGTGTAGCCCTAGTGAGCATTCTAATACTTGTTCTGTAGGCCTAAAGAGCTGGATTGATCATGAGATGCCAGTCTCTTCCTATCTTATTAACTGTATGGTGCAATATTTTCAATAGATTCTTGTTAGAAGCCTCTGCTTGTCCATTCCCTTGAGGATAGTAGATAGATGACCAATGTTGTGTAATCTTGAATTTGGCACATAGATCATCTAAGTCTCTATTCTTGAATTGTCCACCATTATCTATGACTATAGAGTGTAGAATACCATACCGACATATGATTTAGTTTAGAATGAACATAGAAATTTGCTTGCTGGTTGCTTGAGTCAAGGGGACAAAGTCTACCCATTTTGTAAAATAGTTTGTAGTTGTGATTATATGGGTATGTCCATTAGAAGAATGAGGATGTATGGATCCTATAAGATCAAATGCCCACTGGTGAAAAGGCCATTATGTAGTAAAGGGAATTAGATATTTCCCTAGAGCATGAATTAAGTTACCATGTACTTTGCACTTTTGACAGTTCTTATCAAATTTGATTGCATCTTTCTCCATTTCAGGCCAATAGTACACAACCCTAATAAGTTTTTGAGCTAGTGTTAAACCGTTCGAGTGTGACCCACATATAACTTCATGGACTTCCTTGAGTACACATTGAGACTCTTCCCATTCTAAACATCTAAGTAGTGTACCATCTAGACCTCAATTGTACAAATCATTACCAATGATGACATATCGGGAGGCATTACATATTAGGTATCTTTTTTCATGGTGATTGAAGGTATTGGGAATGATTTGGTCTTGGAGATAGGAGAAAAGGTTTTTGTATCAAGATGAATCATGACCAACAACAATGCAAATCATTTGGGTTTCATGGGAATCATATGCAGGATAAGATAGTGCTTCCACTAGGAACTCATAGCATAGCTCACGTTCAGGCTGCTATAATAAGGTAGATAGCGTTGCCATTGCATCGACAACCTTGTTCTTTGTTTGAGGAATTTTCTCAAATGTGATAGCTATGAATTATTTCTTTAGATCATCTACCATTCTTTTGTATGGAATGAGCTTTTCATCTTTCATTTGGTACACATCATTGACTTGATGGATAACAAGTTGGGAGTCTCCATGAATGTGTATCTCCGTCACTCTCCACTCAATTGCTATTTTCATGCCATTAAGAAGGGATTCATATTCAAAAATATTATTTGTGCAAGGAAACTTTAATCTGAAAGCTTTAGGTATGGAGTATCCTTGAGGTGTGATAAACAATATGCCTACTTCGGATCCATTCTATGTATAGGAGCCATCAAAGAATAATTGCCATTCTCTAGAAGAAAGATTCATGATAGAGGAATTTGGGAACTCCATTTGCATTGGTATATCATCAAACATAGGTGCATCCTCTAATTGATCAACAATAACTTGGCCTTTAATAGCTTTTCTTTCAACATATTCAATGTCAAATTCACTCAAGAGCATGAACCATTTGGCTAATCTACCTATGAGGACAACTTTTCTTAGTAGGTACTTTAATGGATCAATCTTAGCTACCAAAGGTGTGGTATGAGCTAACATATAATGTCTTAGTTTCTATGATGCAAAGATCACAACTAGACAAGCTTTCTCAATCATTGAATAGTTCTTCTCATACACTACCAATGTTCTACTGATATAGTATATAGCTCTTTCTTTCTTATTCTCATCATGTTGTGCTAGTAATGCCCCTAGTGATGTATCTATTGTGGAGACATATAAGATCAATGGATTCCATTGAATAGGAGGCATCAAGATAGGATGATTTGATAGATATTTCTTGATATGGTTAAAGTTCTTTTCACATTCCTCATTCCATGCAAAGGTTACACCTTTATGTAAAGTTTTTGTAAAAGGTTGTGAGATATCCACAAGCTGTGATATGAAATGCCTGATAGATTGTACTCTCCCTTGTAATGTCCTAATTTGACTAATATTCTTTGGGGTCTACATCTCCATTATAGCCTTTACTTTAGCTGGATCAACTTCAATGCCCTTCTTTTAAACTATGTATCCTAAGAGCTTTCCAGAAGTGACACCAAAAACACACTTAGGATTTAGTTTGAGACTAAATTTTTCCATTCTATTTAGTATCTTGCTCAAGTCATTTAGATGTTCAGCTCTAATCATAGATTTTGCTAAAGTATCATCAACATAATCTTCCATAGTTCGATGCATCATGTCATGAAAAATAGATGTCATAGCTCTCTAATATGTAGCACCAACATTTTTAAGCCCAAATGGCATGACATTTCAATATAAGGTACCCATGCACATGTAAAAGTAGTTTTCTCTTGATCCTCTGGAGTAATTTTGATTTGATTATATCCAGAAAAACCATCCATTAAAGAGTACATCTCAAAACCCACAGTCATGTCCACTATCATATCAATGTTAGGTAGTGGAAAATCATCCTTAGGGCATGCTTTGTTTACATCTCTAAAGTTTGTGCACACTCTGATTGATTTATCTAGTTTAGAAATAGGTACAATATTTGAGATCCATTCAACATAGTCAATAACATGGATGAATCTAGCTTTTATTAGTTTCTCTAATTCAGCTTTGACCAAGAGTGCAACATGTGGATGCATCTTTCTTAATTTTTGTTTAACAAGTTTTACTCTAGGAGCAATAGATAAATGGTGCATTATAAGATCAGGATCCAACCCTGGCATATCTGAATATTTCCATGCAAAGTTGATCTTCTTTTTTGTTAAGAATGTTGTAAATTTTTTCTTTTCTTCTTCTGATAAGGATTGTGCTACATGGATCAACTGTGGTTCCTCTACTGTTCCCAAGTTGATGGATTGAGTGAGCTCAATTAGAACTAGAGATCTATCCTATAAATGACTTGGAAGGACATCAAATATCTCATCCTTAGGTGCCTTAGAGAGGTTTTCACCTTCAGATATATCTTTTATTTTTACTTTTGTAGGTTCTGAGACTACCACAAAGTGGTTTTCACCCTCAGAACTCCTTTGCTTTTTATTTTTATTCTTATTCTTTTCACTAAGATACTTGATGTTTGAATCCTTCATGCTAACGCTTGGTTCACTGATGGAAGTCCTCATAGGCTCAACTACACTGAGGTAGAAAGCAAAGGCATAGTCATTCAGGAAGGTATAAATAACTTGGCTCAGATTCGTAGAGATTTGGTCAAGAAGTTCAGGATGTTGGATAGTCAAAGTGGGAAAAGATTGGGAGATAGTATTTACGAATATGGATCTGTCATCATTGGTCCTAACCCAATGCTCAAGTTCAAAGGTGATATTACAACTCAAAATGTTCAATTCGTGAATAGGCTCAATGTCACTGTGGGAGTCCAATTCAGCCATAGGTGGATCAGACTAGTTAAGTTCATTATTTCACTCTAGACTTATGTTGGGTTTAGGTGCATATTGGTGAATAACATCAATATGTTTTTTTTGTGATAAGCTCATCTTCCTCTGGAATGAATCCCCATTCATAGTCATTTGATTCCTCATCTATGCCTCTAGGAAAATTAAGAACATGAGTAAAGTTAGGGTAAATACCCCAAGAAGGGTTACCCTCAGATTTTGATTTGAATTCATACTCATGAGAATCTATCTCAGAATAACTACCACCTTCTTCTTTGTCTATTTGATTGTCTTTGAGATTAGCTGGTTCTTGTGGTGCAACTATCTCTTGTTCTATAGTAGGTTCTTGTGTGTTTACTACATTGATTCTTTTTACTAGATCATCTTCAACATCAAGGAGGTCTTTTATTTCTTTAGGCAAATGCTCATAAGGAATGAGCTCCTCAGTAGTGTCAGAATCATCACTATCAGATTGTTGTATTGCTTCCTCCTTTGGTCCAATCTATTCTAGGACATGTGGGGAATTCTTGCTAAGATAGAAAGGCTTCTTCTTGTATCCTAGACCTATTGTATTCTTGTTTGCTTGACCACGATGGTCAAGAGGTGATAGCATACCTTTACCTTGTAGTCCTAGAGGTCCTTTTCCTATATATCCCATCTTTGTAATCAATTTGTCCCCTATACCATATGACTTAGAAGGGACCTTCGATGTTTTAGAATCACATGATTGATCAATTTGAGATTTAGGTTCTTCTTTTTAGAGCCATGCAAGCACAACTTCATCCTCTTCAAATTCTTGTTTAGATACTTGTTCTGCAACAAAATTTCCTTCATACACCTCAAGAGGCTTTTTAGATTCTGGTTTGGACCATTTCAGAGTTTTCCCATAAGACTTAGGTGAGATAGGGAGAGATGTCAAAGATAAGACTAGCTCCATAGTATATTCTCCCATACCATTTTCTTTGATTGTGACCTCTTTAGCAACGTCTTCCATTTTGGATGTTGAAGCAATGTCTAGCTACTTAGTGGAAGATTCTCTGTTATTAGGAACAAGTTTATCAACGCTTTCTTTCAATGCATTGCAAGTTGTAGATACATAAGTTGGGATGGTTACCTCTACTCCTTCATAAGGAAAATTCAAGCACTGATGGTATGTAGAATGAATATCCTTCATTTCATGTATCCAGGGTCTCCCTAGAAGGATGTTGTAAGCCAAAGGTATATCAAGAACTTGACATGTAGTATCTCTGATGACAGGACCCATTCTGATAGGCAAGATAATTGTTCCCTTGAAGGATCTTTCTTCTTCATCATATTCCTTGATAGTTATTTTCTTTCTAGGATCAATAGCCATTTCTAAAAATCCCAATTGTGTGATCAAGTTGAAAGAATAGATATTCAAACCAGTGCCCCCATCTATCAACACACATTTGACGTGACAGTTTTGGATCAAGACTTCTATATGCAAGGGTGGATTATGCAGATGAATCAAGGAGTTATCATCTTCCTCTGAAAAGGAAATATACTATGGAGATGTAAGATGACCAACCATAGTCTAGAACCTATCTAAATCAAGGTTGTCAGGAACATTAGATCTGAGCAAAGCTTTGTCTAGAATGGCTCTATGAGCTAGAGATATCTGAAGCAAATCAAACATGGAGATTTTTGCATTTGTGTGTTGGAGTTGTTGGACAATGCTGTAAGATGTAGGCCTTGTGTCTTTAGAATTTGAAGATTTAGATGTAGCCTTCTATTTAGAAGTAGATGAAAAATTGAAAGGCACCTTAGGGACATTTGATGAATTTGGGATTTGTCCTTGCAGATGCGCCTGAGCTTGTGATCGAGTAACTGCATTAGCTGATTGATTTTCTCTATCTTTTCTTACAATTGTGATAACATTGCAATGCTCAGATAGGCATGGTTCAACCATATTGATAACAACATTGTTTCTAGAATAAGCATAATTGACCTTAGCACCCACATTAGGCTGAGAAGATGAATCTCCTTGACTATGTTTCAGAAATGGCTTCGTGAATGTTGTATGATCATTATTGCTCTTATGATTATCAATTGTGATTTCTCCACTATCAATTTTGTCTTGAATGGTATGTTTCAAGCGCAAGCAATTACTAGTTTTATGACCCTTACTATGATGGAAGTCACATAATTCATTCTCCTTCCACCATTTTGGTTTAGGTTTGGGATCAAATTGTCAGATCTCAGGCAAAGAGATGATATTGTTAGCCAAGAGAGTTTTCATGGCTGATTCCAAAGTTTCTCCAAGAGGAGTGAACTTTCATTTATTATCAGCAGACCAAGGTTTGTACTCTTTCATCTTTTGAGATGATTCAAGTACCTTTTGTTCTGAAGCTTTGATGGCTTGGGTACTGATAGTTAGATTGAAAGCCAGTGCCTTAGATGGCACACAAAGAGTATCAATAATGCCATTTGTGACGATGCCCTTGTTCTTGTTCCAGTTTTTGTTCTTGTCCTTAGAACTAGATCCAAATTCATACTTGTCTTTTTGAAGTGTGCTCTCTCCCTTTTTCACAAGTACTTTTTTGATTTTGGTCGCATTATCTACCATCTTATCAAAAGATGTATGATTTTTCATTTGTAAAGGGTAGTTGATTTCTAGAACAAGATTATTGATGAAGATTTCCAGTTTCTTAGTTTCTGGAATAGGTCTAGCGTATAGAGAGAATTTCTTCCTCCATCTTTTAAGAAATGTCAGGAATGGTTCTCTTGGATATTGTCTCAGATTGTAGATGTTGATCATGGTGACCAGATGTTGAATGTTATAGATGTATTGCTGATAGAGCAATTTGATTAACTCCTCAAAGGTTTTGATAGTAGGAGGCATTCTAGAGAACCAATGAATGGCTGCTCCTCCCAGAGATCGAGGGAAGAGATGCATTAGATAGGTTGGTTCATGCATGAACTCCATAGAATGAGTACAAAATTCTCTAACATGATCTTGAGGATCAGAGTTTCCATCATACTTATCATATTTAGGCATTTCCACTCTCTTAGGGAATGGTGGCATGTGCAAGTCTTTATCGAATGGAAAAGGGCATAGGGCCTCCATGGAGAACTCCTTAGGTTCCTTTTCTTTTTCAAGTTTGTTAAGTTTGACTTGCATGGCATGCATCTATTTCATCATAGCCATGATAGGGGTTTCTTCCTCATGCGTAATGATATCTTCAACATTAAAGTTGGGAGGAAGTTTAGCTCCTTGATGAGCTAACTCTAGAAAATATGCCTCTCTATCTTCTTTCAAGAAATGTTTCATCATTCTTTTGAAGTTATCATCATTTTGATATTGGGCAATTTCAGAAGGTGTAGGTTCTTGATCTGCACCATGTTGAGAGTGAGCTCCTTGAGACTCATGTTTGTTCCACCTTGAGACATGTTTTTATTATGAGAGTTACTCAAGATAGATTAATGTGGGGTCATCTGATAGCTTTTGTGAATTGATATAGAAGGTGTGGGTTGATTAATTGCATGTATTAATGTAGGAGGGGTGATGTAACCACCTTTCAAGAATAGATTTCCAAGAGCATCTTCTTCGTATAGGTTAGTGTTGTAGGATTGATGAATAGTATGAGAGATCACAGAAGATGTCTCTAAAGAGATTTTGGGTTGTTCTCTATATTTTCATGATGAAGCTCTGGTTTCCACCATTAACCTTAGGTGAAGCAAGAGAACGAGATTAAGACAATTGAAGAATGAATTGATTCAAGAAGATCAAATGACACAACCTTGTCAAGATTAGATTGATTGAAGATTAGATTGGACGTGAATGAAGGATATTGTGCCTTGGTAGTATGGGTAGATGCCCAAAAGATAGCGGACATGGGTTCGCAACACTTAGCCATTTTGAAGATTGATTGAAGATTGATAATTATGACAAGGTTTTGACACAAGATGAAAAAGACTCAAATTGATTAAATAGAAGGCTAAATCAGACTCAAGAGGCCACTTTGGAAAATGATTGGATTCTTTCTAGTTTATGCTCTATTCCTGACATAGTGATTTGTTCGATAGATTCTGGAAATAGGTTATAAAAATTGGGTCTCTGACAATTTTGACAACCTTCTAGTAATTTTTCAAAATTTCTCAAATGACTTTCTACAGGATTGTATGATAGTGTGTATACTCTAAAATGATAGTTGACAAAACTCGTACAATAATTGCAAAGCTCGCAGATAGTTGATAGCAGGATTTTGACTTTTTGCTTTTGACTGGTGGAAAAAATTGTATGACACTATACAAGCTATCATATGACAATACAGGGGTTTTGAAATGACAATTGCCAAAACTCGTACAACTTTCTGACCTTGTGGGATGAATTTTGACTCCAGAAAGGAATTTTACTTCATATTTTGCAAATTTTAGGTTTTCAGTTTCAAATTGTTCACAAATTTTTCTGTCCAGGTTTGAAGATTATTCTAGGATCATTTGTTTTCAGTAACCAAATAGATAAAAAAGCACGCAAAACAACAAGCAAGTGATTCCAAGCACGTCTAAAAACAATGAACAGGGGACAAAGCAACCCTGTGCATGAATAATCAAGTGGCTGAATGTGCTAATCCCTAGGAGTGCTAATTGTGTATGTTCCAAAAAGTTTTTCAGTAACACACATATTCCTAGAAAAATGAAAATTTGGCCTCACTAGGGTTTGTAGTAATGGTCTGACTCTGCAACTTTTGTGATCTCAAGAGGGTGAACTCCAATCCAGGTGCACCGGGGTTTTGACACAGTTTGAGAATTTAATACATCAGGAACTGCTAGGGAGATCTGATAGCCCAACAAGAGATCACACCTATGAAGATTTCCTCCATAAGGACATTTATATAGTGGTTGTTGCTACCATGGAAAAAATGGCTATTACCACTTGAGGTTCCATCCATGTGGTTGAACCAATTAAGGGAATGTCCACTATGGTTAACCCTCTTTAAAGGTGACTCACAAAAGATACCATAGGGGGACTAGATCAAATTCAAGGATTTGGGTTTCTGGTACTATCCAAAAAGGAAGTAGAGCATAATCCCCTAGCCTCTTCATTTCACCAAGACAAAGCAGATAGATTAATCCGACACGCTAAGACTGAAACTATCTCACCAAGATCTGTGATGTCAACAACTCGTGATCTATCAACCTCTCCGGAGAGAGAATGTATCAATCAAAAGCTGAGGACTACAAACCTAGTAGAATGCAAGACAATTTCAGTATCCTCCCTACCTACAAGGGGATCCTTCATCAAGAAGAGCTTCACATGCATGAACAAGCAAATGAAGCCCACTCTCTTGAGATCATCCACAAATAGTGTTCATAGGGCCTATAAACTATGTGTAACAGATATGTAGAAAGCAAATCTATGTTCATTTTATAGCCCAAAATGAAGTTTGTGATACGAAAGCAATAAAAGTCACACAAGCTTGACATGCGAGAGTTTGTTTTAACCAAATCAAAATGTTATCATCTTGAGGAGAATACCTGAATTCCTCACAACACGCTTAGTAGATTTTTAATTGTTTTAGCAATTTTTCTCATGCTTTTACCAATCAGAATCAACAGATACCAATTAGAAACATAAAATATCAATTGTTAGGGTTAACTGTTAGTCTAAATCTAAAAATCAAATCTAGAAAACTACCTAAAATTTTTGAAATGACAATAAATTCTAGTGTCAAAACTCGTATGATAGTGGGTTACCTCTCAGACAACAGTCTAGAAACTCGTACGATAGTGGGTATCTTATCATATGACAATAGACCTCCCAAATGACAATGTGTACCTTCTGATGCGAGCCTCAATAGAATCAACTTTCATACGACAGTGGGTACTTCCTGGTATGACTTTTTTCAGAAATTCATACGAAAAATGTACGGACATAAAATAAAAGATTGTAGTTTTAACAAGAAAATGACAAGAAATTGATAGAAATTGAATGGAAGCCCCACGGTGGGTGCCAAAAATGTGTGTGTGAATTTTGTACCTAACTATAGACACAACACTTCAGTAAAACATTAGAGGTTAGCAAAAATCAAAGTCGTGCAATGAAATGGAAACTAAGCTAACTAGGTGATTTACTACCTTCTAGTAGATGCGAGTATGATATTCTTAGATCAAATCGAGACCAATGACAATGCAACAGCTAAACGAAGGATTTGAATGTAGAAGATGGATATGAAATGAATACAGATTTATTCTATATTTTTGTATTTTCTATGCAATTATAATGAAAGAAACTGATATGAAACTAGTCTAGATGAAATTGATCTAAAAATGATATGAATGCTCATAAAAAAAGGAAAATATCACAACAGCTTGGATTTGCAAAAGCTGGATTCTTCAATCACCAATTCGCCAGCGTGAAGATGCAATTTCGTGGATCCTTTTAGAAGAGCTGAAGCCTTGATTTTATAGAAATCAAGGGCTTTGAGGGTGCATGAGAAAAGTCATAAATCACTCTTGATGAACTCAGGTTGATTTTTGAGTCAACAAGAAATTAGAGATGATTAACTCACATAATTATGCAAAATCATGCAAGAACAACTTTTTAACTCAAATCAGAAGTTTAGATCAGCTTTGAACTCAAAATATATGTTGAGTTTCCAAAAGTTAACAACTTGCATTGATTTCTTGATTTTGAGTTTAACTGCTCTTTAAATGTGCACAATTAATTATGAATTAATTAAATAAATAAAGTGATTTATCCTCAACTTAATTGATTTTTGAATTAAAATAATTGATTTATGGGTTAGTCAATTATTAAATCAAACTTTTATTCGAAAACTATATCATTAAATTTGACAACTGACTTTAATTAATTAAATAAGAATTTAATCAATTAGTCATAAGATTTTTGATTTATTGTCAGAATTAAATAATACAATTTAGGAATAAATGTAATTAAATTTAATAATTAAGTGGCAGTATTAAATCTAATTAATTAAATATTCAGAATATTCAATTAATCAAACTTTAGGATAAATAAGATTTATCGCCAAATAATTATTAAATTAAGAATAATTAGGATAAAATTAGGAATATTTCTAAGAATATTCCTCAATGCAGAATTAGGATAATATCAATTAAATTCGATAATGTGCAGATGTGCCTTAGTTTAGGAATTTTTGTATCAATTTCATTCGATTTGTTGATGTAGGAGGTTAATGAACCTATAGCCCATTTTTGGGGTATTACAAGAATTAGAATGCATGGTCTAGTAACCGATGATGATTACAGAGTCCAGGTTACAAGAGCTTGAACTACTAGATGAGTGTAGGCAAGTTGCGTATGATCATCTCAGAGTATATCAGAAAAAAATGTCTAGAGGCTACAACAAGAAAGTTAGACACAAAGAATTTCAGGTTGGCGATCTAGTCTTGAGAGAGAATACTAAAAATCAATCCCATCGCAAATGTAAGGGGAATTTTGAACCCAACTGGCTGGGTCCCTTTGTTATCACTACTACTTTTGGCTCTGGAGCCTATCAACTCTCAACGACTGATGGAGAACAGCTCCGAGAATCAATCAACATTCTCTATCTGAAGAAATTCTATGCTTGAGACATTTACTTTGTGAAATTGTCCTAAAAGAAGTATACAAATCAAAAAAAGTTTTGAAAAAATGATCATCATGGTGAAAACCTAGCAATAGGTGCTTTGATGATTCACAAAAAAAATCAAATATGGAAAAATACAAAAAAAATTGAAAATGGAAAAAAAATTAAAAAATTGAAAAGATGAAAAATACAAAAAAAAAAGAAGAAAAAGAAAAAGTGCCTTGGAGAAAACCTGGTAAACAGGCACCTTGGTAGCAAAAATAGAATCTCTACCAAGATGGTCAAAACCTGGCAAACAGGCACCACTTGTATCAAAATGCTCCATCTATCAATGCAATCTTGGTATTTCCCAACTTTCAATCTGCTTTAGTTTGTACATGTCTCCTTGTTTACTTTCACATCCCATTTTCAATAAAGTCAGTTTGTGCACCAAACAACAAAAGCGTCTGCATCCTATCAATGTTACAAACTTGGGGTAAACCAATGTCATATCCTATAGTCCTTAGTATATCTCAGACAAGTCATATCCAGTCAAGGTCTTTCAAAGCTATATTCAAGTCAGTTTGTCTGTCTCCCTACCAGAAAAGGATTTTGCACCTAACAACAACACAAACAAACTACAAAAACAAACTTTGCAACATGCTTTAATCTTCTTGTATGCTAACTAATTCACATTGAGATTTTTGTATATTATGTTCTCTCTAGCTTATCGATGATGTCCTTTCATAGGATTTAGAGACTGATGATTGGGGGCATAATCTTTTATTTGTCTTCTGTTTGTAAGTGAAAATCTAACAAATCTAGAAATTTTGGATTGAATTGGTATCCATTATAAGTGCCTCCATCATGATTGGATGGCCATGTGTACCTCGACCATTGATACCTAGATGCTTCAGGGAAGTCAGATATAACTTTGTGTTTTTGAGTGATTTCTTATTTCTATTGTAAAATGCAACATTACCCAAGGATGTGAATGATAAAGGATCACTATGGGTAATTCACATTGGAATCAAAATGATGTCCCCACTGCTTGGTGTGTTTGTACGCAAGGCGTATTTAGGTCATCACAACATTTATGTTCTGATGCTTATACAAATTGCTAAATCAAAATGGACATGATATTTAGGTCATCCTGGCTGTTGTGCCTTGGTGCTTATATCTAAATCTAACATTTCTAACAAAAAGTTGATATTAATATGTTCATGGTTGTCTAACCAGTGGACATTGTAACAAATATTTGGTGTTACCTAAAAATATTTAGTGATGATAACAACTGACATATGATTAGTGACTAAGTCCTAGGTCTTGCATTTAATTTGCACTTTGCATTTACTCTTGTTACATACTTCATGATTTGAATTTAGTATGGTGTTTTCTCCAAATTGCACTAAAACACATTACAAGGACTAAGCCTCACATGAAGGTCCCTACACCTAATCAACAAGTAGTCACTATGATGGGTTACACATCCTTTTTGACAATGACTAAGCACTTGAACTCTTCATGTACCTGCAAAATATCACGTGTATCGCTGCATTTGCCTATCATATAATTTTCATAAACATTTCACATATTCATTTCATACATACATGTACATCCATCCACAAATAAATAAAGTCATACATTTGCATTATTCATCTATCATATATCATTGCATTTCACATTACATATTCATACATTCAACAGTGAAAGGGAAATATTTCATACATTTGCATCACATGATAAAACATCATAAATTGAAATAACAAGTGCTATGAAGTCAAAACCATGAAATTTGATCTCATATATATATATATATATATATATATATATATATATATATATATATATATATATATATATCATACAAGGGGTGCACCAAGTGCATATGATACAAAAAATGAGCTTCAATGAGCTATCACATATATCAAAATGTCAAAAATGATGAAGCATAATATATCAGCTATCTATCTGGTCCTCAGCATCAAGCACTGCTCCTCCTCTTGCTAGTACATCAGGTGGTGGCTCAACACATGGTGCTCTCACTCCCTCAGAGGCTAACATATACTAAGAGTAAGAGGTAACTCTCTACCCGGGTGAGACAACTGAAAAGTAGGCAGAAACATAGTATGCAACCCACCCCATCTGATGGATCACCTCGGCTTGCAATCGTCTAACCTTTACATCTCACTCCCTTAGCTTCCTATCATGCTCTCAGAGCTAGACCTCTAAAGATAGGCTATGGGATCTTTGGTCTGTAAGCTGGTGCTGTTTCCACCTAATCACGTCCTGGGGTCTCTGTCTCAGCCCAGGATCTTCCTTCATTGCTACCTCAACCTCCTCCATGGTCTCATCAGCAATAGCTGTATCAGTCCACACCTTACATCATCGAACCTTAGCTCCCAAATCAAAATCTGGTGTCTCCCATGCCTCATCCATGGGTGTGTCCTGATGTGCACCTAGTAATTCATCTGCAACTATAGTACTGCCAATCCCACCTAGAGTGGCACCCTCACCTTTGTTATACCAATACTACAAAATAACCAGTGTAACCAATGGAACTGCCCATGGTCTAGGGGCAGAGCTAGCATCTCTTGTAGGCCATAGTGGTAACCCTATTTCTCTTGGTCTTAGAGGGATCAGTTGTTCTATGGGGATCAACACCTCCTTACGTCTCTGTCCTCTATCCATATGGACACTTGTGACATCCTCCACCTCCTCCATCATGGGAATGAGCTCCTTAGGATCTAAGAACTGCCTAATGGGATGCTTTGCAATATATGTTGTGTTGGCATCGGTAACTCCTACATCTACTACTTGGGCTCGGTAGTCTGAGTCCCTACTTTGCAACCCACTGTACTCTAGGCTACATACTACAAATGATAATCTCATGGACAATCCTAGCCCGATCTCTCACACCTATCGTGTGTAAGCTAAAAACTCCTGGGGATCATCTTGGATGAGACCATACTACCTCCATACTCTCATGATCAAAAAATTCTCAAGGACGCTAGTAGAGCACCCTATCAAAATCTGGCTCTGGTAGAAGTAGTCGAACTGAGCCCTTATCGTCGGCTAGGCTCTATTTGTAAGTATGGCCTCTAGACCACAACTATCATGTCATCCAAAACTTGGCACCATTACTCTATGTGCCCCATCCTAACCTATGTAACGAACCCATAGTTCCTGTAAATAAGAGGCTCCTGGGCCTACCTCTCATCGTCGCAAATGGGCCTGCAGATGAGAATGTGCTCCCATGCCAAAATCTAAAGTACTATGGCCCCCGAAGCAAATGTCTTACCCTCATGGTAGACAATCTTGTGCATCTCCATGAACATGTGGGCTAATAAGCACTATCTCAATCCTTACTTTGTCGAGTGTGGCATCAGTCGCTAAACCATCAGAGCCCAGCCCATCAATAGATCGTTATGCTGACGGTTAGACATGATAATACCACTGATCATCTCGATGATAATGCACTCAAGCCTATGCATCTGCCCGTAGCACTATACCAGCACCTCTGATGATATCTATTGAGCAATCTACTCATCTACTCCGAATAGTGTACAGAACACATGTAAACCTGTATTACCCAAACTCAAATAGTTTGGGTGAGGGCCATGAAACATAATCCGATAAACATCCTCTGGAGTCACTATGATTTCCCCTATCGGGAGAGTATAATGTCTGAGTCTCAAAATGAAAACGCTCTATGAGCATGGTGATCAAGCCATGGTTTACCTAAATGTCAGGTAAACTAATCATGTACTGGAACCCATAAGCGGCAAGGTGAACCCTCATAGGATCGGGCAGTGCCAAGCATAACCTCTATGTCGTTGGATGTGAGACACAAACATCAACATCGGGGTACCTAACCTAAAAAGCATAGAAATTGGATCAACATCAGTAATTCAATAAGAAAACAAGGATATGTACATGCAAAATGAGAAAATGAATATATTAGAAAGTGCATTAAAGGCTATGGAATTTAGCTAGACAATCAATTTTTTTGAAAAATTTACCTAATGGCCTCAAATTAGCTCATTGTTTTCCATACGACATTTTAGAAAATTAAAAATTGGTGCCAATTGTCGTACGACAATATACAGCTACCCATATGACATTTGATGGGTATACAACATTCTACATGATCCTACATGACAATTGAGGGACCCGACGAAATGTCGTATGAGAGATGGGTGTCTCCCATATGACACTATACAAGCACAGACATGACAATTCATTTGGACTTGAAATGTCGTACAACTCCCCATAGATTTTTGTACGACATCCCGTGAATCAAAATTTAAAAATTTGAAAAAATGTGCTAAAAATCCTAAAAAGAAATAAAAACGTGTCAAATTGAATTCAAAGAGAGGTACAGAGGTCCACTTACCGAATTACCATACTGTCTCGGTCTCTGGTACCGCCTAGAGTGCTCGAATCGATGTGATGACATTGGAACTTGCATTTTTCTCTCAGAGGGCTTCACAAGGTTTCTAAAGTCAACTATTTGAAATGATTTGACAATGACCCTTTTCGGCCTTATATAGGTTTTGACCTAAATTTTCAAAGTGCTCTGTTTTGCATGAAAATTGCACCCCTAGCTAATTTCGATGTTTTGAACCCATTTTTGGGATCAAAATCGAAATCTAAGATTGTTTACATTGTCAAAAATGTAATTTAAATTTTTTGGACCCAAGACGACTGACTGCTTGCATAATCAACCTTCATTACATCATAGAAATCCAGTATTCATCTTAACTGATTATCTAACATCCAACTCTTGAAAATTCAACTTGGTCAACCATGGTCAACTCATGGTCAAACCTAGTCAAATTTGGTCAACAGGATCCCTAAACGATGTAGAATGCGTCCCCGGACGTGTATAACTATTTCTACAATCAATTTCATTGCTTCTAATCATTTCACACTGGATTTCTCACCAGATTTTGATTTTAATCCTGAAGAGGGCATGGTATTATACATCATTAATCAAATCTGTCAATCAAATTTTCTTCAACAATCAAGACAACAGCCATGTCTACTTGCTAACTCATCAAAGTCCTCATCGCTTGGGGCATATCAGATTCATCGAAATTCATATCAATCTAGTATTCTCTTAATCTTGTAAACTGTATCAACTCTTTGCAACCATCGGTTCAGTTGTGTTATTTCCTTGATTCTTCGTAACTGAAGGGTTTAGATTTGGCATCCTTTCGATTCTTTTGGACAATCAGGTCTAGAGTTAGGACAGTCACTTCCTCGTAATCATAGGTTTAGAATCAGGCATTTTATTATTTCCTCATAATCACCAGTTCATTGTTGCTATTGTTAACATTATCTCGATTCTTTGGTCAACGAGGACTTGGATCAACATCTTCAAATCTTTCAAATCAGTTTCTGTCTCAGAATTGGTGAATCAATCAGGATTAGTTTCTCCACCACATAATTGAGTCTGGATCTCATCAAACAGGTTAATCTTTGAACCACTGCACTTCACACAGTAATTCAAAGAGGGGAAAAATGTAGTACCCCAAAAATGGGCTTCAGTACCGTTGACCTCTTACATCGACAAATCAATTGAAATTGACTCTAAAGTCCTAACCTAAGGCACATCTGCACATTGAATAATCGGATCCCTAATTGATCCTATCTCAATTCTGCATCGGGGAGTATTCCTAAATATTGCTAAATATTCCTAATCTGTCCTAATTATTTCTAATTAAATATTATTTGGTGATAAATGATATTATTTTATTTATCCTAAAGTCGATTAATTGAATATGTTGAATATTTAATTAATTAAACTTAATTTGGCCACTTAATTAATTAGATTTAATTAAATTTATTCCTAATTAATATTGTTTTTATTTGACAATAAATCAAATTTCTAAAAATAATTTATTAAATATTTATTTAATTAATTAAATCAAATTGTTAAATTTAATGATTTAATTTTGGATAAAGTTTGATTAAATAATTGATTAACCCATAAATCAGTTATTTAATTGTTCAAATCAGTTAAGTTGAGAATAAAACATGTGGAAATTAAATAAATTCATAATTATCTATGCACAAATCAGAAAAGGAGTTAAACTAAAAAATCAACTATTAAATTCAATTTGTTAACTTTTTAAACTCAATATGTGATTGTGAGTTGAAAATCAGATTCGAGTGATTTGAACTTCTAATTTGAGTTAAAAAGATGACTTTGCATGATTTTGTGAGATAACTATTTCTAATTTCCCGATAACTCAACAATCAATTTGAGTTGATCAGAGAGAGATTTTTGGCTTTCCATGAGTTCTCAAAAACCCTAGATTTCTACATAAACAGGCCTCAGTCCTTTACAAATGACTGTAAATTTGGAGAATCCTTGCATGTGCAATCTTGAAAATTTGGAGATTGTGCAATTTTTGAGATTCTTTGCTAACCATTGTTTTCTTAATTTAATAGCATTCATAGCATTGATAGTTTATATTTCAATTCATCTTTCAAAGTTATAGATCATTTTTACATAGTTTTCATAATTATTGCATAGAAAATATAAAAAACATAGATTAAATCTACATTCATTTTCATAGCTTTCATCATTCAAATCCTTCATTTAGGTGTTGCATTTTCACTGATCTCGGTCAATTTTTGAGAATACTGTACTCGCATCTACTAGAAGGTAGTAAATCACCTAGTTAATGATATACTCATTTATTGCTTATTTTTTGATTATTAACCAATAATGTTTTACTAAAGTGTTGTGTCCATAAATAGGTACAATTTTCACACACAAAGGATCAACAACTAGAAACTATAGAAATAGAATGTGGAAGCTTGTATCCCATTATATAATTTTGGTAGATGTTCTCTATAAATGATATTATGATGGTCTTGTTAGCTATTTTTCTTGCACAGGTAGATAACTAGACCATAAATTGATCTCTCCCCTTTGATGGTCTTTTCCTGGCAAGAGAAATGCTAATTGATAAGGATAAAATCCTTCTTCTACTTCGGGCTCCACAAACCCAGGCGGGTGTACCTTAATTCGTCTACCTCAAATGATAATTTTTCTAAAGATCATAGGCAGGTATAAACATGGATTAGACAGGACACTAATATCCTGTAACTGGATTCACCCTTTCAAGCGAATCATTGGACAGTTTCTAGCCCGTCTTGCTAGATTTAACAATCAAAGTACCCAAAAACAGAAAGGGAAAGTTATTTTGAAATGTTTTGGATGCAACTCTGGGAAAGCAGTGCCTAATCCTTGGGCAAGGAGTCAAAGAGGGATACATTCACAGAAAATCCTAAATCCACAAAACTGAAATCCAAATCAGTATGCCTTGCATATGATTTTGCTCATCACCTCACTCTTACATCAAATCCACAACAAATTCCCCAATTCCCAAAGATAACCCATCAAGATTTAAATCCTCCTTGAAGAAAACTCAAAAGGAAACCTCACAATTTACCTTGTAAACCAACATTCAATCTACTTTGCAAACCAAATGTACAAGAACATGGAAAGAGCCATGAAGACATAAAAATGTTGTAAAGGGATTTTGATTCTGTTTTATTAATCATCCCGCTGCAATACATTTATCAATGACAAAAAACCACAAGAATTATCCACAAACTAGAACCAGAAGCTGCATTAATGGAACTCAAACTTGCAGAGCTTTGCTCATGCAAAAAGATTGGAACCCCCTAAAGAGATCAGAAATCAGAATAAGAAGGAGAGGAGAAACAACAGGAAGCATCATAACTCGACACTTGTCAAACTCTGAACTATCTACTGATGAGTCACTGCTCTGAACTGAATGAATCCTCTGCTCCGTCCTCCTGAGAACACCTATTTTCATCTTCTCAAATTGACTTATGAGTCACCGAATGCAACAAATAAGATATTTTCAAAAATATCTTCCTGGCCCCCTATTTCAATCAACTATAAATAACTCGAAACCAACATGACTTGCATCAAATCTGACCTCAAAAATGGATTCCTTGTTCTCTCACCTTTCCGGCAGTATATAACACTTGCTATCTGGGCGAAAAATAAAGCCCCCAACTATTAATTTAGCTCGCATACTCTGCAACTTCAATTTCTAAATTTATTATATAGTTCAAACTATATAATTTTACATTTGTAACTTTAATTTTTCATGTCTTTGAAGATGCACGGGAATTTAAATTTTAAATTCATTTTATGCTCAGGCACGGGACCCACTTGCCAAGTGGCACCATGTGATCAGTCCAACCTTGCACCCTGTGCCACCTCAGCTGGCGACCATGCTCAAACTCCAATTTGCTAAGTGATTTACACTGACCACCAATTTAACTGGCGAATTGGCGACTGCTTGATCTCTGAATCGCTGAATGTTTAATGCTAGCCGCCAATTATCTCGTGAACACACGACTGCTTGATCTCCAAATCGTGAAAAACTTGGCCTTAACCGTCAAACTTCTGGCGAATTAGCGAATGCAGTAATCTCCAGTTCACTTAATAATTTCGCAAACTGGCAAAAGGCTTTCTCAGTTTACATTGTCATCAAAATATATAGGGGCCCACCGTGCCTAGAAGATTCCAGCCAAGCGGCCCGTCAAGAGCCTCCGTGGCTTCTCACTTATAATGTAACGTGAGTGTTGGTATAGTTAAACACAAAAAGAAACTTTACCCACTGAATGTGGGATATGTCCTTTTGAGTGTTTTAAGCATTTTCCTGCAACCTCAAATGCATGAGGCCCTTTTTGGCACGAGTAGCTCCCAACACATTTGATCACAGGTTCTTCCGTGTACACCATGCTACGTGAACCTTTGGTAACAGATAGTAGCCTTTAATTTGCGCAGGTCCTCCTTTTTTATGCTACCATTTTAAATTTGCGTGAGCTTTGGCATTTAGTGGCTCTTCTTCCTGTAGCCATCCATGTTAAAACGTGAGCCTCCCAACACTATCTATTGGAGACCTTCAATTTCCTTATGCAGGGCAGCCTCCTTTTACTGTTTGCGCAAGCTGGCAATCTCCACATGCCTTCATACCTCTAGTGTGTAAGTGTTCCCTTTTGTCTCTAATGCAAGCCTCTTACAAATGTAGAAAGCTTTCCATTCATTCATGTGGCTCCATCACTCTTAACAACAAAAATTATCTCCAACTGTCGTAGGGCAGGCCTGCAGTCTATTTGCGCATGGTAGGGAGTCCTCTCCAACACTTAATACAGGCCCCATGATTTGCGTAAGCCTTCAGTCCTCCACGCTGGTATTCTTTTCTTCCATTTGCATTGAGTCTTCACATTCACGCTGCCCTTTCCCCTTTTCAATGCGCTGGATATTTCTACATGATGCTGAGCCTCTAACTATCTAATTGCACGGGTTTCCATTTTCTTACCGCTGGCTTGGGTATTGCCTCTACACAGGCTCCATAATGCACTGGCATGAGGCTCCAACTCGTCTGCATTCTTCAACTAAAACGCATCTCATGAAAAGAGCATTTCCTCCTCATGGCGCAAGGCCATTTTTGCACTTGGGAAGGTCTGTAATTTGTTGCATAAGTAGCCTCCTCCAATGAAATGCATGGGTTCTTTAGTTATACGCTAGCCCAGTCCATAAAATTATGCAAGGACTCATTCATTGGCCCTTGACCTAGCGCTTGGGCATTCACTAGATGCGTGAATTCATTCCCTTAATTAGCATGAATCTCCAATCACAAATTCGTAGGCCCCTTGCTTTGCCTAGCATTTGCACTTCCAATGCGTGAGGCCCCCTTCATTAATTGGATTCTCATAGAATCAACCAATAGGAGGAGAGACGAGAAGAGTCATTCAACTAGATTGAAAAGAAACATTGACAAAAATCAAGCATGCCATTGTTGAGAACTTCAATTTATTTCAGGCAACACAAATGTATCACTCTTTTCCTGAGGCATAACTGGAGGAATCAAGACATGAAGTCGGGTCCATAAATGGGCCCGGCTAAAATTTTTTTGATCCCAGACAACTTTTGCCCGGAACACATCCAAACACTTCAAGAAGATAATTCACGAGTTGGGCAGGAACGAAAATACCAGAAACATCAACTGGAACACTAGATAAAACTTGCCTGAAACCTACGAACTGGCTCATTTGACTGATCAGGAAAACCAATTGAAACACCCTTTCAGGATCCGCTGCCTGGCATACTAGAAGAATGTAGCTTCATCTCATACTCTGCAAATTTATAGAATTTTCCACCATCTGGACACAGGAGATTTTAATCATCCAAAATGATTAAAAAATCATCAGGATAAAAACACTATTAAGTTGCCAAAACCTGCATTTGAAACCTCATTAGCATAAAATCAAACTGACACTTGGGAGGTTGAAACTTTGGCAGATGGAAGACACAGGTAAATTGAGTATGACGCAATTGATGGCACTGAATTTTGATTAGCGAGTCACAAATGGCGACCATTTGAAAACACTGACTTGCAGGAACACAAACTGGCAGACCAGAAACAATGAATTGTTTGCGTTCGGAATCAGTCTGGAAAAGTGGATAGACGGACTCATCACAACTTGAAATTTCAGGACGAGGAAATATTTTGACCATGGAATGCACTACAACTTAAATCATCTCAAATCGACATTTGGGCCAAAAGTTATTCATGCGCAAAGTAGGTCACTTAGAAATCTAGGAATCACAATTAGCTAAACAGTAATTTTTTGCAAACGGAATGACCTCTGAAAATATAGCTAATGGATTCACTGAAGCATGAAATTTGGAACACTTAAACACTTTCATGCACACAGTACAATGCAATAAATAAATTGGCATGAAACATCACTGGCCACAGATGGCAGGCCCTCAAATTGGTGTACACAGAAAAACATGACAAAATAGGACAACACAAATATTTCTGGGAAATGAAATGACAATGGTTGATTGACTTAACGGATTCATGGAGACTTGAAATTTTGAACATAGTTGCAACTCCAGGAGTATAATATAGATCTGCAATTACTTCATCAAGTTCAATCAATAGGCAAAAGTTATATCTCCTCAAACAGGGCCTCTGGGAAAAGTGCAAAAGTGCAATTTCCAAAACTGTGAAACTGCCTCCGGAAAGGGATGTCAAAAACCTAGCAAAACATGTCATAATGACCTGAAACTTTAAACATAGGTTATTTGCAGTACATTAAACAAATTCCCATTCCTAGATTCCCATGACTATCAACAGGGTATAAGATATTACAAGTCAAAGTGACCCTTCCCAGTGAAGTCAACACTTAACAAATTCTGCAAAATGAGGGCACCTAGAAACCAACTGTCAGAAACCCATTTCAGGGTACAGTCCAGGGACTCAAAACAACTCAATGGGGTATAAGAAAGGTGAGAAACACATCACCTTCATGAAGGGACCTCCGGACCACCCATTAGAAACACGCATTTCAGGACAAATGGAGCACTACTTCAAGCAATTTACGGAGTTCCTCAAAACTGCATTTTGAGGACCAACAGGTCTTTTGCTTAGATGCCTTGGTAAGAGTGAAATTTTTGTGGCATTACAAGAGGCTCATGTTAGATCTTGTGGAGGACATTCTGGTGGAAAATTATTAGTCAACAAACTCCTTCGCATGGGATACTATTGGAAAACTATGGAACACTATTCCTTTTCCTTTGTCAAAAAGTGTCCTCAGTGTTAGCATCATAAAAATTTGATCCATGCTCCTGCTTATGTGTTGCGCTCACAAGTGCTTCCTTGGTCCTTTATTGTTTGGGTTTTATACCTCATTGGAAAAATTTATCCCCCTTCTTCTTAGGGACACACCTATATCCTTACAACCACTAACTACTTTACTAAGTGAGCCAAATTTGTTCCTCTTTGTTCGACTACAACATAAGTTATTTATGATTTTATTATTCAAAATATTATTACTTGATTTGGTATTCCCATGTCGATCATTTATGATAATGGAACTCAATTTAAGAGCAGAGAAGTGAAAGATTTCTTGGGAAACTATCGTATATATCAATGATTATCTACCCCTTATTTTCTTCAATATAATGGTAAGGTTGAATCTTCTAATAAGGTTATTAAACAAATCCTTCACAAGACTATTAATAACCATGCTAAGGATTGGCATACACAATTGACCTATGCATTATGGGATTATAGAACAAGTGTTCATATTGCAATTGAAACATCACCTTATAACTTGGTTTATGGAACTAACGTAGTTATGCCATTAGAGTTAGAGATTCCTTCTTTAAGGGTTTCCTTCAAGGTCATAATCGATAAGGATACTTTTAGAGAGAAACATTTACAAGAACTTGAGATGTTAGACGAACAACATATTAATACTTTAGAACATATTATGGCCTATCAAAAATCTGTTAACATAAGATACAATGGTAAAGTGATTGAACGTTCCTTCTTAGTGGGTGACATAGTTCTTTACAAAAATCAGAGAAATTTGAATGCTCCACTTGGTGAAAAAGGGAATTTTATCCCTAATTGGCTAGGTCCTTACATTTTCACATAAGTGTATGGCTCTAGAGTGTATAAGATTGCTGATATGAATGGTGTGCCTCTCAAGGAACCTATTAATATTATGCATTTACAATGTTATTATGGTTAATCTTTCATTACCTTTTGTTTTTGAGTATTTCTTTTAGTTTTCTCAAATGTGGTGTATACTATTTAAAATGTTATACTTTAAAGTGTGAGTGCATAGTTTTGTCATCAATTCATTTCCTTTCCTTTATTTTCTTATGTTATTAATCATAGATTAATCATGGAAATAATAAAAAGAGATAGAAAAACATGTATGTCCATCATATATATATAACTATTTTGGTATACAAAGAAGGCACTAAGAAAAATATGCCCGGTATCAAAATAGTGCATCAAGCATCCTCCATAGGATGATGAGAGCCAAATCTCTCAGATTTAGGGCATGATGATGGTGTTTCTCTATGTATAGTTGAAGTATAGGTGTGGCTATGTGATGAGGTCCTCTCTGACCAACTATGAGATATGTGTCACTGATCTTGTAGCTTATGCTCTAGTTGCTCCACTCACCTGCAACTGTAGCCCCACCACTATAGGTGCAAATATATCTTTGTGTCTCCCAGGATATTGCACCCCCTAAGAATGAATTTGTGATGTAGAAGGAATGTGGGATGATACAACCATTCCCACTAGAACATATCCCACGAAGGATCTCCAATCCTTTGTGCTAGTTGAATGTTACATATTGTATTTGTTATTTATAATATATTTTTAAAATGAAATTTTTGCACTTAATTTAATTTTAGTCATACCTGGATCTCCCTCATGGAAGCTAGGGTCAGTATCCAGAAGGGGTTCCATGGGAGGGCGTTGGATGGATTCTCCTCACTCTCTCTACTTGGTCCAAGGTAGGGGTATCTCCACTGTAGTATGTAGTGATGGAGATCATAGGGGCTTCACTACTATGGGGGATGGTGGTGCCTCATCCTCTGATGCATCATCTCCACCCTTTGCCTCCATGGCTTCTCTACCTAGCATTGGATCCTCCTCCTCCTCTTCATCCTCCTCAATGTGATGAGACCTTAAAGAAGGGCTTGTATCTCCATTCAGATAGTCATCTAGGAACACAGGTCTTGTGCCCTGAACACTGATGTATTGTAAGTAGTCTCGTGATACCCTTGTTTCCCTAACTATAGGAGGGATCTCGACATCATCTCGACCCTTAATGTCTTTCATCTCTATGTCATCAATGGTCGGTCAAGGTATAGCCCCTGGCCTCTACATGTATCTTCTCCCATGAGTGTACATAGGCACATGTACTGGTGGACCATGTTGAAGACCAAACTATCTCATCACTTGCTCATAATAGTAGGGCATCACTATATAATCATGTTTACCCTTTAGAAACCTCTGTCTCTACATCCATCTCAGTTGTACTATTATGGTTGGTCATGCTATGATGTGATAGTAGGGCCTCCATACAATGTCTATACCTATTGTGTGTGTGAAAATTGTACCTAGCTAGAGACACAACACTTCAGTAAAACATTAGAGGTTAGCAAATCCAAAAATTTGCAAATAAACAAATAATGCTAACCAGACGATTTACTGCCCTCTAGTAAGTGTGAGTATGATATTCTTAGAGTTAGACCGAGACGAGTGACAATGCAACACCTAAACGAAGGATTTAATGATGAAAGATGGATGAAAGATGTATGCAGATTAATCTATCATTTTTATTTTTCTATGCAATATGTATGGAAAATTGTGTGAGATTGATCTAGAATTGAAATGAATGAAAATTTGATCTAACAAGGATATGGAATTTCTATGAATGAAATCAAATGACAACAAGAATCTTTGAATTTAGCACAATCTCACCAAATCACCAGATCGCACAAGCCAAATTCTCCAAATTCGCAGGTGTGTGTTTGAAGGATTGAGCCTCGTTTATATAGAAATCTAGGTTCTGTGAGGACTCATGGAAAGCCAAAAATCTCTCCCTAATCAACTCATATTGATTGTTGAGTTATCAGAAAATTAGAAAGAGTTAACTCACAAAATCATGCAAAATCAACTTTTTAACTCGAATAAGAGTTCAGATCACTTTTTCAACTCACAATCACATGTTTAGTTTGAAAAGTTAACAAATTGAATTGATTTGTTGATTCAGAGTTCAATTGCTCTTTTGAGTGTGCATGGATAATTATGAATTTATTTAATAATTCAAGTGATTTATTCTCAACTTAACTGATTTTTGAATAAAAATAATTGATTTATGGGTTAATCAATTATTTAATCAAACTTTATCCCAAAACTATATCATTAAATTTGATAATTTGATTTAATCAATTAAATAGATGTTCAATTGATTATTTTGAGGAATTTAATTTATTGTCAAATAAAAATAATATTAATTAGGAATAAATGTAATTAAATAATTAAGTGGCATAATTAAGTTTAATTAATCAAATATTCAACATATTCAATTAATTAACTTTAGGATAAATAATGTCATTTATCGCCAAATAATATTTAATTAAAGATAATTAGGATAAATTAGAAATATTAGGAATATTTCCCGATGCAGAATTAGGATAAAATCGATTAGGGTTTTTGATAGTTCTATATGCAGATGTGTCTTAGGTTAGGACTTTTATTTCAATTTTGATCGATTTGTTGATGTAGGAGGTCAATGGTCCTATAGCCCATTTTTGGGGTATTACATTTTTCCCCTCTTTGAATTACTGTGTGAAGCACAGTGGTTCAAAGATTAATCTATTTTTGATGATGATGTAGATTCAGTTATGTCATGGAGAAACTGATCCTGAAAGATTAACTGATTTCAAAACAGAAATCGATTGAAAGATTTGAAGATGTTGATCCTAGTCTTGATTGACCAAAGAATCAAGACGATGCTAACTATATCAACAATGAACTGGTGATTATGAAGAAGTGTCAAAACACTTGATTCTAAACCTTGTGATTATGAAGAAGTGACTATCTTGACTCCAGACCTGATTGTCTAAAGGAATCAAAAGGATGCCAAATCTGAACCCTTCAATTACGAAGAATCAAGGAAATAACACTAATGAACTGATGGTTACGAAAAGCTGACATAATTCACAAGTTGTGAGAGAACACCGGATTGATATGGATTTTGATGAATATGATATGCCCCAAGCGATGTGCCCCAAGCGACGAGGTCTTTTTGATGAATCAACAACTAGACATGGTTGTTGTCCTGATTATTGAAGGAAATTTTGATTGACAGATTTGATTAAGAATGTGTAATACCATGCCCCCTTCGGGATGAAAATTGAAATCTGGTGAGAAAGCTAGCATGAAGTGGTTTAGAGGTGATGTAATCAATTATTGAAGTGGTTTTACATGTTTGGAGACATGTTCTGCATCGTTTGGAGGTCCTGTTGACCAAGTTTAACTTGGTTTGACCATGCAGTTGACCATGGTTGACCAAGTTGAAATTTTGATAGTTTGATGTGTAGATAATCAGTTAAGTTGAATACTAGATTTCATTGATGTTCTGAAGGTCAATTATGCAAGCAGTCGACCATCTTGGGTCCAAAAATTTTAAATCACAATTTTGACAAAGTAAATGATCTCTAATTTTGATTTTGATCCTGAAAATGAGTTCAGAACGTCGAAATTAGCTAGGGGTGCAATTTTCACGCAAAATGAAGCACTTTGAAAAATTAGGTCAAAACCTATACAAGGCCCAAAAGGGTCATTTTCAAATCATTTTCACTTTTGACTTTTATAAACTTTGTGGAGCCCTCTAAGCAAAAATGAAGGTTCCCATCTCCTCGCACTGATTTGAGCGTAGCTGACAGTACCAAAGACCACCACAGTATGGTAATCTGGTAAGTGGACCTTTGTGCCTCTCTGTGAATTCAAATTTGCATCTTTTCATGCTTTTTGGGATCTTTTATCACGTTTTAAAAAAAATTAATTTTTGCATCATGGTAACTCGTACGACAGTCTGTTTGGACTTGTACGAGTTTTCAAGTCAACTTTGAGTGTCGTATGGGACATATGTGTAACTCGTATGAGAGGGGCCCATTTGTCGTACGACATTTCATCGAGTCCCTTATGTGTCGTACTAGAACATGCACAGTGTTGTATGACCATTAAGTGTCGTATGGAACCTAGTATATAGTCGCATGACATTTGGTACTAGTCTGAATTGTCATATGGAAAATAGTGACCATTTTTTAGGTCCTTAGGTCAATTTTTCAATTTTTCTAATTTCATGACTATTTTCCCTGGTCTTTTATGCACCTTATGAAGTATTCAATATCTCATTTTCTATGCTTATAGCCTAATTTTTTACCAAATTACTGATAGGTTGTCCCTTTTTTGTGTTGTGTAGGTCCATTACCCAGATGTACATGTCCATATTTCACACCCTGCCACACAAAGGCTTTGTTTGTCATTGCCCAACCCTATGAGAGTATACCTTGTAGCATGTGGGTTCAAGTTTCTGATCCGGTTACCTGATATTTGGGTTAACCATGGCCTTCCTACTGTGTTGATTGAGCGGTTTCATTCAGAGACCCAGACATTTCACTTGCCTATTGGGGAGATCACTGTTACCCCTGAGGATGTAAATAGGATTTTACAGATTCCCTTTCATGGCCCATGCCTAGATTATATCAGTGTGGGCAACACATGATTGTAGGATTTTCGTACGTTATTTGGCGCTGATGAGCAGATAGTGCAGTAGATCTCTTGGGAGATACTAGTTCAGAGATATGGACAGACTCACTGGCTAGAGTGTATTATTGTAGGGATGATCAGAGGGATCATCATGTCCGACCATCAATAGAATGGTCTCTTTATAGGTTGGGCCCCGATGGTTGCACGAATAATAGCGACTCCTGTTGAGCTCAGATGGGGTTAGTGCCTCTTGGCACATATGTTCTTTGAGATGCATGAGATCATCTACCATGAGGTGAAGATGTTTGCATCTGGTGCTTTAGTTTTACAGATTTGGGCATGGGAGCACATCCCAATATACCAGTCGATTTGTGGTGAGGAGCGATAGCCTCAGGAGCCACTGATTTATAGATATTCTGGGTATGTGACATAGGTCTAGATGGGTCATACAGAGTACTGGAAACATGTATTGGATGACATTACCTTTGTCATTTGGAGACCCTATTTGCAGATTGAGGCGTGGCCAACTGCTCATGTTCAGTTTGGTTACTTTTGTCAGAGTTGGATCTTGATAGGACAATTGACCATAGTCCTTGAGAGATTCATCATTACACGTGTTTGGTGGTAGTATGACATCATTCAGGATGGACCCCAAGATTTTGTTGCTTACGCACAATTGGTGCGAGAGATCGGACTAGGATGGTCAGCTAGGCTGTCTTATGCAGATTGTAGTCTCAAGTATAGGGGGCTTGTTAGCTATGATTGGGATTACATGCCACATGTGGCTGATGTTGGAGTCACAAATTCCTTTATTAAATATTTAGCAGAGCATTCGATGAGGCATTTCTCTAACCCTACATAGCTCATTCCTACTATAGAGGACGCAGACGATGTCATAGGTGCCCCTATGGGTAGAGGCCAGAGATGGAGAGAGGTGCATATACCAGTGGTGCATCAGACACCACCTTGACCAAGAGCAGTGATGACCCCACCAAGGCCATCAGGATAGATGAGACCCCTAGACCTTAGAGTGTTCCAATAGGCAGGCCTACAGTTTTGTAGTAGAGATATACCAAAGGTGAGGGTGGCACACTGGGTGGTGTTGGTAGTGTGGAGGAGGCTCTATGAGCTTAGCAAGATGCTCTGATAGAGGAGGCACATGATCCTTCTAATTTTGACTTGGTTGTAGAGGTTCATCACCGCAAGGCACAGACTGAGGTGAGCACAAATCAGCCTATGGAGAAGGTAGAGGCAGTAGCAACTGAGGAAGATCCTTGCTTGAGGTAGACTTCTCAGGATGTTATTAGATGACTCCGACAATAGTTACGAGATTAGAGGATTCATAGCATGACTTTGGAGGTCTAGCTCCAAGATTGTGAGAGACGGTTGGGGGAGCGAGAGGCTAATGTTAGACAATTACAGGCTAAGGTGATCCACTAGACGGGTCATGTAGCCTATTATGTTTCAAATTACTATTCTATTGTGCCACCTAGGTAGAGGATGACATCCTAGTCCTAGTATATGATAGACTCTAAGGGAGCTAGGCCCCTCGTGCTGACCCACCTCTAGATGCACCTACCGGAGGAGGAGTTGCACCAGATGCTGAGGACTAGGCAGACAATTGATCAGTTATAGTCCTCTATTTTTGCCTTTTTTATTATACCTCATAGCTCATTATAGCTCATTCTTTTGTATATAGTGCCATTAGTGTACCCCATTGTACTCTTCCAATATTATGATACATACATACATACATATATATATATATATATATATATATATATATATATATATATATATATATATATATATATATATATATATATATATATATATATATATATATATATATATATATATATATATATATATATATATATATATATATATATATATATATATATATATATATATAAGATTAATTTTTGGTTGTGACTTCATATGCACTTGTCATTTTAGTTTATGATGTAATATCATGTGATGCAAATATATGAAATGCTTATTTTATTGTGGAATGTATGAATCATGTAATGAATGTTTCCTTTCAAATGTATGAATATGCAATGCAATGATAGATAATAGATGAATAAATGCACATGTATGTAATGGATTTATGAAATGCAATGTAAATGAAATGATACACATGATATGTTTTTGTAGGTATTTGAAGAAGACAAGTGCTCAGTCATTGTCAAAATAGATGTTTAACCTAGAACGGTGACTATTTGCTGATTAGTTAAGGGTACCTTCATACGATGTTCAGTCCTTGCATTGTTTAGTGTTAATTTGGAGAATTCAAGCATTGATTAATACTCAAGTCGTGAGAAATGTAACCATGTAAAGTGAAAAATGCAAAATGAAATGCAAGACCTAGGACTTAGTCATTGATCATATGTCGGTTTTTTATCATCACTGAATATTTTAGGTAACATCAAATAATCAATACAATGCTCACTAGTTAGGCAACCATGAACATATGAATATTGATTTTTATTTTGATATGTCAGATTTAGATATAAGCATCAAGGCACAAAAGTCAGGATGACCTAAATATCATGTCCATTTTGATATAGCAATTTGTATAAGCATCATAACATAAATTTTATGATAACCTGAATACGCCTCACAGACAAACACACCAAGCAGTTGTAGACATCATTCTGTCTCCAATGTGAATTACCCGCATTGACCCTTTATCATTAACATCCTTGGGTAGTAGCTTGTTTCACAATAGGATTTAGAAATCATTAAAAAGACAATAGTTAGATCAAACTTCCTTGAAGCATCTGGGTATCGATGGTCAAGGTACACATGGCCATCCAATACATGATGGAGGCACTTATAGTGGACACCAATTCAATCCAAAATTTCCAAAGTTGTTATATTTTCACATCCAAGCAGAAGAAAAATAAAAGATTATGCCCCCAGTCATCACTCTCTAAATCCTATGAAGGACATCATCGAAGAGCTCAATGGGACATACTATGCAGAAATCTCAATGTGAATCAATTAGCATACAAAAAACTATTTAAGCATGTCACAGAGATTGTTTACAGTTTGTTGTTGTTGTTTGTTTGTTTGTGTTATTGTAAGGTGCAAAATACTTTCCTGGTGAGGAGACAGACTGATTGACTCAGACATAGCTTTGGAAGGACCTTGACTAGATATGATTCGTCTGAAGACACTGAGGACTTTAGGAATAAGGTACTGGTTGCCCCTAGTTTGCAACTTTGATAGGATATTGATGCTTTTGTTGGATGATGTTCGGACTAACTTTATTGAAAACTTGATGCGAAAGCAAACCAGGTGATATATACAAACTAAAGCAGTATTGAAAGCTAGGAAATACCAAGAATGCACTAATATATGGAGCGTTTTGATACAAGTGGCACCCGTTTTCCAGGTTTTCACCATCTTGGTAGAGATTCTATTTTTGCTACCAAGGTGCCTGTTTACCAAGTTTTCACCAAGGCACTTTTTTTTTTCTTCTTTTTTTGTATTTTTCATTTTTTCAATTTTTTTGTACTTTTATATTTTTTTCTGATTTTTTTTATTTTTTTTATTTTTTCATGACATTTAACCATAGACTGAATGCCTTACACATAGATTTATTCAAATGGAGAATGTTGATTGGTTCTTAGAGCTATTCTCCTTCAGTCGTTGAGAGTTGATAGGCTCTAGAGCCAAAAGCAACAGTGACAACAAAGGGACCTAGCCAGTTGGGTTCAAACTTCCCCTTGCATTCTTGATGGGATTGATTTTTAGTATTCTCTCTCAAGACTAGATCACCAACCTAAAATTCTTTGTGTCTGACTTTCTTGTTGTAGCCTCTAGACATTGTTACTGATATACTTTGAGATGATCATACATAGCTTGTTTGCGCTCATCTAGTAGTTCAAGTTCTTATAACCTAGACACTTTGTAATCATCATCGATTATTAGACCATGCATTATGATTTGTAGTGATGGGATTTCAACCTTAATAGGTAGTACCATTTTAGCCCCATATAATAAAGAGAAAGGAGTAGCCCTAGTAGGCATTTTGATACTTGTTTAGTATGCCCAAAGAGCTGGATTTATCATCAGGTGCCAGTCTCTTCCTATCTTGTTGACTGTACGATGTAGGATTTTCAATAAGTTTTTGTTGGATGCCTCGACTTGTCCATTCTCTTGAGAATAGTAAATGGATGACCACTATTGATTGATCTTGAATTTAGAGCATAAGGAGTCTAGGTCCTTGTTCTTGAATTGGCCTCCATTATCTGTGATGATGGAGTGTGGAATACCATACCAACAAATGATGTAATTCAGGATGAACATTGAAATTTGTTTGCCGGTTTCTTGTGTCAAAGGCACTGCTTCTACCCATTTTGTGAAGTAATTTGTTGTTGTGATGATATGGGTGTGACCATTTGATGAATGTGGATAAATAGCTCCTATGAGATCAAATTCCCATTGTTGAAAAGGCCATTGTGTTGTAAAGGGAATCAAATCTCTCCCTGGTGATGAATCAAGTTTCCATGGACTTGACATTTCTGACAATTCTTGGCATATTTGATGGTCTCTTTTCCATGTCTGGCTAATAGTACCCAACCCTAATGAGTTTTTGAGCTAGTGCTAAACTATTAGAATGTGATCTACAAATACCTTCATGGACTTCCTCTAATGCGCATTGAGACTCTTCACGTTCTAAACATCTAAGAAGTTTACCATCTAGACTCCATTTGTATAGATCATTACCAATGATGACATACCATGATGCATTTCAGATAAGGTAACATTTTTCATGATGATTAAAGGAATCAGGAATGATTTGGTCTTGAAGGTAGGAATATAGGTGTTGGTAGCGAGAGGAATCATGACTTATAACAATGTAGATCATGCGGGTTTTTAGGCAATCATAGGCAGGGAATGACAATGCTTCCACCAGGAACTCGTAGTGTAGCTCATGTTTGGGCTGCTGTAGTAAAGATGATAGTGTTGCCATAGCATCAACAACCTTGTTCTCCATTCTAGGAATCTATTCAAATGTGATAGATATGAAGCATTTCTTTAAGTCATCTACCATGCATTTGTATGGAACAAGTTTCTCATCCTTTGTTTGATACACATCATTGACTTGGTGGATGACCAATTGTGAGTCTCCATGAATGTGTAATTCTGTTACTCTCCATTCTAGTGCTATTTTCATACCATTCAGTAAAGCTTCATACTCAGCTATGTTGTTAGTACAAGGGAATTTGATTTTGAGTGCTTTTGGAATGGAGTAACCTTGACGTGTTATGAACAATATGTTTGCTCCAGATCCATTCTGTGTATAGGATCCATCAAAGAATAGTTGTAATTAACTAGAAGATAGGTGCATAATAGAGGAATCAAGAAATTCCATTTGCATTGGTTGATCATCAAACATTAGTACTTTAGCTAACTGATTTGCAATGACTTATCCTTTGATAGATTTTCTCTCAACATAATCTATGTCAAATTCGCTCAATAGCATGACCCATTTTTCCAGTCTACCTATGAGGGAAGCTTTGCTCAATAAGTAATTTAGTGGATCAATCTTTTCTATTAATTATGTAGTATGAGCTAACATGTAGTGTCTCAGCTTCTATGATACAAAGATGACAACTAGACATGCTTTTTCTATCATTGAGTAGTTCTTCACGTAAGCTACCAGTGTTCTACTGATATAATAAATAGCCATCTCTTTCTTGTTTTCATCATGTTGTGCTAGTAATGCCCCTAGTGATGTATATGTAGAAGAGACATATAATATCAATGGCTTCCCTTGAATAGGAGGCATCAAAATAGGAGGATTTTCCAAATATTGCTTGATATAATTGAAGTTCTTTTCACATTCCTTGCTCCATGATAAGGTCACACCTTTATGTAATGTCTTTGTGAAAGGTTTTGATATGTCAACTAGCTGAGATATGAAGCATCTGATTGATTGTACCCTTCCTTTTAAGGTCCTCATTTGATTGATGTTTTTAGGAGGTTGCATCTCCATGATTGCTTTGACTTTTGCTGGATCTACTTCAATTCCTTTCTTTGAAACAATGTATCCTAGAAGTTTTCCTGAAGTGACACCAAAGGCACATTTCTTAGGGTTCAGTCTGAGACTAAAATTTTCCATTATGTCCAATATTTTACTAAAGTCTGCTAGATGTTCATATCTCATCATTGATTTAGCTAAGGTGTCATCAACATAGTCCTCCATAGTTTGATGCATCATATCATGGAAGATAGATGTCATAGCTCGTTGATATATAGCACTAGCATTCTTAAGACCAAATGGCATGATGTTCCAGCAGAAAGCACCCCATGCACAAGTAAAAGTTGTTTTCTCTTGATCTTCAAGAGCAATCTTGATTTGGTTGTATCTAGAGAAACCATTCATTAAAGAGTACATTTCAAAGCCTGCAGTCATATCCACTATCATATCGATGTTTGGTAGTGGAAAGTCATCCTTAGGGCATGCTTTGTTTACATCTCTGAAGTCTATGCATACTCTTATAGATTTATCTAGTTTTGAAACTGGAACTATGTTTGAGATCCACTCTGCATTATCTATGACTCGGATAAATCTATCTTATAGTAACTTTTCTAGCTCAGCTTTGACTAGGAGTGCAACATGTGGATTCATTTTTTGCAACTTCTTCTTGACTGGTTTTAACTCCTAGAGCTATAAAATGATGATGCATGATGAGATCAGGATCTAACCTTGCCATATCTGAATATTTCCATGCAAAGTTGATTTTCTTCTCTATTAAGAATTTTGCAAATGCTTACTTGTCTTCATATGGCAGAGATTGAGCTACATGAATCAACTGTGGTTCTTCTATGGTACCCAAATTGATAGATTGAGTTGGTTCTATCAATACTAGAGATATGTCCTATAAATGACTCAGAAGGACATCACATATCTCATCCTTAGGTGCCTCAAAGAGGTTTTCACCTTCAGATATGTCTTTTGTTTTTACTATTTTAGGTTCTGAGACTGCCACATAGTGGTTTTCACCCTCATAACTCCTTTTCTTTTTACTTTTATTCTTTTGACTGAGATTTTTCATATCCGACTCTGTCATGTTGATGCTAGGTTCACCTATAGAAGTATTCATGGGTTCTACTGCATTTAGGTAGTAGATGAGAGCATAGTCTGATTGGAAGGTGTGGATGTCTTCGTTAGGATCCTTAGATGTTTAGTTAATAAGTTCAAGATGCTGGATAGTAAGCTCTGGAAAGGATTGGCTGATCATGTTTACACATACAGTATTGTCATAATTAGTTATGATCTGACTTGTGATTTCAAAGGTGATATTACTACTCAAGATATTTAGTTCGTTAGTCATCTTAATGTCATTATTGGACCCATCATTGGTGATAAGTGAATCAGACCCACAAGGTTCATCATTTTGTTCTAGATTCACATCGAGTGTAGGTGTGTATTGGTGAATGAAATCTATGTGTTTCTCTGTGATAAGATCATCTTCTTCTCGAACAATTGCCCATTCACAGTCATTTGATTCTTCATCTGGATCCCTGGGAAAATCAAGAATATGTGTGAAATCAGGATGGATTCCCCAAGAAGGGTTTCCATCAGAGTCTGAGTGGAACTCATACTCATGGGAGTCTATCTCAGAATCACTCTTGTATCCCAAATGTTTAGCTATTGTGATTGGTTCACTTTCTCCTTCTTGTTTGTTTTTATTAGCTGATTCTTGTGGGATGACTGTCTCTTGTTGAGTAGTAGGTTCTTGTGTATCTACTACGTTGATTATTTTAGGTTCATTTTCCTCCTTGAGAATGTCTAAAATGTTTTGAGGAATGCGTTCATAGGGGAAAACATCTGTAGCATTAGATTCATCACTGTCTTCTTGGTGTGTTTTCTCTTCTTCAGTTTTATCCAATCTTGGTTCTATCTGTTCTATCACATTAGAAGAATTTCCACTGAGATGGAAAGGTTTCTTATGACAACCTAGACCTGTAGTATCCTTTTTTGTCCAGCCACAGTGTGAAATGGGTGATATGAGACCTTTACCTCATGTTCCTAGAGGTCCTTTTCCAGTATATCCCATTTTAGTCATCGGTTTGTGTCCTGGTCCATATGGTTTTGAAGGAAATTTTGGTGTTTTAGAGTCACATTTTTGAATTGTTTGGGATTGAGACTCATCCATGTATAACTAGGAAAGCACAACTTCCTCTTCATCAGATTCTTGTTTTGACACCTTTTCTATGATAAAGCTTCCATTAAAGATAACCTGAGGTTCTTTAGTTGATAGTCTTTCTTTTTTAGAAGGTTGTTCATATGATTCTGGCGAAAGCAAGAGAGATGTGAGAGATAAGACTGGTTCCATAGTATATTCTCCCATACTTGTAGCTTTGATCTTGACTCCTTTTGATAGGTCTTCCATTTTAGATGTAGATGCTATGTCTATTTGTTTGGTAGAAGACTCTCTATTATATGGAATCAATTTATCTGCACTTTCTTTTAACACATTGCAAGATGTTGATGTGTTTGCAGGTATAGTGACCTCTACTCCATCATAGGGAAATTTTAGACATTGATGGTACATTGATGGAATAGCTTGCATTTTGTGTATCCAGGGCATCTTCTTATTAGCATTTTGATTTTCCTCTAGAACTGAAGGAGGATTAGAGAAACCTTGTCTCAGATGCAGATTGCCTAGGGCATCTTCTTTGTAATGAGTGGTATTGTATGGTTGATGAATTGTCTGAACAATCAGAGAAGATGACGCTAACATTTTAGGTTCTTCTCTTGGTTTTCTATGTGAAGAAGCTCTAGTTTTCACCATTAACCTTGGGTGAATTAGAAGAGAAAGATAAGACAACTAATAGATGATCTGATTTAGGAAAAATTGAATGACGCAACCTTGTCAAGATTGAATAAAAATATTGGTTGGATGTAAGTGTAGGATATTGTGCCCTATGTGAATGGGTAGATGCCCAAAATATGATAGACATGAGCTCACAACACTTAGCCATTTTGAGGATTGATTTCAAGATTATTTTGTCAAGGTTTTGATACAAGATGAAATAGGTTTCAGATCAAGAATCAGATGACAAAATCAAGCTAAAAAGATCACTTTGGGAAAATGGGTTGGATTCTCTGTTGGCTTTGTTATGTTCCTAACACAGGGAATACTCTGATAAAATATGACTGATGACTATAAATGATTGAATTTATAACAAAAATAAGAATTTTATGACAATTTTTGATCAACTCTCGTATGAATTTATCCAGGCTCGTACAACACAGAAACAAGGTTGGCATGACAATTGAAGAGGCTTGTATGGAAAATGACTCCAGGGTTTTCTTTTTTCTTAAGATTTTGACAATACTCGTACGACACTGCAGGGTTCCTTGTATGACTTTCTGGGGGTTCTAATATGACAATTGATTTTTAGGGCAAGACTTGTATGACAATTGATTTTCCAGGATGTTAGTCTACACCAAAAAAGGACTTTTCTTCAAATTTTACAAGTTTTTTAGCTGTTGGATGTTTTCGGTATCAAGTTTTTTGCAAAATTTTCTATCCAAGTTTTGAAGATCTGTGTATTGGATTTGTCTTAGGTTTTTTAACATAGTAGTAGGCTCACAATCACAAAAAATAGAGTGAATTGATTTGATGAATCAATCACACATATCTTACCCTAGCTAAGAGAAGAGATGTATTACTTGCTTGTTGAATTAGGAACACACTCATGGACTCCTCAGAATATGTAGGTCCAAAAACATGTAATGGATGTTGAAGCCCATATTATCCAAGTTCAAACATTGAAGAGGGCTCGATATGATGAGTTTCTTGGGGTGATTACTATTCACCTCGCAAAAGCACTACAAATCCTTCAGGGGTGGATTAGTGGAAAACTAGCTTAGTCTTTTAATCAAGGCATCCATTCACAACTATCTCCCATAGTCCCACAAGAAGGATTGAGGCTATTAACCCTATGAGCACTCTGACAAGCATTGTATTGCAAGCAAGATTTAAGTGGCTCTGCTCTACACAATATCAAAGCGTGTTCATGGCACAAGTCCATGGAACAAACCCAACTATGTCTTCTAAGGCTTTAACCTTAAGGAAGAATCAAATTTTATAGTGAGGTGGAAGAGTCAGTGTAAGACTGGTCCCCACTTGGGTCATTCTTGGGAGCTTTTTACCTCTCCGGCTAGCCTTCTAAAGGATTAAAGAAAATGTGAGGTTAGGGACCACATGATCTGGGTTTCTGATTCTCTAAAAGAGAAGAGCATAATCCCCTAACCTTTTCCTTTTCCCTATCCAAAACATGTCAAGCAGATAGATCCAGAGATAATACACAAACTGGCACCAAGGAAGACACCTTCTAGGTTTCTAGTTCTCCTAAGAAGGAGAAGAACATAATCCCCCCAGTATTTTCCTCAATGATAATATACGTATGTACCTATTTAGCTAAGTGCCTATGAATATGAAATGAAATTAACCAGACATGATATTTTCTTGAATGAATGTAGGTAACCTGCAAAACCACTCGTCATAAATCTTGTTGATTGAGCGTCTTTGACCAATGATTTTTTGAAAGGGTTATCTAAAAAAGATGGGCTTAGAAGTCTAGACAAGAAGAGGTCAAAGAATTGGGTTTTTAAGCTCAGTCTTCATCTCTCATCTTGTGCAAATGTGTTAGGTTGTCAAAAATAGTTAGAAACTAGCAAGCATCAATCATTAGGGTTAGTTGTCAATCAAAATTTGAAATCCAAATCTGAAAGACTACTAAAAATTATGATACAACAATTGCTATTCTGGTATCAAAATTTGTATGAAAATCTACTACTTCCCATACGACAATACAGAAACAATACGATAGTGGGTTCCTGCACACATGACACTTTAGATCTCATACAACAATGCCCATACAACTAGCATGACACTTTAGATTGTCATTTTTCGTACGATAGATAGGGTATCCTGATACGACAATCTGCAAACTGTCGTATGAAATTATACGTAACAAAAAATAAAAATCGAAGCTTTGAGATTAGAATGTTAGAAAATTGTAAAATCAGAATGGAAACCCATTGCAGGGCCCCATGGTGGGCACCAGAAATGTGTGTGTGAAAATTGTACCTAGCCGGAGACACAACACTTCAGTAAAATATTAGAGGTTAGCAAATCCAAAAATCTACAAATAAACAAATAATGCCAACCAGGTGATTTACTGCCCTCTAGTAAGTTGGAGTATAATATTCTCAGAGTTAGACTGAGACTAGTGATAATGCAACACCTAAGCGAAGGATTTAACGATGAAATATGTATGCGGATTAATCTATCTTTTTTATTTTTCTATGCAATATGTATGGAAAACTGTGTGAGATTGATCTAGAATTGAAATGAATGAAAATTTGATCTAACAAGGATATGGAATTGCTATGAATGAAATCAAATGACAAAAATAATCTTAGAATTTAGCACAATCTCACCAAATCACCAGATCGCACAAGCCAGATTCTCCAAATTTGCAGGTGTGTGTTTGAAGGACCGAGCCTCATTTATATAGAATCCAGGTTCTGTGAGGACTCATGGAAAGCCAACAATCTCTCCCTGATCAACTTAGATTGATTATTGAGTTATCATAAAATCAGAAAGATTTAACTCACAAAATCATGCAAAATCATCTTTTTAACTCAAATCAGAGTTCAGATCACTTTTTCAACTCGCAATCACATGTCGACTTCGAAAAGTTAACTAATTGAATTGATTTTTTGATTCAGAGTTTAACTGCTCTTTTGAATGTGGATGGATAATTATGAATTTATTTAATAATTCAAGTGATTTATTCTCAACTTAACTTATTTTTGAATAAAAATAACTGATTTATGGGTTAATCAATTATTTAATCAAACTTTATCCCAAAACTATATCATTAAATTTGATAATTTGATTTAATCAATTAAATAGATGCTCAATTGATTATTTTTAGGAATTTGATTTATTGTCAAATAAAAATAATATTAATTAGGAATAAATGTAATTAAATAATTAAGTGGCAGAATTAAGTTTAATTAATCAAATATTCAACATATTCAATTAATTAACTTTAGGATAAATAATGTCATTTATCGCCAAATAATATTTAATTAAAGATAATTAGAATACATTAGAAATATTATGAATATTTCCTGATGCAGAATTATGATAAAATTGATTAGGGTTTTTGACAGTCCGATATGCAGATGTGCCTTAGGTTAGGACTTTTATGTCGATTTTGATCGATTTGTTGATGTAGGAGGTCAATGGTCCTGTAGCCCATTTTTGGGGTATTACACCTGTAAGTCAGTCTAGTTTGACCCTCTAGTATAGAGTGTCTCCAAATTTCTAGGAGAAACCCATTGGACATGTAAACACTCTTGGTAACTTGGCTGCTACATCCATGGGACATCCCATAGGCCATGTGCATGTTAGATAATCAAAGGACCATACCTCTAGGAGTGTACACATAGTCAAGTTGTATCTATGGTACTTGACAAACTTCTCAAGCTCGTAATAGAGGTGTGGAAGCATACTCCATCCCCATACATACACTGTAGACTCCCTCTCCATGTGTCTAACCACATGTGTAAGAGGATTATGGAAAATGGTTCCCTTTGTATCAGACAACATGGTTGTGGCCATGGTACAAAGTATGAGTCATCTGAGCAATGGATTCCACCCTAGTAAGATACCCTTTAGGCTCACCTGATCTGGTCTCTCTCTATCTCTATATGGAAGACCCATACCGTACTCAAAGTCTCTCTCGATCTCCTTTAGAAAATGATTGACCCGAGGTCTAATTGTTGGTCCCTGGATTGGTAAGTGTAGGATTTGGTACACGTCCTCTAGCATGAATGTCATCTCTCCAATTGGTAGATGGAATGAACATGTGTCCTCATCCCATCTCTCTATCAATGCCAAAAGCATAGCCTTGTGATATTAGATGTGAGGAAGTAGAGATATCTAGTAGAGCTTGGTGTCTCTCATCACCTATGTACTTGCTACATCTATCTCTCCTATGTATTTTTGAATGTATATTATAATTTTTGACATATAATGCTCTCTCATCACTAGAAGCTCCTGTAATGAAAATATGGAAAGGTTCAAATCAGTGCCCGACAATCATATATAATTTTTTTACTCAAAACTATGCAATTTGACCTAACTAGGGAACATGTTGACTTCTTAGGAACATGTCAAATTTCTAGGAAGAGGTCAACTTTCTCCCAGAGGAACAGGTCTATTTAGTGGGAATAGGTCAACTTTCTGACCTAGTAAGCAAAAAGAACTTCCTAGACTATGCAGAACGCATTCCTAGAGTAGTAAAATAAAAGTAAAATGAATGGAAATAGGCAAAAGGCATCAAGAAATACCTCCTCTAGCTCAACACCCTTTGTCGTTGCCATTTGGAGCATCTCCATCTGCGTCGGCAATAGTTCCTCTTTCCTTGACATCTTGCTTTTTTTTCTTATTCACCTTTAAGAAAATATTCCAAATGAGATCTTATAAAGGAGCTCCAATTCACAAACCATTACAGGTGTCAAAATTGTGATTTAGTTATCTTGTTGTCCAAATGCCTTTGAAAACATTTAGGAGTCATCTTGAATGTATTTCAAGGTTACTTGTCTTAACCTCTCTTATTTAGTTCATTGTGCTAAACATGATACCCTATTTCACCTTTTTTAGAATAAGAAATAAAAAACAAGGGCATATAACTAACCACAAACTTCATCAAATTTCTCTAGTAAGACCTAGTTGTTTTTATTATCACTAACATGTGGTTTTGTAGGATGTGGTTACTAATATTTTCTTGAAGGAATTATGCTGGAGGACTTAGCCATATCCTTTTTCAGCTTTATATTATTTTCTTACTTTATCTTGCATATGCACATTGTGTCATATAACGCTAAAATGAGGGCTAAATGTACCATCTTAAATTGGACACACTTCAATTTATGACATTTTAGCCCATCTTTAGTATGTTTTGCATTACACAATTTCACTTTGATCTCTCTCTCTCTCTCTCTCTCTCTCTCTCTCATTTCCTACATATACTCACTCCTAGCTAGTCTTCTTTCCTACATATACTCACTCCTAGCTAGTCTTCTTAATCCACTCCGTTGCATAGTAATTGCATTTTGTAGGTTTTCCTCTTGCATTCTCCTAATGCTATTTTTATTCTTTACCATTTATAGTTTCTTCTTGGAGGCTAACTCTATGTTGTTTTCTTCATCTTTTATCATTTATATTCACAAATTTATTTTGATTTGACTGCACTATTTAATCTAGGTTATTGATCTTTTTAGATTCTAGCAGCAAAATGATCTTCAACTGCATATTTGCAATACCTAGCATAATGCATTAATATTTAATTTATTATAATTTGTAGTGCATCTAGGAGAACTAGGTATATGTGCATCAAATGGGGTTAACATTCTTAGGTCCACATTATGTGTTGTATCTAACATTGTGATAAATATTTAATATGGGGCTTCACATGGAAGGAATATTTATTACTGAGAAAACTTTATATTAATATTAAATGAAGAGTTAATGAGTTTGAATCTCATGGTATTAACACATGGTTTTATGTACTACCACTTGGTGGTTTTGTGCGACATTGATTCTATAAAAGCAAGTACATGTATTATTGTCTAAGTTTGTCTAGTTGGCCATTTTGGCTAAGGAGTTTAGATAATTTCTTGTTACATTTGTGAGGGTTTGAAGCATTATATGAGATACGTGGTTATATGCTTATTCACATGGAGTGCTTTTAGATAGCTTGCATTTTAAAAGTACTCATGGATGACTCTTAAGTTGTATTGTAACATTTTCATTTCTAAATAATATATGCGTGATGAATGCTTTTGGAGGTCAGTTTTTTCCATTTTGAGGGTTTTCCATATTATACATTGTGTTGTCTTTGATCTAGTATTTTGTCAATTGTTTGACATATGGATTTTGACTACTTGTTTGTATAGATTTTTCTATTTGGCTTATGTGGAGATTTTTCATGTATGGTTGGAAATTTCCTAACATGTTTAATCTTCCATCGACGAGAAAAGTGGAAGAATGTGAAAACATGATGTGAATGTGGACAATAGAAGTGAAGTGTGGGTGACATCTGAATGTATATTAATTTCTTGCTAAAGTCAAGATGGATGAATAACAATTTTGTATGAATTTCATGTGGAAGTGGATGATGGAAGTGAAGTGACAGTGATATTCGGTTGCATATCAAATTCTTGCATAGATGGGAAGAGAAAATAATGACATCATACTTTTATATTGAGATTAGTACGAGAATAGAGGTCACCTCGAGGATGGTGATGTTAGCATGATGTCAATAGGAACGATTGATTTTAGTATGAATTTAGAAAGAAGAAGTGATGTTAGAAGGAAGGGGTTTGTGATAAAACTCTTTGAACATGATACAAAAATTGGGGAGTTAATTGATTGAAGAAGGCTAAATGGAAGATGAAACTTTCCAAAAAATGAAGTTCATGTAGAAAATGAAGTTCCATAGGGAGAAAGAACAATATTAATAGAAAAAATAAATTGATGTGGAAGTTTCAATTAGATATACCGATTTCTAGTTGGAGGGGGATGTTTTGTAACTAGTTGGAGGGTTGAAACCGTTAAGAGGAGACATAAATATAAGCAAAAAATGACTAAGGCATGGACTAGGTTTGTACAAAAATTACGTACAAGTGAAGTTCACATTTTCAGATTTAGACGAAAGATCTACAAAAGGGAAAAGTAGAAACATGTGAACAAAGGGCACATAACAAAACATATGCACTAGAGTGAATATTGGAACAAAAAGGAAACTTTCTGGCTACAGTTTGAATTATAGAAAAGGGAAAAAAGAAGAACATTAAAGGATGTGAGGAAAAAAAGGTTTGAAAGAAATCCATAATAGACTAATTTTTTGAAGTGGATATGTGAAGATATCTTGTTACATTTCAAATTCCTGCAAAGTTATAAGGTGAAGGAAAGAAAATAAAATGGTAGAGAAGGAACTTTATGAGGATTTTATGTATAAGTGAACATGGATACTAGATTGGAAAGTATTTGATTGTAGGTTAAAATCATGCAAGTTTGATACTAGTTAAAAACCAAAATGAGGGCTAACTGTACCATCTTAAATTGGATGCACTTCAATTTATGACCTTTTAGCCCATCTTTAGTATGTTTTGCAATTCACAATTGCACTTTGATCTCTCTCTCTCTCTCTCTCTCTCTAACACTTCCTCTTAGATTTCCCTTTTTTTTTTCTCATAGCCTGAGGTAGGATCTAATCTCTATGAAACCTTGTCTGTCTAGGCCCCATTTTCTTGAATCTAGCTTCAGATTGTCAATCCTCGGTACACATTACACCCAGAATCCCTACAGTTCTGGAAGTTGAGGTATGATCCTGAGATCTTGGAACCTTAGGGACTAGGTTGACCTATTCTAGATCAGGTCGACCAAGTTGACTTGTTCCTAGATGGTTGGGATTTTTGGGCCCTGACCTATTTGCAAAGTTTCATTGATTCTTGCTCACTACAGTCGACTCCTGTGGGGGTAATTTTGGAAATTCACAATAAAATGACATCCAAATCCTTATTTACACATGATGGAAGAAAGGTACAAGTGTGTGTGGACACTCCAATCTAACATAGAGAAATTACAAGGTGGAAGCTAAGGACTGGATCTTGTTCTTTCATTGCAAACTAAGGACTTCATCAACAATTCAAACATTCAAGCATTTTTCAAGCAACTACATGACATCATGAAGATGCAAGGGGATCATGAAGATGGTTAGAATACTTTAACCTTGGGGGTTTGGTATGATTTTTGTGCTATATTCAGATATGATCTTTGAATTTCCATATCTTGCACATTTACACTTACACATACACATACATGCTAGGCCTTCACTTATAGAGTAGATTCTTTGCATTTCTAGCTCTTTTACATTCTAGATCTACAATCTAAGATTCACAAGCACTACATACACGTAAAAAATATTTCTAATGGCTATTTTTGGAGATGGAAACCACCAAAATGGGGGGTTGACTAAGGAAAACCCCTTCATAGCCACCCATACACACACATTCTATCACAGATTTGCAAGATATCAATTGGGCAGTTATAGATTTGGAAGTTGTACACTGAGAGCTACCAAAAAAAATCAGGTCAACTTTGTTACAGTACCCTGGGAACATGGTGACTTGGTTGATCTATTCTGGAACACATTGACATGGTCGACCTGTTCCCGATAGCTTGAGATTTCTATAATTTTTTGGGTTTTCAGCCCTCATCATGATTCCACAGTCAAAAATTTAGCTACAAGTCTAGATCTTCTATTTTCAGAACACAAAAGAAAATTCCATCACAAATTTAAAGGTAAGTATCATATCCCTTATTTCATTTGTTAATATAGATCTACTTATGTGTCTCATTTTGGTTGAATTATTATATCTTGCATGTTTAAATCCACTTTGTTTACCTTAATAAGTTCAATTTCACACATACATTCACTTATCCTTTTATCAATTATCACATTGCATGAAAGAGGCCTTTCTAGTGTACTTCCTTGAGGTAATTTTGGTTTAGTATTGGCCCCCTTCATCATTTTGGGACCTTGAAAATCTAGGTTATATCAAGAGTTATGCTTGGAAATCCCTCTTTCTCTTGTATTGAATGGCTTAGGAGAAAGTGTTAAATTTGGTACACCTAGTTTACATTGTTAAAAATCATTGATGTCATTTCCCCCTTGAACAAATACATTAGTTGAGTAGTGTCACTTGGAGAGTAGTTCATTTTACTTACCAAGTGGTGAGGTATCCATTACCTTACAAGAAATTTGACACTTATTGCAAATCCTAATTCACGAAAATCCAACTATATACAAGTTAACGATAAGGACTACAACTCCATGTAGATTATTCAGATGTGATGCAGCTAATTTAGAGATCACACAATATGAGATAGTATGGGAGACTATGGTTTCCCAACATGAGTAGTAGTGATAGTCATGTGCAAAATTATAGCATGTTTACTGGCACCAAATATACATGGCCACGATTTTTCAATTAGGTGGGGTAGGATTTTAAAGTACATGGTACTAGATGGGACAATGTTTGAATGGGGCCTTGTGTAAAAAGAATGTTATACTTTTAGCTTCATCATGTGGTAAGCTTCATCATGTGGTATACCAACAAGATTAATCTAGTGGATGCAAGGTGACACTGCTATAGATATGGGAATGGGAGCACATAGAAACATACAAATTGATCACTGATAGGTAGGTTATCTCATATTATTCTTATGCTTATTGCTATGGGTTACTTTATTACAAGCTCCCTTGGTGCATTGATTACACTAGAGACATGAGTTGGAATTTCTCAAGGAATTCACTTCAAGATTGTACATATATTTTCCCTATTGGGATGATGATGTAGAATGTCTACCTTACTGCAAGAAACATAGGTACTTAATAGGGAGGATTATTGCTAGCCAGTAGATTATTGAGCTACAATTGCTAGAGAGAGTCCTCAGATAGTTTTGGAAGAGATAGGGAGTTCCCATGGGGGTAGCATATGTTTCCCACTCATCTAGGAAGGTTGGAGCATAGGGACTAGTTATTAGGACATAGACAACCTATAGAGAGTTTGATCAAATACAACCCAAACAATGGGTAGTAGGATTAGACATGATAGATGCAACAACTAAGACCAAGTATGATGCATGGTTTGCAATACATAAAACTAGTCCATTAATAGATCCATATCTACAGTACCTAGAGAGGCACCACACAAATAAAGGAGGAGGAGGGATCATAATGAGGTAGAGGGGAGAGAGGAGGAAGGTGGAGAGGATGCAGTGGAAGATGAGGAGGGCAAAAATGAGTAGGAGGATTAAAGGAGGAGAATTATGAAGAGGACAATGAAAAAGATAATGATTATGACAACGATGACAATGACGATGATGATGAAGAAGACAATGATGATGGAGGTGGTGGTGAGATTATTGTGCCTAATTTTTCCCCTATTTAGGTAGTAGATGAGGAGATATAGGTTCTTGTGGAAAGGAAGATACTAGACATAGTTGTGAGTGAGAATGTTGAGGAGATCCCTAATACAAGTGTGATGAGAATCACAATTAGGACACACCAATAGAAAATCACCAAGATGCAGAGGTAGGTGATTTTTATACAAGTAGAGAGAGAAACAAAGAGGGAAGCATGAACAATAGAGTGAGAACATATTTGATAGATAACTAAGATATGTTGACAATAGATAGGGAAACACAGATAGCCTCTTGAGATACAAATTTGTCTACAACACAGAGATATGATGAGAAATCTTATGACTTTATTGAGACACCAGGGGATGTAAGTGTATGATATATATCTCTTAACCTAGTAGAGAGAATGCAAGAGATATAATGCTATAGGGGTATCTATAAGAGTTTGGTGCTTCAAGAGAAAAGGGCACTATCTTACATAGCTACATGGTCACAACGTTGAGGAAACTTCATGAGGTTAGAGAGGAGAAGGGGAGAACTAGGTCTACTAAGGCCACATATGCCATCTCACACAAGATATGGTTTAGGAGGACCATTCTCCTCTAGAAAAGAAAAAGGTCATGGGGATAAAAGGAGCATTCGATGATCTCATTTATTTCTAGAAACACTCATTTATGTTGTACTGATCCTACCAACTCCAATTTCTACGGACATTTTGATTTGTACTCTAATACTATATCATGATATACATGAGATACACTTATGAGGTGGCAATATGACGTGTTTATGATTCTATATGTGTGTTTTACTTTCATTTATGATGATTTTTATATGATGCAATATATTATTATGATGCTTATGTCATTTGATGATCTTATCTCATGCGTAAATACATGTATTATATGGAATATGATGATGCTTATGTATGCATTATTATACACAAATATAATATGATACTAATTATGTGTATGTAAGATGTGATGATTTATGACTCCTTATGATGGAGTGATATGCTATGTGGATGATTATGATATGCACTTGTCCTAACATGTTTATGTTTGTAGGATGTACTTGTTTTTGCATACCAAAGTGCTAGACCAAAATGATTGTAATGACTAACTAAAGAAATGTTAGAGAGAAGAAGAAATTAGTAAGACAATGAAGAATAATTAGTGGTGATGATGTCTAGCTTTCATTAGGGCACTTTACCATCATAGAGCTTTATTATGTGGAAAATGGCATTTTATAGCAAGGCATAGAAACCCAAGGTGATAATATTATCCCTTTGCAATAAATAGACACACTGCAAACAATAAATGATGTCATCCATTCTGAAATGTTGTATGTTTTGATTAGGTAAAAGTAGGTTTGAAGGGGACCCAAAACCCCAAACAACCTCCTGGTCCTTAATCAATTTTCTAAGGGAAGCTTCATAATTTTGAAGTTTAGTTGGAATGTTCCAAACTAGAGTTTCCAACTCCCTTTGCTTCTTACATTCCTCATCTAGCTTAACCTGTAAAATAAGGGTCTTATCCTGCAAGGAAGAAACAAAAGAGTGTAATTTTTTAATCTCATTATACATCCAGTTGTCCATAGTCATCACAAGATTAGCTCTATCTTTAGCTTTATTTATAAATTCTAGAGTATTATCATCTCCCTTCAAGTCTTGAGCACCCATAGAGTCAAAATTCACTTGATTATTTTCTTTTTCCAACTTATCCTTGAAGTATTTATTTTGGGTATTGGGCGCATTATCAGTACCAGGGTTTTTTTCTTCATGATTGCATTTAACCAGAGGAACAATAGCTGACACAAGATCAAGGGGAATGGCATCTTTACTAGGGGTTTTCTCAGCACAGTCCAAATCCAAGGGATGGGTAATCAAGTTGATTAACACATCTTTGTCATTCTTACTATTCTCCATATTGACATTGGTATCATGCAAGACATCAATATTTGCCATCTTTTCATTTTCATCTTTAGTGACAATATCCTCCTTCACAGGACTAGCATTATGCCTATTTTTTCTTTTACGCTTAGAGGAAGAGGAAGGAATATTGTCATTGGCTTTAGCCTTATTAGTAGAAGGCTTACCTCTCTTACTCACCATACTAGGGGAGTTTTGTGGATAATCATGGGCTAAGATATCATCCAGGCTGAGAGAAGTATCATTGGTTTTGGAAGAGCACCCATCACTTGCAGTTTGGGTCATTTCATCACCTCGAGAAGCAACATCTTCCTCCAAATCACCCGAGCTTTGTTTCGAATCCATTTCCATACCTAGAGCCCGCTTATCACTATTTTTGTTTTTCTTTGAGGAACATCCTCATTTTCCTTTATACTAAGTGTGCCTTCCACTTCCCTTTTCTGTTTACTGCTTAAAACAGAGTGAGCAGGGGTACTGTCCCGACAAAACTCAGTGATAAGCAGGATGAGACCCTCATGGAGGATAGGTCTAGAGTCCTTTTTCTTATGGGCTTTAAGCCCTTGAAGGAGAGAATTCACCAAATAGAAAGGAAAGGAAATTCTTTTCTTATAGCGGAAGTGGTTCAAAAAAATAAAGTGGTACTGGTGAACCCTAGAAACTCTACCATCCAAAATGAAATACATCTACATGTAGGTCAGAACCTCTTGCTAGATGTCCTTAATTTGATCCAAGTCATAGAAGTTACCAACCTTCACTAGTCTCACATCCTCCTAGTCACTTTTAGGAAAGCCCTTAACTGCCTCTTCCGAAGCTTTTTTCTGTTTGAAAAATTTCATGCCTTCATTCGGTAACCCCATAACCTCAGAAATGAAGTCAAAATTAAGGATAAACTATCTGCCATATGTATGGTAGAAAAATGACCACACTTCTATGAACCATTATATGCAAGGTTGCTCAAGAATGAGGCCTCACAAAGCGGCTCATAGCTCTCTATGCATGGAGTTGCAAGGGACTATGATGTATTTGCTCTCAGCTAGAGCTACAAGCTTGTGACCTTGCTAGTCAACCACACAATGAGAGATTCGAATGAGGACAAGGGCAAGAGTGCCAATACCCTCAAGAATCACTATGAAAATGCAATGCAATGCAAACTAGTCTATGGAAATGAAAATGCAATGCAACTAAGCTATGAAATAGAAAGAACAAGTGTTACAAATCCTTCCTATTAAGCTATGTGAGTTAAATCTATTGCATCAAAGGAAACTAAGCTAGATGCCATAAAAGCTAAAATGCAATAATGAAAGACTAAGAACAATAAGGTTTCCAAAAGCTCCAAAAGTCTCCAAGAAGTCCTACAACATAAGATTAGTATTCAAAACATGGATCCTAAAATTAGAAGAGAGCTCTTCTTTTATAGGAAATGAGAAAGAATGGACCATGGAGATTAAGAGGCAAAAGGGCTTAATCAGTGGTGGAGGTTGAAAGAGGAGCAATCCATGTGCACAAGTATCCTCCAATGAGAGTGAAGTGCCTAATGTGAGACAAAAAGTACTTTTTTTCCTTTTATTGAAATAAGAATAATGCTTTATTTGTGCAACTTAGGATAAGAGTAAAAGTGGGGCTTTTTATTTAATCAAAAGGGGAGGAAATATTCTTTTTAATTAAATAAAGACTTAGGATAAATGCTTAGCCCAAAGATAAAAATTCAATATATGATTGAAATTAAGATTTGATCAAGAAATTGATAATGTTGAGAATATTGATTATTGATAAAAATGATTCGGGGTTGATAAATCAAATAAATGGGGCCCAAAGTCTAGGCGACCATTTTTGGGTGCATACATTTGCCCCTCTTTGACTAATGTGTGATCAATTTGGGAATACATGTAGTCAAAGAATGAAGTTGAAATGTGAGATCGATCTGGGATCACAAAACAACTCAGATATGAGGTCGATTCAGGATCACATCCGGACAAAACATAAACAAAGACCTTTGAACATGAGGTCGATTCAAGATCATATTCAAAGTAAGAGATAAGAATCTAAAATTTGAGCAAAAGCTCACAAAAGATGTCTGAATCAAGAAAATCAAGAGAATCAGGGATGAGAATCCCATAGGTACTGCCCCCTCGGAATCGAAATCAAAATCAGGTAGAGGAGAGACAACAAATCAATAAAGATGATCAAATCATAATCAATCATAATTGAAGGTAAAGGTCAATAGGGTAACCATTAGGCGGTGAAACATGCCCCAGTGAGGAAGTAGAAGAATAGAAATAGAAGACTAGAAATAGAGTGAATGAAAGACTAGAAAATGTGAGAGACATGGAAGGAAGAAATTCCACTGAAAATCAAATTATGCCTCAAAAGGTCAGTCAACTGTGCAAAAGAAAGATAAAATTTTGAAATGTGATTTTGACTACCAATATGACCTTGAATTTTGATTTTGAGTCCAAAAATGGGTCCAGGATGTTGAAATTAGGTAGGGGTGCAATTTTTGCACAATTTTGAGGTGTTTTAAAATTTGGTCAAAAAGTCAAAATGCTATAAAAGGGGTGAAAATGTCATTTTCAAAAATCATTTGACTTTTAACTATTTGAGAATTTAGAGCTCTGAGAGATAGCAATGGCTCAACCAGCAGGAGTTCCCATCCACAGACACCAATTTGAGCGCTCTTGGTTGCACAACCAGCCTCCGCATTATGGTGCCCCGGTATGTTTTCAAAAACTTGCCCTTGTTTAAACATTTAATGAGCATTTATTGCAATTAAACACGTTTTTAAATTTTCAACTTTTAGACTAGGGCGCCATGTTGTGTGACACTTTACAAGTGTCGCGCTCTATGAGAAGAAGTGTCGTGCGACACTTCGCGGGTGTAAATAGTGTCACCCGCATATAGTGTAAAGTGTCACATGACATAGGGAGAAATGTCGCACGACATTAGGTGGAGTGTTGCCCAACAGAGAAGTGTCACGCCTCTATAAGAGGAAGTGTCGCGTGACACTTAGCCAAAAAATAGTGTCATCTAGTGTTAAATTTTAACATGTTTGATCATTTTTGAGTAAAATGACATGGGTTCGAACAATGTTTGATTTTAAAATGCCTTGCACTGATATTATACATCCTTCATGATATGTTCTGACACTTGGTATGGTTTTGTGATGTGCAGGAGGTCTTCCCTGCGCTTCGGATTAGAGCACCCCAGGTGATGGGATTGCAGTTTGTCTGAGATCTGGATGATCCGGGCAAGGCCGATATCAGAGCCATGGGATTCCATTATCTGCTACAGTTCCCCCACATTTTAGCTAATCATGGGTTGTTGATTGCACTTGCTGAGAGATGGCATAGCGAGCACAACACCTTCCACTTGCTTACAGGAGAGGCATCTATCACATTGGAGGATGTTTACCAGATCCTATAGGTTCCATGCCATGGAGAGCCTGTAAGTATAATCATGTTTATAGATAAACATAGTTGTAGAGTTTCTATATGATAGAAACTGACATGATTGTTTGTTGGCATAGGTATATTATGATTAGGATGCGACAGTAGGTCGACAGATTATACAGGGGATGTTTCAGGATGTCACGATCCTAGATCGACATGTTAGCTAGGAGAGATTGATGGATGACTTTGGCAGAGACTTCCCAGTGCCATGTATTGTGGCATTGCTCATTGGACAGGCCCTTATCCCTGACAAGAGTCAGAAGGGCTTCCCCTTGGGATGGGGGAGATTACTAGCAGACCTGGTGGCACAGCCACGACAGATGGCATGGGGCTTGGCTATCTTAGCCGATATGTACTATGAGCTGCATGAGATCGTCTATAGAGATGACAGGACTTGGGCATGCGGGGCTATACTTGCTCAGATATGGGCATGGGAGCATATTGCAGTAGTGCGTCCATGAGTACAGCCTAGGGAGCACAGGTATCCCTATATATACGGGTATGTAGGGTTCATCCCACATACACATAGCGGGGATGTTTCCTATTATCACAGGATACTGGATGAGCTTGCCTCATTCACATGGAGACCGTATAGGTCATGTGAGCAGTGGGGGAACAGGTGGGAGCTAGATTATATGTTGTGCAGTCAGCCACTGGTAGGCTGTCATCCAAAGATTATGGAGAGATTTATGATCACGTGAGTCTGGAGGCAGTTTGGATGTCAGCAGAGGGTGTCCACAAAGATGACCACACATGCACGGTTTCAGGATGAGGATGGACAAGGTTGGCTGCCGATGCTAGACTACTAGCAGGTAGTACAAGATATAGCTGCTATATGCCAGGAGCCATGGGAGTACCTACCAGACATGGCAGATGCAAGTGTGGATGCAGTGTTTAGAGCAGAGAGGTGCAGGGTGCCCTTTCCGAGATTCACAGTCCTTGATGCACAGGTGCCGGTGGCACAGGGAGATGAGGGGGATGACAGAGGAGATGGAGGAGATGGAGGGAGAGGGAGAGGGAGGGTGATGGAGAGAGGGGAGGGATCTAGATCAGGTGGCCAGAAATAGTCATAAGGACAGAGATCAACAACTCCTGAGGATGAGGCGAGACCAGCTCATCGACAGGTAGAGGCACAACAGGAGCAGCCTGCGGGAGGGGAGGATCTGAGAGCCCGGATATAGGCTCTGGAGGTAGAGATGCAATAGCTCTAGATTACTATAGCAGTGAGAGACCAACAGCTACTAGATCTGAGAGCAGAGTGAGATCAATAAATAGCCGATCTCAGGGCAGAGATAGCACGTCGCGAGGCGATGGCACAGTTAGATGCGCTAGAGATCCGACGGGAGTCGGCGAGAGCAACCTATTATCACGGACTCTACCTTCAGGCCGTGCCAGAGGATGAGAGAGCACCATCATATTCACAGAGGGCAGGGGTATCAGATGTGGTACTTGATAGGAGAGCCATGCCTCCTCCACCACCACGAGCGCCTCATGAGGGTGGTAGTGAGTCCTAGGGTCAGGTCTTAGGTTGATAGATGTTTAGACATATCATGAGACATTGATCTAGATTTTGGGATCCCATATTGTATCTGACATTGATTTATATATGATATTACTGGATTGTTGATATAGCATGTGTATTTGTCTCACTTGTGATGGATGTATCAGTTTACGTATATTGTCTTGTCATTTTGCTCAAAATGTGGATGTATATGCTTATGTATATTCTCTCTCATAGATGTGTGTTTGATTCTCATGCGTATGATATAGACTCATGTTTCAGAAAATGATAGTTGTGATATAGATGTGATGATATGATTAACCCCTTGTGATGAACAGGAATAGGTTGTGATGTGAAAGATAAGGAGCGAAAGACATGATCGAGAAGAAGGAAAAAGGTGAGCGCAGTTGACCGACAGGTCCACGTAAGATGAAAAGGAGAGCTTTCTCCATATGCAAGATGCAAAAACTAAACTATGATGAACCTAAGAATGCAAGCTACTATGAAAGTGGTTGACTTGCAAGGTCAAAACACCTATAGACATCTAATTATCATCATCAAGCATTATTGGTAGCATCGTAGGATCATACAATGCACACTAGCATAACTATGTGGATATGAATATGATCTTGATCAGATAGAAATGTGGAAATCTCACCTAGGCATCAAAGACATGTAGGTCTAGATGACTAGTGCAGTGAGATTACCTAAGTTTGATATGACGAGATTATGCTTGTATCAAGACACATGAAAGTCAGGATAACTAGAAGTATGCATTCACAAAACAGTCAAGGATAATACCTTGTCAATCCATAGTGTCAAGTAAGACCAGCATAAATGCTCATGATAGTTAGGATCAACAAAATATACCCACAAGCAGATAAAGAAACAAAACATATTCTCATACCCTCAGTCTTCTAGCTATGCATCATCGAAATCTTCTCAGGGAGAGACCACTCATCAAAGAAATCCTCATAGACAACACACAAAGAAAAATAAAGTCAACATATCTCAACGAGTTGATTGTTTAAGTGCGTGTGTGTTGGTCATAGAGTCAAACTCTGAGTATCACATCTGCTTAGTGAGAAATATCACATTACACTTGGACTATTGGGTAAGACATCTGATAAGTGTTAAGAAACACTCGACGCAAGGGTAGTGTTGAAAAATACTGTTTGGGTCGGTGTTGAAAAACACCTGTTGTGAAATGCCCCAAGAGACAAATGCACCTAAAGGACCAATGCTAACAGTTATGCCCCCTAGACAAAGACAAAGACCAATTTTAGACTAAGCCACATAAGGTCAAGGCATGATGGAGAGTGGCTAAGTGTTGAGGATGCATGCTAATAAATAGGAGTGCAAAGGCCACAAGTAGTGCCTGTTTCTAAGTTTTTACCGAGGCACTTTTTCTATTTTTTTTGGATTTTTTGAATTTTTTGAATTTTTTGTATTTTTTCAAGACTTTTTATGCTTTTTAGGATTTTTTCAGCATCATATATCAATTTTTTTGGTATTTTTTTTAGGATCATAAAATATATACAAAGGATGCCCCCAGACAAAAACAGGCATCAAGGATAGAACTTCTTGAGGTGCAAAATGTTGATGGGATCAGGGAGCTATTCTCCATTTGGATCTGACAGTAAATATGCACTTGTACCAAAAGCAGTTGTGATGACATATGGTCCAAGCCAATTGGGTTTGAACTTACCCTTTTGTTCTCTGTGTTGTTGGTTCTTAGGATTCTCTCGCAAAACAAGATCTCCTACTTGAAACTCTCTAAGACGAACCTTCTTGTTGAATGCTTTGGACATATGCTTCTGATACACTCTCATATGATCAAATGAAGCCTTACACTTCTCATCTAGAAGTTCTAGTTCCTATAACCTCATGGCATGATAATCCTCATCTGTTATTAATCCTTTGAGTGAGACTCTAAGTGAAGGTATCTCTACTTCTAAAGGCAATACCACTTTAGCGCCATAAGTAAGAGCAAAAGGAGTAGCTCCTGTAGGTGTATGAATGCTAGTTCTGTAAGCCCATAGTGTGGGATTGATTTGCAAGTGCCAATCCCTACCATTCTTGTGCACTATCCTATGAAGAATCTTAAGGATGGTTTTATTGGAAGCCTCTGTCTGTCCATTTCCCTGTGGAAAGTAAATGGAGGACCAATGTTGCTTGATTTTAAACTTTTTGCGTAAATGCTTTGGGTCCTTATTCTTGAATTGACCTCCATTATCAGTGATAATCTCAGAAGGTATTCCAAATTGGCAAATAATATGATTCAAGATGAACAAAGAGATAGTCTTCCCTGAAGCTACAGAAAGTGGCACGGCTTCCACCCATTTTGTGAAGTAGTCAGTAGTAGTAATAATGAACTTATGTCCACCTGATGAGTTGGGGTGAATCTGCCCAACTAGATCAAAGGCCCAACGCTGAAATGACCAATGAGAAATGGAAAGGATCAACTCCCTACCTGGAGCATGAATTAGGTTTCCATGTTTTTGACATTTTTCACAAGACTTAGCAAAGGCTACTACATCTAGATGCATTGTGGGCCAATAATACCCCACCCTAAGCAACCTTCGGGCCATGGCAAGACCATTGGAATGTCCACCACAAATACCCTCATGGATGTTGGCTAATGCTTGGTCAGATTCCTCCTTTTCCAAGCACCTAAGTAGTGTCCCATCTAAACCCCTCCTATATAAGTCACCAGAGATAAGGGTGTGGCAGGAGGCATTGCAGACAAGGTTTTGGCATTCAGAATGGTTGAACATGTCGGGGATGATGCCATCACAGAGATATGAATAGATAGCACCATATCGGGAAGATTCATGGGTGACAAGGGTACAAATGATATGACTTTCAGATGAGTCAAATATGGGATGGTGTAGCTCTTCCACTAGGAATTCAAATCTTGATTCATGTTGTTCCAACTGAAGGAGTGAAGCTAATGTGGCCATAGCATCTGCAGCTTTGTTCTTTGTCCTAGGGATCTGTTGAAATGTCACAAATGTAAAGTAACGCCTCAATGATTCAACCATCTTTTTGTAAGGTACCAATTTATCATCCTTGGTTTGATACTCCTCATTGACTTGGTTGATAATTAGCTGTAAATCCCCAAAGACATGTAATTCTGTTATGTTCCATTCTATAGCCATTTTCAATCCATTGGTCAAAGCTTCATATTCAACAATATTATTTGTACATGGGAATAAAAGTTTGTAAGACTTTGGAATGTTGTATCCATGGGGAGAGACAAATAATACTCTAGCACTTGATCCATTTTGCATGTGGGAACCATCAAAGAACATCTTCCAAGTGCGGGTAGTCATATATAGTATGTGTTCATTTGGGAACTCTACTTGAATAGGCATACTATCCTTAACTAGGAAATCAGCTAATTGATCAGCAATAGCTTTCCTTTTTATGGCCTTTCTTTCAATGTAATCTATATCAAATTCAGATAAAACCATCATCCACTTGGCAAGCCTACCCGTGAGGGCAGCCTTACTAAGCAAGTACTTAAGAGGATCAATTTTTACAACTAAATGTATAGTATGAGCAAGCATATAGTGTCGCAACTTTTGGGAAGAAAACACTACTGCAAGACAAGACTTCTCAATGTTATTATAATTGATCTCATAAGATACTAGAGTACGACTAATGTAGTAAATAGCCCTTTCTTTCCTAGTATCATCTAATTGAGCCAACAATGCCCCTAAGGAAGACTCTGTTGCTGAAATGTATAAAATCAATAGTTTCCCAGGAATAGGCGGCATCAAAATTGGAGGATTAGCCAAGTATTGTTTAATTTGATCTAGGCTCTTTTGGCATTCCTCATTCCACACATAAGAAGCACCCTTATGCAATGTCTTATTAAAAGGTTGTGCTCTATCTGCAAGCTAAGAAATAAACCTCCTGATCGACTGAAGACATCCCTGAGACTTCTCATTTGACTGATATTTCTTGGAGGTGGCATATCTAATATAGCTTGGACCTTTTCGGGATCAACCTCTATTCCTTTTGCTAAAATTATGAATCCTAGGAGTTTATCTGAGGCAACTCCAAATGCACACTTTTTTGGATTCAATCTAAGCTGAAACTGTGCCATGCGATCTAGAATTACTTCCAGATCGTCGAGGTGTGTGTCCCATTTTTTAGATTTAGCCAGGGTATCATCCACATAATCTTCCATGTTCTTATGCATCATATCATGAAAAATTGTGGTCATAGCTCACTGGTATGTTGCTCCTGCATTCTTTAGGCCAAATGGCATGACGTTCCAACAATAGGTTCCCCATGCACATGTGAAAGCTATTTTCTCTTGATCTTTGGGAGCTATTTTTATTTGGTTATATCCAAAAAAACCATCCATTAAAGAGTATATCTCATAGCCCGCGGTCATATCCACTATCATGTCTATGTTAGGGAGTGGAAAGTCATCTTTTGGGCATGCTTTATTGAGGTCTCTGAAGTCTATGCAAATGTGAATGGACCCATCATGTTTTGAAACTGGAACAATATTGGAGATCCACTCAGCATAGTTGATAGCTCGAATGAATCTTGCACGTAAGAGCTTTTCTAATTCAGCTTTAACAAGAAGAGCTATGTGAGGATGCATTTTCCTCAACTTTTGTTTAATCGGTTTTATTCCTGGAACTATAGATAGATGATGTATAATAAGATCAGTGTCAAGCCCTGGCATATTAGAATATGTCCAAGCAAAGTTGATTTTCTTCTTTTGCAAAATTTTTGTATATGCCTCTTTTTCTTCAATTGATAGAGACTGAGCAAGGTGCACTATTTGGGGAGCCTCTTCTGTATTTAGATTCACTGGTTGCATAGGCTCAATAAGAACTGATGACCTATCTTGGAAGTAACTTGGCAAATTATTAAGTACCCATCCTTAGGTGCCTCAAAGAGGTTTTCACCCTCGGATACGTCTTTTCTTTTTACTATTTTTGGTTCTGATACCGCCACAAGGTGGTTTTCACCATCAGACCTATTTTTCTTTTTTTCTTTTTCTTTTATTTTTAGACTGAGGTACTTAATATCAGGCTCTGTCATACTTGTTGTTGGTTCACTGGTGGAAGAGACTACAGGTTCAAGAGCATTTAGATAACAGGCAATTTCATAGTCATTCTGAAAGTTTAAGAGCTGAGGTTCTTGGTGACGTTGAGACCAATCAATTAGGTGGAAATGAACAAGGGGTAGGTCAATGACTGGTTCAACATTGTTTATGTGGAAGGTGTTACCTCTAGTGACCATACAATTGGGATTCATCAAGTCTCCTCCTAAGATACTTGAGTCAGGATTTGTCCTATCAAACGAAGTGTCATCCACTAAGGAAATTTGAGGAGTCCAATCTTCTAGTCCTACACTAGGCTCGTTGGTCACATCAGGTTGAGTACTATAAGTATGGACAACATCCATGTCCAAATCAACTGTTGCATCTGAAAGTGAGTCCCATTCGAACTCATGTGAGTCTATTTCTGAATCATTATTTGGGCCTTGTGATGTAGAAGCCTCAAGATTAGGAAAGGTTTCCCTTTCTCTAGCACTAGCATTGTTACTATCCATCACAGCTAGGATAGCAACACTTTCCATTGCAATCTAGCATTCATACTGTCAGTTGTCAAATCTTGTGAATCTCCCCAAAGGAGATTTGTTGAAGGCACCCAATCATCAGACATGTCTTGCTGATTAGAGAGATTAGGTGTGTAGTCTAAGTCATTGTCACTGTCCATCGTAGCTAAGACAGGGACACTTTTTTGCTTCTTATTTTCAAAACCTAAGCCAACTATTGACTTATTCCTTCATCCAAAAAGGGCATGGTTAAGAGCTTCAGCCCTAGCATCCAGCCTATGACTAAGGGGACCCTGTCTTGGATAACCCATATTCTTGACCAATGTATACCCTCTCCCATAAGTTCTAGGGGAAGGTGCAAAATTCTCATTATGTAGGTATTTCTCTTCTCGATAAATCCAGTCCCTAACGGAAACCTCTTCTTTTTCTTCTTGAATCGGGACTGAGGATTCCACAAACTTATCAAACAATGTCATGGCCAAAGATGAGGGCTTCATTTCTTGAGAAGGTTTGACATAAGACCTAGGGGAAATTGGCAATTTTGTGAATGAATCCAATTTGTAATCCCCCATACCAAGATCTATGGTCTTGAATTTATTCTTGCATTGTTCAAATGCAGTATCAAAAGTGTTAGCCTCCCTATTCAAAGGAATGTGAGACCCTGCTGAAATTGTGTTGACTAACAGTGTGCTATCTCTAGGTATGCAGACTTCTATTCCATTGTAAGGGAATTTTACACACTGATGATAGGTAGACGGGACTGCTTGCATCTCATGTATCCATGGTCTACCTAACAAAATATTGTAAGCCAAAGGACTGACATCAACAATCTAGAACAAAATGTCTTTCTCTACAGGACCAATTCGAATAGGAAGAACGACCAATCCTTTAGAACTACGTTTTGCTTCATCATAAGCCTTGATAGTTATTTTCTTCCTTGTGTCAATGACTTCTTCTAAATAACCCAAGGCCTTCAATAAGCTCAAAGAACAAATATTAAGCCCAGCAACCCCATCTATCAACACATGCCTAACACGGGTCTTGTGGATCATAACCTCTATATGAAGGGCCAAATTGTGTGGGTGGCTTAATGACTTGTCATCTTCCTCTGAGAATGTAAGGTAGTGAGGGCTAGCCAAGTGGTTGACCATATTCTAGAATTGATCTACATCTATATCATTAGGGACATTAGCCATTCACAAGGCATCCTTAAGGACACACTTATGCTTAGGGAACAGTTCCAAAAGCTCAAAGATTGAAATCTGCGCTGGTGTACGTTGTAATTGGTCAACAAGATTATAATTCAACTCAGGACCAACAACAGATTTTGGAAGAACACCCTTTGACACTGGCTGCTTAGACTTGCTAGAGTTAGGACCTCTAATAATGATGGGACCTTGAGCTTGGCTTCTAGTAACAACATTAAGAGGTTGGGACATCCTTCGTGAGTGAGGACCTCTTAGCACCACAACGGGTCTTTCATCAGGCATAGGAGTTGAATCCAAATCATATCCATAAGGGTCTTTTCCTCTCGTCATGTTGACATTATCATCAGCCACTTCAAGTATGTTAATAACATTTTCAACATTTGTATAAGTGTAGTTGATAACAGCCTTGCCATTCTTGTTGTTGGAATTCTCTCCTTTCTCATATTTGGGCAAGGGTTCTTTAAAAGCTTTGTGATCTGCATTAGTGGTTAGACCATCAACTTGTAATTTATTTCTCTCAATAAAGTCTTGAACAAGATGCTTAAGTCTAAAACAATTTTCTATATCATGTCCAATTCCATTGTGGAAGACACAAAAGGCCTTCTCATCCCACCAATGAGGTTTAGGATCTGGTATGCGGTGCTTGGCAGGATCCTGAGGTTGTGCCAAATTATGGGCAATTAATGTCTTGAAAATGTCTGCATATGAATCCCCAAGTTTGGTAAATTGCCTCTTTTCCTTTTTAGGTCTCCCTTGATACTTAAGTTTATTCTCTTGTTGTCCTGAAGATGTTTGTAGCTTCATGGCTTGAACTACATGAGAGAGATTAAGAACTCCTTCATTCTTAGGTTGTGATGAGTCAACAACTCTGTCATTGACCACCTGCTTATTCTTATTCCAATAAGAGTTCTTTTTGTCCTTATGACCATTATTGTTGTTGTTTTGGCTATTGTTGTTGTTAGTTGATTGAGCAAAAATTCCTTGTTCTTTTAGGACATCCTCCATGCAACATGCCACTTCTACCATGGTGTCAAAAGAGTTAAATGGGATCTTCCTGACCTCATACCGTAGCTCTGGTATTAAATTGCTCACAATGATGTCTATTCTTTCTTCCTTAGGAATTGTCCTAGGATACTTTGAGCATGACCGTCTCCATCTTTGCAAGAAGGTGACAAAAGGTTCTCCTTGATTTTGTTTGAGTTTGCAAAAATCAAGCATCATGACCGACCTTGACAGATTATAAGCAAACTGTTGAACAAATCTTTGGACAAGTTCCTTGAATGTCTTTATTGGAGGAGTAAGGTTGGTGAACCACTCCATGGATTGACCCTTGAGACTCCTTGGAAATAATCTCATCAAGTAGGAGTCTTCATGGTGAAAAGAAAAGCTCATTATGTAGAACTGTCGAACATGGTCATGAGGGTCACCAACGCCATCATATTTGTCATAGGTTGGAAACTCCACTTTCTTAGGGAACTCAACCAACACCACACTCTTGTCAATTGGGTTGGGGCATATGGAGTCCAAATTAAACGTGCTCTTAGGAGCCCTCATCTTTTCCATATCCTTTTGCATTTGCATGATCACCTCATTGGTTGAAGGATTTTGTTTCTTAATCTTTTGGTGGACATCAAAATTGTAGGGGACCTTAGCACCTTTGTTGATAAGGCTTTCTAGAAATTGATCCTTGTTTTGTTCCACATATCTTTCTACATATGCTTGAAAGGATGGTTCTTGTTGCATAGTCATAAAATTTATTTTATCAAAGTTGGTATAACTTCCTCCATGTTGTGAGCCATGATGTGCTTGTTGGGAGGGCTGCTTTGAATGTCTATGAGGTGATCGTCTCCTATGATGATCATATCTTGAAGCCCTTCTTCCTCTAGGACTTGGGGACCGTGAGGGCGTCTTTGATCTTCTTCTAGGACTTGGTGAAGGGGTAGATGGGGGTGAGTTGGTCCCACTATTGGTACCCCTCCAATTGAATTGACTTTGGAGTTGTTGTGCATAGAGTCTATCTTCTTCTTCTTGGGTGACTCTCTTCCTTATGTCCAATAATGCATGTTCCTCTTCTTCTAGTTGTCTAAATTTCTCCTTTTTAGTAGCTTGTTCATCCAAATAGGCTTGCTTCTCCCTCTCAATGATTTTCAATCTCGTATTTGCATATCAAGAGGTATCTTTAAGTGGAGAGGATGGTCTCGAATGCTTTATTGCGTTGGCTACGTTGATGTGGTGGTCACTAGATTCGTTGTTCTTGTCCTCGTGTTGTGACCCTGAATCTGAGTGAGTTTTCTTATAATGTCTCTTGGCTCATTGGTGGGCATCGAAATATCTCACATTATTGGGAGGTGACTCGGGTGGACTAGCATGAGAAGAACCACCGTACTCTCTCCTATGTCATTGGAAGATATCCTCAAGAGTTTGATTCATGGCTTCTCTTTGTTGTCGAGTGAAAGTGTAACTCATGTCCATACTTGATGAAAGTGGTGCTAAAGAGGTGCTTACTTCACTAGGATTACCCTTTGGATTAAAGAAAACCTCAGATTCACTCTTAGGAGATTGATAAAAAAGGGTCCTTTTCCCTTATGATGTTGACGAGTCTTGATTGGTGGTAACTGATTAAACACAATAGGGGGTCGCTTCCCTTGATTGACTTGGTACCTTGTGGTAATTGACATGAAAGAGAATGACTCTTAATGATAAGATGACTTCTCAAAGTGTCAACACCAAACTAGGATAATCGAAGTTCTCTATTGTCCAAAATCAAATGAAAAGATAGAAAAAGGGGCTTTACCAACACTGTCAAAGAGGTGCTTTAAATCAGAGGGTGACTACCCTTACACTTTTGAACCAGGAGGTTGGACTAGGCCAAAATATAATTAAAATTGAGATAAAAATGATTTGGAGAATAAGAGTACTAAAATTCTCCAAGAATGTAGCTAACAATCCTAGAGATAAACTTTCTCACTAAGAATATCTTGCTAACTTGACAATTATTTTCAAAGTGACCTTGTAGATCAATTGATGCTATCCCTAGAGAGCAAAAACTAGAAATTTAGAGTCAAGACAGGTCTCTAACAACAGAGCAAGAAACCTACTCCAAGACCTAGCCTGACTACCGATGACTGAGACTAACTAAAACTGAAAATACAACAAAAACTGCTCAAGCGACACTTTCTAGGCAAGCAAGATGACAGTTTAGATTAGGGCACCACTTCGCCTTAAGGTAGGCAATAGATTTAACTGTAGGTGACACTTCTCTTTTAGATGGGTGACAGTTTCTAGGTAGTGAGCGCGCCACTTTCTGCCAAGCGGGATGACAGTTGTGTAGGGGTGAACTGTCACGCGACAATTCTCACAATAGGACGTGCCACTTGTTCAGTGTTGTATGACTCTATGACCAGCGAGTGTCAAAATCTCAATTTTAAAGCTTGTTCGTTCAAAATTTTTGGTCTGAAGGTTGATTTTTTGATTTTGATCACAACGACAGCAGTAAAGTGATAGGTTTGCAAACAGTACGGGATCAAACGTGTCTTCAAACACTTGAAACAAGGGCAAAGGCAACCTTGCCAAGACAAACACTTGTGATATAAAAAATGATAAAGCACCCTATGAATGCTACCGATTGTTCATATGTTGAGAATGTTTACACTGGTATCACACAATCGAAGATAGTTCAAACAATATCTACCTACAAGACAAGGCTCAATACTTACCAACTTAGCCCACAACTTGATGTTCCCTCGCCTCACACAAAGTGGTTACCCACAATAGATGTTGGCTTTGTCATGGAAGTGCCAAAGACACAACCAAAGGAACACATATGGTGAGTATCTTAAGGTGATCTGGGTTGTTCCACTTGGATCAATCCTTGCACTAAGAAGATAAGGGGCTAAAATAAGGTGGCTTCTATCTATGGTTCTTAATAAGGATTTTCGTTCATAGCACCCCTCTTGCTCCTCAAAGAGGACTCAGACCTCGCGGCCTCAAGAGTACCTTAAGCATTCTTATTCAATATTTTCCCCATGGTCGCAATCCCATGAGCTACTCACATCAAACGAAGACAAGTGTTATGTCTACCATGGTTTTTGGTGTCCTTGATAGCCTTGAGATTATAGTGAGTTGGAATCACTCACCACCAAGGAAAATGATGACAAGGTTGTCCCCACTTGAGTCATTCCTCTTGATTGCTCAAGAGTAGGCTCGCTAAAGGATTCCTAAACTAAACAAAAATGGATAATTTTTGAGGTTCAAGGTTTTTGGTTCACCTCAAGGGTGAAGAGCATACTCCCCTATTTCAAAAACTTCTCCCAAACACACCAAGCAAAGAGGTTCAATTACTCCCTTGCTTCCAAAACCTTAAGATGGGTCAAGATTTTTTGATTCACCTAAAGGTGAAGAGCATACTTCTCCTACCACCTCAAAATCTCTTTCACAAGGTATTAAAGTTCCTAATACAATTAATGAATGCCACACTTGAAAGGAAATAAATCACAAGCAAATTTTTTTTTTTTTTTTGTTTTTATGCTTTTTTGGGCAGCCCTGCAAAAACCATTAGTAGCCCTCTTTGACATGCAATTTTTGGCAAATTTCTTAAGCAAAGGCACCGACAACCACAACTAGTTAGGTCCACAAGGTTAGCAAAATCTAAAATCTAAATGAAATATGCAAGATTCCAAATGAAATATGCAAGCTAACTCTGTCTAATTGAAGTAAATGAAAGAAACAACAAGCTAATCAAGTCTAAATTTGGCCAAAAGGATTCATTGTTAGGTACAAGAGACACTGTGATCAGCAGGATTGTTGCGTGACACTTCTCCGCATAACAGTGCGACAGTTCAAACTTGGGGCGATAGTTCACCCGATAGCAGACGACAGTTCGCTCGAAGATAGGTGACACTATCTACCAAAGCGGGTGACACTTTTAATTGGTAAAGTGTCACGCCACTATACAAAGAAATATCGCACGACACTACCAAAGTGTCACGTGACACTTTGAGACAGAAAAACTAGAGCCCAAAAACAAAGCCGAAAATTGATGAAATTTTTTGTGGAAATGCAAAAAATAAAGGACAAAGTTAATCTACTCTGCCCCATTATGGGTGCCAAAAATGTATGGTAGAAAAATGACCACACTTCTATGAACCATTATATGCAAGGTTTCTCAAGAATGAGGCCTCACAAAGTGGCTCATAGCTCTCTATGCATGGAGTTGCAAGGGACTATGATGTATTTGCTCTCAGCTAGAGCTACAAGCTTGTGACCTTGCTAGTCAACCACACAATGAGAGATTCAAATGAGGACAAGGGAAAGAGTGCCAATACCCTCAAGAATCACTATGAAAATGCAATGCAATGCAAACTAGTCTATGGAAATGAAAATGCAATGCAACTAAGCTATGAAATAGAAAGAACAAGTGTTACAAATCCTTCCTATTAAGCTATGTGAGTTAAATCTATTGCATCAAAGGAAACTAAGCTAGATGCCATGAAAGCTAAAATGCAAGAATGGAAGACTAAGAACAATAAGGTTTCCAAAAGCTCCAAAAGTCTCCAAGAAGTCCTGCAGCATAAGATTAGTATTCAAAACATGGATCCTAAAATGAGAAGAGAGCTCTTCTTTTATAGGAAATGAGAAAGAATGGACCATGGAGATTAAGAGGCAAAAGGGCTTAATCAGTGGTGGAGGTTGAAAGAGGAGCAATCCATGTGCACAAGTATCCTCCAATGAGAGTGAAGTGCCTCATGTGAGACAAAAAGTACTTTTTTTTTTCCTTTTATTGAAATAAGAATAATGCTTTATTTGTGCAACTTAGGATAAGAGGAAAAGTGGGGCTTTTTATTTAATCAAAAGGGGAGGAAATATTCCTTTTAATTAAATAAAGACTTAGGATAAATGGTTAGCCCAAGGATAAAAATCCAATATATGATCAAAATTAAGATTTGATCAAGAAATTGATAATGTTGAGAATATTGATTATTGATAAAAATGATTCAGGGTTGATAAATCAAATAAATGGGGCCCAAAGTCTAGGCGACCATTTTTGGGTGCATACACCATATAGTGTTACCTTGTTACCATCCCATTCTTTGTAGAATATGTCTGTCGCATGAGATTTGTAACCATGTAGTTTTTCAATGGAGTTGGTAACCTTCCCTTTCTCAAGCTGGTGCCAAACTTCCTTCTTCTTTTTCCAGTTGTTACACTTCTCAGGTTCCAACTTCTTCGCTTCCCCTCCCATATTCACAGAAAGAATAGAGATCTACAAAATGAGAATAAGAAAGTCGAGAAAAATACCCCAAGTAAGGTTCATCGTATTACCTCTTGAGAACCCATAATACACCCACAATCTATGTGAAGCCCTGACAAACATGCAAGCACAAAAACTTTTCCATTTAAAGCAATAAATGGAAGTAGTGATGATTTGATAAGTGGAGGCTGCTAGCATATCAAATGAAGATTTTACCTTCTCAAGATATGCTTCTTTCATAATTACACATTTCTTTTAAATCGTCATCCATGCTAAGTTGGTCAGTCCATGTGACAATTTCATTACTTTGTACTGTCAGGTTGGCCATCCAATCGGCCAACATGTTCATCTCACAATAGTTATGAGAAATGAACACTTTTTGAAAAAAATTGAGGTCTTCTTTGCTTTCCAAAAGAAGGTTAGATATATTCCAGACAGGGTCATTTTTTTCATTAAGGATATTAACAATGTTTCTAGAATCCCCTTCCAGCTAGAGGTTCCTGCAACTAGTATCCTTAGCTAGCTTGATCATATAATGAGCTCCATCCATCTCAAATTTATGACTAGAAGTGATACCAAGAGGAATAGTTTGATCCCTAATGATATTACAATTACAATCCCTAATGACACCCCCACAACCAGCCTTGCCTGGGTTCCCTTTGGAAGCACCATCAAAATTAGCCTTTATCCAACCATTGGGAGGAGATAACCAGATGGAATTCTCCCTCAAATTATCCTTTTTGACTTTACTATTATGACCAAGATGCTCCAAGTTGAGATTGGAAGAGGGGCCAAAATGCGATATAAAATTCTCCTTTATGTTTCTAATAATTATTTTTCTAATGACCCAGGAGGGGGTGCTGGTATTTCTGAAGATTCTATCATTCCTTTCTTTCCACAAGCCCCAAAAAATGTGGCGAAAAGAATACCGCTAGAGGAGGAAAACATGTTCTCCTTTGAAGGGGCTACTCTAGCTTAAATAACTATCAAAAAGATTCTCCTGAAAAGTCCATTGAATTTCCTAGAAATTGAAAATTTCCTTCCAAACATCTCTAGCATAGCTGAAATGTATAAAAATATGATTAACAAATTCCATTTCATTTCTACAGAGACAACACTAGTTGGTTAAGATCATCCCTCTTTTTGTAAGATTATCAATAGTGAGAATTTTGTTCTGTAAAGCAATCCAAAAGAAAATCTCAATCTTAGGGGTAAGACCTTTGGTCCAAGCTTTAACCCAAGGGAGATCAATTCTCTTTTCTTCAAAAAGGGAAGAAACTTTGAAGTTACCACTCGGGTGAAGAGCCCATATGACCTTGTCCTGAGAGTTGAAATTGATACAAGAAGAAAAAAGAGACAGTTGAATAGGGTGGAGATTGATATCCAAAGAAGTTAGGTCCACCCACTTGTTGTTAACCCAATAGTCATTGACTTTAACACCAAAGGTGGCTTTGCAATACTTAATGATCTAGTCATTATTGTAGAATGAGTTCAGGGGAGAATCCCATAACCAGCTATCCTCCCAGAAACAAATAGTTTTACCATCACCCAGCTTCCATTTACAACCTTTGGTCAAAGTAGATTTTGTGTCTTGAACAACTTTCCAAATGTTGGACACTTTATCTAAGTTGTCAATAGAAAGAAAACCATTCAAGGAAGGAGTTTGCTGAAGATATTTAATCTTCCAGATTTTACTCCAATCCCTATCTTCTTTAAAGACTCTCCAACCTTGTTTAGCGAGGAGGGCTTTATTCATCTCTCTGATAGGCCTAATGCCTAGCCCCCCTAGATTTTTGGGCTTGCAAATAGAGTCCCAAGCAATGAGAGGAAGTCTTTTTTTATTCTCAGTACCAAACCAGAGAAAATTTCTTTGAATTATTTCCATAGCTTCAACATACTTAGTAGGCATTTTGAGCAAGCTTAAAGCATAGATGGGGAGACTTTGAAGGCAGGACTTGAGAAGAGTAATTTTACCAGCTTGACTAAGTAGAGTTCCCTTCCAGCCCACCAATTTTTTGTTGTGTTTATCAATGGGCATTTCCCAAAAGGAGTTAGGTGACTTGGGACCAAGGGGGAGGCCCAGGTATAATCCTGGGAGAGAAGCAATAACACAGCCAAAATCCTTGAGATTTTATTTTGTCTCTCTAGGGGAGTATTCACAAAGAATATAAAACTCTTCTCCCAATTGATGAGTTGGCCAAAGGCTTTAATATAGATATTTAAGGCATTCTTGTAACTTCTAGCTTCATTCACAGTGGAAATCTCCATCAGAACCGTATCATCCACAAACTGTTCATGGGAGCAAGCATTGGAAATAGAAGAGGGAATAAGGCCATGTATACAACCTTGAACATTGAGAAGATTAATGTATCTTCCTAGACATTCTGCCATGATAATAAATAAAATAGGAGATATGGGATCCCCCTGTCTGAGCCCTCTAGAAGGAGAAAATAAATTAGAAGAAGATCCATTAACCAAGACAACCATAGAATTCATCGACACAAGATGAGAAATGAGTTGGATGCATCTTTTCCCAAAACCAAAGGACTCCAAGATCTTAAGTAAGAAGCTCCAATCCACTCTATCATAGGCCTTGGATAGATCCAACTTCATAAGGAAACCTTGATTTTGAGAAGCCATCATCAAATGGATATTTTCATGAGCAATAATAATCGAATCCAAAATTTGACGACTAGGGACAAAGCCATTCTGTTTAGCGGAGATGATGTCCAGAAGGATAGCAAGGATTCTCAAGGTGAGGACCTTGGAGATAATCTTATAAATGGAATTACAAAGAATAATAGGAAGGAAAGCATCTGGAGTATTAGCCCCCACCTTTTAGGGAATAAGAGCCATAAAAGTGGCATTAAGCTCTTTCAAAAGGCATCTGGCACCAAAGAATTCCTTGACAACATCACAAACATCTTTACCAACAATATGCCACTGCTTTTGAAAAAATGTCATCGGGAAACCATCTAGGCCTGACGCTTTGTCACCTTCAAAAGAGAGAACAAATTTATGGATTTCAGTGGCAGAAGGGATAGCCACTAAAGAATAATTCTGTTGGTCAGAAATGATGGAAGGAATAACATCTAGCATTTGTCTTTGGCTGGTATCACAAAGATTCTGGTCAAAAGTAAGCAGGCAGGAGAAAAAATCATTCATTTTGATAGTAATGTCTTCCACATTAGTGAACTCATCATGACCAATCTTGAGGTTTGAGATTCTATTAGTGGCTCTATGCTTCAAGGTAGTGATGTGGAAGTATCTATAATTATGGTCCCCTTCCTTGAGCCAGATTTCCCTAGACCTTTGTCTCCAGTAAGACTCTTCAAAGGAGATAACATTATGGAGTTTAGACATAATCTCATTTTCTTCTATCACAAGCTCCTTTGAATAACCAGTTGCTTGTATTTTATTTTGAGTTGCCTGAAGTTCCTTTTAAAAGTCTTCTTTATTTTTAAAGATGTCACCAAAGGAAGATTTGTTCTAGTCTTTAACTCTATCTTTGATGTTCTAAGCTTTTTAGCAATTCTAAACATAGCTATTCCTTCCACTTTAGTTTGCCACCAAAGGTTGTAGACATCTTTGAAATCCTTATGTTGCATCCATAATTTCTTAAATCTAAAGGGAAAATGTCTCTTCTTACCAATGGGATCAACCACAAAGACTAGAGGGTAATGGTCCGAGGAAATTTTGGCTATGGACGAGAGAGAACAATTCCAATCTTGAATCCAGTTATAAGAAGCCAACACTCTGTCAAGCCTAGCTTGAATGTAGTTCTGACCAGTCCTTTTATTAGACCAGCTAAAATCAACCCCTTTCAGATCAATGTCAATAAGACATTCATGGTTTATAAAGTCCATAAGGTCCATTTTTCCATCCAGATGAGTAATATTACCTCCCATTTTCTCATGGTCATATAAAGAGACATTGAAGTCACCCATGAAGAGCTAGTTAGGTTCATCAAAATTATTTTTCAAATCCTTAAGATTGGACCATAGAGTTTTCCTAGCTCTAGCTAAATTAGGAGCATAAATATTGACTAGAATCCAGTCATAGTTAAGGTTAAAATGATGAAATTTAACCATCGTAAAATTTTTATTCTGCATGAGGGTATTACCATAAATAATTGCTTCATTCCAGAGAATAAGATTGCCTCCAAAGGCTCCTTCAACACTTCCAGCAGCCTGACCACAATTATTGAAAACTTTAAAAATTTCAGCGTTTTCTTTGGACATTTTGGTTTCCTAAATAACAAGGATATTAGGTTTGTGATCTCTAGCTATATTTCTAACAAATTCCATTTTATGGAGACCATTTAGTCCCCTTACATTCCAAGTAATGAATTTCATTTTTTACTTAGGGTAAACTGAAGGATGGTAGACTGTTTACCATCTACAATATCCTGTAGGCTCTCCTGAGCTCTGTCAACCTTTTTGCTTTTCCTACCTATTTTCTTGGGAGAGCTGGTAGAAACTTTGAATTATGAAAAACCAACATCTATAGTTTTACATCTAGTTGCTCTAGTTGGAGTTGAGAGTGCCACACTAGAAAACTTAGGATCAGCCTTCCTTTCTACCTTGATAGGCTTGGTTGGCATCTTATGGTTTTTATCCACATAAACTAGGGATGAAAGAACCAGAATAGGATGGGTGGAAAGATCCACAAGTATAGGGTCCAACATGAGGATTTGATTCTTCATAGAAGGGGGAAGATCCTCCATTAGCTAGAAATCACAAGGAGTAGAGTCACTAGTAGGCACAACTAAGAGCTCCTGCCCAAAACCCAACTCAAACTAGTCAATCCTTGCTATAGGATTTACATCCATCAAGATGCTTTGGCTATTGAAGGAAAGGGGGATATCCTTATCTTCAGAGGGCTCAATTGAAGTCTTCTGATCAAATTCGATTTCCAACATTGTTAGCAATGAATCCCCCCAAAGGGGAGCTTGGCGATCCCAGCAACATTAAACTCAATCACTTTCTCAGAGTTCAGCTTAAGGGTTATAGAGACCTCATGATTCACCATATTATGGGATTCTTCTCCTTCCACAGGTTTTGACTCAGGATAGATAGGTTTTGAGACTATATTCAAGTGCTAGTCCTCAATAGAGGGTGTGGCTAAAGAGGTGATCTCTAGTTTTGAGACCTTAACTATAGCTTTTTTGGGCCTCCATACCAAATTTTGCTTTTTATTCTTTTTCTGCTTCTTCTGATGCCCTTGATTCTTACTTAGAGTAATCTTTTGAGTTGGCTTGGGATGATTACTCTTAGATTTAGTTTTAGGATAAGCCTTCACCTAATGACCCACTTTTTTACAGTAAAAGAAAGCACTAGGCATATCCTCAAATTCTAGATCTTGTGACCAATTGCCAAGTTTAGAAACAATGTCTATCTTTTTCGGGAGATCTTTCATCTGATTAAATTTGACACAAATGTGGGCATAAACTAACCTAGCTTTGGAGGCTGTTAGATTATCAATCACTAGGAGATTCCCAAAGGACTCTGCTAAGCCCTTGAAGATATCCTCATTCCAGAATTCCAAAGGGAGACCAGGAAGTCTGACCCATCTCAGGGTAGAAAGGAAAAAGTTATCAGAAAGATCCATATTGGGTTTCTATTTCTTCATAGTAAGAGTGTTATTGCCAAGTTGATAGGGAACCCCACATAGGGCCAAGTCTCTATCCTCATGGAATGTGAAGATAAAGGACAGGAAACCTCTTTGCATGATCGCGATATCCACGTGACCATGAAATTACCATTTTTTTTCTCACCAGTAACCTAATATTGTCAATAGTTAGTCTTGGGCCCATGAAATTCCCCACTAGGGTTAGATTCAACAAGGAAATTGAATGGTCAACAAGGGGGTCAGGGACAAATATTTTGAATTCCCCTTTTTCCCAGCAAGCGGAGTTCGTAACAGGGGGAAAAGAAGATTTACCCTACGGAATCTTACCAAAGAGTGAGGCCCAATCTTTCCTTTGTTCTGGTACTCGATTCTCAATGCTGATAGGTTATGTATCAAAAGGTCCATTGGAGGACAAAGGTAGTGTCCTCCCATGTGGAAGAGGGGCCCATAGGACCCTTGAGGAGCTCCCCGATTCCAAGTGTAGAGAGTTTGTAGGAACTTTTTCATTTTCCAAAAACTCAAGTTGCGGAATATTATTTTCCACCCCTTCCAGTAGTTGAATGATTGGACTCAAGGCCTTCTCCACCGAACTTTCTTTCGTCTGACCATTCCTCTGGTCACAGAGAGAATCCCCATGATTGTTGTCCAGAAGCTTCTTCCTACCCAGTTCGCTCAGTCCGCGCAGTCCGCCCATTCAAAAAGAATAATAATTAAGGGTTGAGGTATGTAAGATAGTCACATGCATAATGATCTATGACCTTAGGGGTTTCCTAAGATCTTTTCCAAAAAAGAATGTTCAAACACAAACATCCAATACATACTTTCCTCAGAGCGTCATGAAAATATTTTCACAAATAGAAAACAAAAACAAATACCATGAACCTTCCTCTCCATTCTAATCACTTGTGGATATCCTTGAGTCACATAAAAACATGACTAAATATAAATCAATGAAAGATAAGACTCACGAGACCAACCAAGCCAATAACCATTTTGATCTTTTTGTCAAAATTGATTATTTATGTTTTGATCATGATATTTGGTTTCAAGATTGAAGTACCCCATTGAAGATGAACATTTCTAGTTTCGCATATATGATACCCTGTCTATGAAAAATGATAAGTTATAGGGATTAATTATGATTAGTTTGATTGTTAACTAGGTTGATAGTTTGTCTATTGTTGTATGGTTTGGTAAGTAGTTTTGTGTGTTTTCATGTCTCTGTATATTTTTCTATCTCTTTGAAAGGAACAATTTATTATGGTTGGTTGAATGATGATTGATTTTGGGTTTTTAATTTTTTTCAAATTTTAGGGCTTTCCAGGGTTATTTATTTTGGTTTTTCCAGGGGCAATGTTTTTAGATTTCTTTAAGATATTTTATAGATGTTTATGAAATTTATTTTGGACATTTTATGAATGTTTTAGTCTTTTTTTAGACAATTTACAAAATAAAATATTTTTTTAAGGACTTTTATTAATTTTTTCAATTTATTTGGGATTTTATCTAATTTCTATGGATTTTCTAGACCTTTTCTATTTTTTATGGATTTTTAGGACTTTTTCTAAATTTTTATGGATTTTTCAAGAATTTTAGCTATGTATATTTTGCATCCTTTGATTTGTCAATACAAGTGACTCTATTTTTAACCATGGTAAAAATGTTACCCCATTCAATTTGAGGACGACTTATTGTGGCCAAGCAAAATCAAATAGACTTATGTAGAAATTGTATGCCAAAGGAGATGCCATTAAATATCAACCAGTCTTAGGACACTAAAGGACAACTAAGTTTTATTTGAAATGGATGAAAGCATATTATAGAAGTGAATGCAATGTAGATAGAGTGATGGTAGATGAAGGAGTAATTACTTGCTACATGTGGAGTCTATTTCCCTAATTTTCACTATGGTACTTACTCAAAGTGCATGTTTGCTAGGTTTTCACTATAGGCTAGATGATTTATCTTTACTATTTATTGTAACTATAAATAATGGTGACGATGATGATGAAGACTGACTAAGATTAGAGGTATACAAGTTTTATAGAAATCTTAGATCAATTATTATCTTGGCATTGATGTCAAGTAATTGATTTTCTAATTTATATTGAGTTTCCATATCATTCAAAGTATGATATAAGTTTGAATGAGTTAAAAAAGAAGTGGAATGTTGGGAAGATGAAGAAATTAATTGGGCAATTGATAAAGATCAGACAATATTAAGATTATGTTTATATAATTTTTTTTCTACCAAACATTTAATTATATCAAGTCGGTAAATAATATTAGTCAAGTCGGTAAGTAAAATAGTTTTGGTTACCGAGAAGAAAAAATCATTCGGTAAAAGGAAAGTAAGTTTTGATAAAGAGAAAGGAAGTCAAGACACTGAGCAGAAGGTTTCATTTACCGAGCATAGTTAACTGAAATTCAGTTGAAGAAATAAAGTTAGTCACCAAGCAAGGAATGAAAAATTAAATACAAGGATCAAAATGACATTTAGTGATGAGTTATGATGAGCTAGAAGATTATAATGATGAGGAAGATTTAGTTGAAGAGATCTAAGATCAATAAAATTTAAGGTGATGATCTATGGTACATATCTAAGTGGCAAAAAGAGAAGGTAAAAGTTCTAAGAAAGTTCAAGTTCCAAGGTGATGATAAAACATTTTACTGAGCTCTAAATTCATTGAATTAGTTTATGAGGATGATCAGAAGATTGAAATTAGTCAAAGGAAAATGTGATAAAGGAGATTAAGTGGAAAAACAAAGTATATATAAATGATGAATTTGTATGGATAAAAGGATGGAAAGTTGAAGGGTTGATGAGTCACCGACTAATACAGTGAAGAAGGAAAAAGTTAAATTCTAAGTTAGAAAGCTAAGTTTGATGAAGTGTTGAAGCTAGTGTAAAGTGATTAAAGTGAAGACATAGAGCACACAAAGGATCTGATTATGCAAAAGATAGTTGCTAATTAACAGGTCAATTTATTTATTGTTTCTTATTAACATTTGTAACAAAAAAACATCTTAACCAAGTGGACATAAAAGTCTTATTATAAAATCCTTACAAAAGGTAACATTCTAAAAGAGTGTTTGAAGACCTTTAACCAGGCCACTCCTAATAGGGTGAAGATCCTAACATATCTAAGGTAAATCCCCTAATAGGGTCACATTTAATAGTGTGTATTGTAATCTTTACCAGATTAGATATTAATTGAGCATACTTTAGAAGAGTATTTCTTTAGTGGGTGATAATTCCTACAATTATTTTTCCCAAATTGGGTTTCCATGTTAAATACTAGTGTTATATGTGTTGAATGATTAATGTGATTGTTATTGTTGATTGATAAAGTTAACTTACTATTGTTGGTTAATGTTGAAGTGTGTCTGACTGAGTTGACATTGAGTTTGATCAGAGAAAGTTTTTAAGGTACAGAGAATCAAGGATTACTGATTCACCCCCCTCTACGTAATCCAACAATTGGTATCAGAGCCAAGTTATCTAAAGGGATAAGTTTTAAATACTTGAGTAAAAGATTTGAAGATGTATAGGAGAGAAGTACCTAAGTTGAACAAGGAAAGTTTCTAAACATGGAAAAGCATGATGAGGCTACACCTATCTAGGATTAGAGATTCTACACTTAATCATTTGGATATTGACTACACTCCACTACCTCCTAGACCCATGACACTTGATCATATGAGAGAAAAGAAAGAACACAACTTGGTAATGATTGAAATTTCATCTTCCCTAACTGATGATGAGTTCAATGATATAAAGGACTATATCACAACAAAAGAGATGTGGGAAAAACTTGCACTTGTTTATAGAGATGATCTGAATGTACATAAAGAAAAGAGACACTCTGAGAGGAAAATGTGATGAGATGAGAATGAAAGATGAAGAGAACATTGCTCAATATAGTTTCAGAATCAAGGAAGTTGTTAGTTCTATCAAAGGTGTTGGTGGAACACTAACTTGAGAAGAAGTGGTAAGAAAAATTCTCAAAACTCTTTCACCTAAGTATTCTATTTGAGTATCTTCTATTCAGTAACTAAGATCCATACCAAATAACACTATTACTCTTGATGCTTTGATTGGTAAGCTGACTATATTTGAGCTTAGTATTTATGATAATAGTCTACCGACTATTGAAATAACTTTTAAGTGATCTCTAACCATTGGAAGTTTAAGAAAAGAAAGAGATATTCACCACAACTTAGGTAGAAGTGATTATGATAGTATACTAACCGAAGAGAAATAACAAGAAGAATTGGAAGCACTATTGGCAAAGAGGCTTCCCAAAGGAAAAGGAAAGTATAAAGGTAAACTGCCTCTGAAACATTTTAATTGCAACAAGATTGGTCACATTGCATCTAGATGTCCTAATAATGACACGAATGATAAAAGTGACCAGAAGGAAAATATATACCAAAGCTTTAGAGACTACAAGGACAAAGGAAAGAAATCATTCTACCTAGCTGAGGAAGGAGAAACCAATGATGAATCTTATGACATAGAAGAAAGTGTGGAAGTTGTCTATGTTTCTATGAAGGATGATTCAAAAGAAGAGAGATATGAAGATGAAAAATCCCTTATTCTCATGTTAGCAAAAATGACCCATGGATTATTGATAGTGGCTTCTCACATCATATGACTAGTGACATTTATAAGTTTGATAACTTAGAAGAGTATGATAGGAGATTTATTAGATTTTGGAATGATGCTCCATGCTTGTAAAATGAAAAAGATCCATTATGCTAAATGAAAAGATCAAATGTAATAATTATTATTGGGTTCAAGGACTGAAGCACAACTTGTTGAGTGTTGCATAATTGAATAATACTAGTCACCGACTAGAGTTTCAAAATAGAAAAGTGAAGATCTATGGTACTGATGGATAATTGATTTAACTAGTGAACAATCTAAAGGTAACCTATTCTACCTTGATATTACAAAAGGTTATTTGTTTATTAAAGTTGAGGATGTGTGGTTATGACATAAAAGACTCTGTCATGTAAATTTTGATAACATGATTAAGGTGAGCAAAAATAATAGAGTGATGTGTAAAGGAATGTTAGATTGGTAAGATGAACAAATAAAGTTTCTCAAGAAAGTCGCACTCATCTAGTGGCATTTTGGAACTAGTTCATATTGATCTTTTTGGCCCTATGAGAATTCAAAGCTATTATGGTGATCAATATTTTATTTTGTGTTTTGATGACTACTCAAGAATGATGTCGGTTATGTTTCTAAAAGAAAATTCTGATGCATTCTAAATGTTTAAATGGTATAAGGAAAGAGTTGAGAAGAAAATAGGTAAGAAATTGAAATGCATAAGATCAGATAGATGAGGTGAATTTATCTCTGATGAATTTCTTCAATGAGAATAGAATTAAAAGGCAAGTATCTACACCGAGGACTCCACAAAAAAATGGCATAGCTAAAAAAAGGAACAAATCAATAGTTGATTGTGCTAGAATATTGTTGATTGAAAAAGAGGTTGCACAAACATTGTGGAGAGAAGCTATTAGTACTGCTATCTACACTCTCAACTGAGTACAATTAAAGAAAGGTACAAATAAAAATGCCTATGAACTCTGGTATGGGCATACACTGAATGTTAGCTACTTTAAAATTTTTGGAAGTAGGTTCTATATTCTAAAAGATTATAGGAATGAAAAGTTTGATTCTAAAGGAGATGAAGGTATATTCCTAGGATCTCCATAAAGAGTAAAGCTTATAAATGTCTGAATAAGGATACTAACAAAATTGTCGAAAGTGCAAATGTGAGGATTAATGAATTTGCAGAAAGAAATAAAGAAGATAGAGAAAAGGAACCAAAAGAGTATCAAAGATTTGTATATGTACATGAAGGGATTTTTGGTACTTTACCTGAGCTACAAGAAGAAAATAAGGAACCAATTGAGCCTCAAACTAGAGATGAAAATACTAATGAATAGTCTACCGAGCCTATTTTAGAAAAATATGTGAGAAGAGAAAAATTATTGGAGATAGGAATACAAGAGTCATGACAATAAGTAAGTTGAAAGATAATACATATTAGATTTTTGAATTTGAGCCAAGACTAGTCAAGGATGCACTTGGAAATGAAGATTAGGTTAATGTAATGAAATAAGAGATTGATCAGATTGAAAAGAACAATACTTGGTCACTAGTACCAAGACCCAATGCCAAGAATTTTATTGGTACAAAGTGGATTTTCAAGAATAAACTAAATTAAAATGTAGATGTGATCAGAAATAAATACATACTAGTATGCAAGGGATATGCACAATAAGAAGGTATTGATTGTGGTGAGCCATTTGCCCTTGTTGCTAGATTAGAAGGTGTACAAATTTTAGTTTCATATTCTACCTATAAAGGATTCAAATTTTATCAAATGGATGTTAAGTCTGCATTTTTTAATGAAATTCTTGAAGAATAAGTGTACATTAAACAACCTAAAGGATTTGTTGAGAATTCTAACAAGGATATGGTATGCAAACTACACAAGGTACTCTATGGTTTGAAAAAAGCACCCTGAGCATGGTATGAAAGATTACATTCATATTTAATCAAGATTGGATTTCAAAGGACAAGTGACAACAAAAAATTGTATCCAAAATGTGATAGTACTGATAAGATTTTGATTGCTGAAATTTTTGTTGATGATATCATATTTGAAGGAAATTAATCAATATCTAAATCATTTGCTGAAGAGATGAGAAAGGAATTTGAGATGTCCATGATAGGAGAGATAAAATTCTTTATTGGACTACAAATTCAACAAGTAAAAGATGGGATCTACATAACATAGTCAAAGTATATTAAGGAGATCCTAAAGAAATTCAGTATGGAAGAATCAAAACTAATTGGTACATTGATAGCTATTGGTTGTAAATTGTCAAAGGAAGATGAAACAAAGGAAGTAAATGAAACACTCTAACAATCAATGGTTGGTAAGCTAAATTATTTTGTACACAATAGGCCTGATATTGCTCATGTTATTGGTATTGTTGCTAGATTTTCTACCAATCCAAAGGAAACACACATGTCTATAGTCAAAAGAATATTTAGATATCTGAAAGGGACTGAAGATTTTGGTCTACTATACAATAAAGGAGGAGATTTTGATATGGGGGTATACACTATTGTTGATTGTCTTGGAAACATTTATGATAGGAAAATTACAAGTGGAGGAGCTTTCTTTTTAGAAGAAATATTAGTGACATGGTTAGGAAAGAAACAAAGTTGTATTTCATAGTCTACTATCGAAGCTGAGTACGTTTCTGCAGCTATGAATTGTTCAAACATTGTGTGGATCAAACAATTACTTGAAGGTATGCATGAGGAGATTACTAATCTAGTTACTATTTACTATGATAATACTAGTGCTATCAACATATCAAGGAATATGGTGATGCATTCAAAGATAAATCACATTTCTATCAAGTATCATTTCTTGAGAGATCAAGTTCAAGACAAGCATGTGATATTGGAGTATGTGAATTCAAAGGAGAAGATAGCTGATATATTTACCAAACCACTACCAAAGGATACTTTTGAGTATTTGCAAGGTAAGTTAGGTGTTTTTCCCCTATCCAATATTCACTAAGGCAAGATGCATGTTGCATCAATTCAAGTTTTCATTAGAATATATGTTTTGTGAGTTGATGCTATTGTTCACTCTTTGGGTGATGCCTGAAGTTGTGAAAAATGTTTATGTAAGCAATGAGAAATCGGTACATTTGAGGTATTATCTACTACTAGAACAATTTTTTTAGGAGTATGTGTCTTTGGCATTGTTTTCAAAGAGGGAGAAGATTGAATAGTGATATAGGGAGAAGATTACTAAGAGTGAGAAGATCTATTGAGAGATGAAATATCCAAGAAGAAGAATAAAGAAATTGATTATAGAAGGAGATCAAGTAAAGAAGAATTTAAATCTCAGAGGGAGTGCATGAAAAATATTGACAATAAGTGGTGCCATCATCAATTGAACAATGATGATTGGTAGTGAGTGTTGCCATCAATGCCAAAGAGGGAGATTGTTACTATAATTGATGCTGATGATGATGAAGACCGACTAAGATTAGAGGTATACAAGTTTGTAGAAATATTAGAACAATTATTATCTTGTCATTGATGTCAAGTAATTAATTTTCTAATTTATATCTAGTTTCCATATCATTCAGAGTATGATATAAGTTTGAATGTGTGTAAGAAGAAGTGAAATTTTGACAAGATGAAGAACTTAATTGGGAAACTAATAAAGATCAGACAATGTTAAGGTTATGATGATATAATCATTTTTTACCAAACATTTAATTATATCAAGTCGGTAAACAAGATTAGTCAAGTTGGTAAGTAAAATAGTTTTGGTTACTGAGCAGAAAAAGTCATTCAGTAAAAGGAAAGTGAGTTTTGGTGAAGAGAAGGGAAGTCAAGACACCGAGCAGAAGGTTTTAGTTACTGAGTGTAGTTAACTGAAATTCAATTGAATAAAAGAAGTTAGTCACTGAGAAAGGAACAAAAGTTAAATGAGATGGAAGATTCTAATGATGAGGAAGATTTAGTTGAAGAGATATACGATCAGGAAAATTCAAGGTGATGATCTATGGTATAGATCTAAGCGGAAAAAAGAGAAGGTACAAGTTCCAAGAAAGTTTAAGTTCCAAGGTGATGATAAAATATTTTACTGATTTCTAAATTCATTGAATTAGTTTATGAGGATGATCGTATAGTTGAAATTAATCAAAGGAAAATGTGATAAAGGAGATTAAGCGGCAAAAAAAAGTCTATATAAAAGATGAATTTGTATGGACAAAAGGCTGGCAAGTTGAAGGGTTGATGTGTCACCAAATGATTCAATGAAGAAGGAAAAGGTTGAATTCTAAGTCATAAAGTTGAGTTTGATAGAGTGTTGAAGCCAATGGAAAGTGAAGGATTGAAGTGAAGACAAAGAGCACACAAAGGATCTGATTATGAAAAGATAGTTGCATAATTACAAGTCAATTTATTTACTGTTGCTTATTAACATTTGTAACAAAAAAATCTCTTAACCGAGTGGACTTAATAGTCTTATTGTAAAATCCTTACAAAAGGTAATATTCTAAAAGAGTGTTTGAAGACCTTTAAGCATGCCACTCCTAACAGGGTGAAGATCCTAACAGATCTGAGGTAAATCCCCTAACAAGGTCACATTTAACAGTGTGTATTGTAATCTTTAACTAGATTAGATATTTAATCAAGCATACTTCAGAAGATTATTTCTTTAGTGGGTGACAATTCCCACAGTGGTTTTTCCCAAATCGGGTTTCTGCGTTAAATACTAGTGTTATATGTGTTGAATGATTATTATGATTGTTATTGCTGATCGATATAGTTAACTTACTATTTTTGGTTAATGTTGAAGTGTGTCTGACCGAGTTGGCACCAATTTTGATCAGAGAAAGTTTTTAACGTATAGAGAATCAAGGATTACTAATTCACCCCCCCTCTCCGTAATCCAAGATTTATTTTTCTATTTTCTCACTCTTTCCAATTTTTTTCACATCAAATGAGATGCTTGTTTCCCATTTTTTCATCAAGGCAACCAATTTTTTACTTTTTACTTTTTCTTTTTCTTTTTTTAGTATTTTTTTTTCCTTTTTTTTGTATTTTTTTAGGCTCATTTTCATTTTTTTGTATTATTTTAAAATCATGTGAAATACTTGTGGAGTTGCATGTTGTTGACATATTCTAGAAGTAGCTCACCCTGAGGAGTAGCAAGTTGATATGCAATTAAGCCATATGGTGTAGTGACTACATAAGGTCCTATCTAATCGGGCTCAAATTTTCTTGATTTTCCTTTGACTTATTGATTTTTTTGATTTACTTTTAAAGACAAAGTCACCAATTTCAAAGAGTCAATCTTTGACTTTCTTGTTGCAACTATGATGGAGACAATTTTGATAAGATTATAAGTGAACTAATGCAGTATGTATTCTTTCATCTTATATTTCCAACTCATGAAGTTCATTACCATGTACTTTTCATCATCTATTAGGTTTTGCAAGGAAAATCTCAATGAAGGTGTTGAGCGTCATTTTTACATGAAGACAACGACTAGGAATTTGCATGAGCAACTTCCCCTCTTGGAAGACTGATGTAATAAATCTCAAGGTTCCTTTTGGCTGGGTCTCAACTGCTTGGATAACTCAACGGAAGACAAATGTGAATATGTTAACAAGGAGGCCTTTGCTGGTTCTTCTCTCAAGGGAAACTGTAAAATAAACTTTAGGAAACCAAAATTTCTCTCTTTTTTGATATGATTTTCAGATTCAAGAATGAAAGCAATGCTAATTTGATTAATCTACTAAAAATAACTTGCAAGGAAGGTTAGAAGATATAGGGTAACAAGAGATTTGAATGAAATTGCTGAAAAGAAACCTAATGGACATATGCTAGCATCAAACCACCATGCAAATTAAATAACCAAGAAGATGAAGAAACCCACAAAATAGAGATCAAATCATGTCACAATCTTTAGTTGAATGGATGCAATCATCAAAAGAATTGAACAAATGCAGACGTATGATAAGCCAAAACTCATCAGATCACGAAGCCACCCTGGATGTGCACACATGTGAGACAAGTTAATCTTCAAGCACCAAAGAATAATCTTCTCAGAAATTCATCACAACACAACAATGCAATACCAACAAACACTGAACTAAAAGAACGCAGACTTAAAATCATTAAACAACCAATTGGCTTTTAAAAATAAAGAATGAGAAATTCACACATTCATAAATTTTGCATAGATAGCAGATAAATCACACCATGAATGAAGCACCAATTGTATTAATCATCAAGTCCATCCTCATTACATCATTTTATTACAATTTATAGAGCTGGGCTCTTATTTTCGCAGCTAGGGTTTGGTTGCAACTAAAACTTGAAAGTAAATCTAAACTAGAGATTGCATTAAAGAAACTACTTCTAAAGCTTAGCTAAACTATCCTAGCATGGAATTAAACCTCATGCATTACAAATCTTTGAATAAATTATAAATTAGATAATTCAAAATAGAGCTGGAAATTGTGCATGCACTTGATAATCTTCATGTTTCTTCCCTTGATCCTTAGCTCCGACCTCTCCACATGGACCCAACTGGAAGAGATCCAAAAATCATGCACAAACGATCCCAAAAAGGAAACCCAGATGACTGGAAAATGATCTCTGAGATAACTGGAGTTAACTTTCAGATGTGCCAAAAAATGCCCAAATCCTGACAGTTGGTCTGAAAAACTCAAGACCCAAAATTGACTAAGTACTAAGTCCTCTAGCTCCAAAATTTTAGACTTTCAAACTTGTCAAAGGCCGAAAAATCCATATGGCCAAAATGTTGAAAATCAGGCTCTGCAAAAATGGCTAAGTGTCAAAACTGGATTTTTCGTACATAAAATTTGGCTGGACTAGGACTGAATGCTCACTGGCTGGGGGGCACTTCTGGATGTGCTTTCTTGAATCTATCCACTATTTCTAGCACTTCATCAAAGTCTAACATCTTGATCCCTTGAAGGATCTCTTGCTTCCTATCTCAGAAGTCAGTCAGTTCTTTTGCAAAAGCTTTTATCTCTTCTTCACGAGATAGGATTTTCTTAATCTCCTCTTTCTGATGAAACATCTATTGGAGGTCTTCCTTAGTCTTCACCCCTCGAAATATCCCTAGGTATTGATTGATGATATCATTCACTGAATACATAGTTTTCTCATCTTCTTCATTGAACAAATCCAGGTTGAGACCCTTAAAGAACTCTTGCAAATCTTTCACAAAAAGTGTGTTGTTGTCTCTTCTCTTATTTAATCTTTTGATAACCTTTTCAAATACAGCCAATGCCGCTACTATCTCCTGAATCCATTCTTCAAAACTATCCAATTCTGAGCCCTCATATATCTTCACCAAGACTTGGAAGTGTTGTTTCCTTATTATTGTTAGCTCATCCAATACCTTCTGCCAGTTCAGGTTCATTTCTTCTACACCATTTTCCTCACTCATGATTTCCATTAAGGAATTTATTCCCACCAAAATGCTTCGAAAGGGCCTTAGGATCCTTCTAAGAGATAGACTAGTAAACTACTCAAAATCTAGCTTCCAATCGGCACAAGCTTGTACAAAAGAATGTGTAACATCTATACTTATTTCCCCCCTCTTCTCCAAAATTGCCTATAATGAGGCCTCAGGCTTATCTAGGTCAATTGGACTTGCTATCTTCAAAATGAATCTCTTCATAGCTTCATTCTACTCCACTAGAGCCTTTATCCTTTCTTCATCTTTATCCATGAAGCCAAGAGCATGCTTCAATCCTAAAGTGGCCAAGGTTTTGCTTCCTTCCCTGGTGGGTTCCCCCAAGTCTTCCTCCTCCAAGACATAGTGGTTTGGAGTGATCTCACTTGTACTGACATCCATTATGGGAACAGCCACCTGTGCCTTCCACCTACCTGCTTGGTCTTGTGTTACATAGGACAATGTTCTAGCTTGGGAAATTGATGCTATTTGGTGGAAGGCTCGCCCTAGTGTGGTCATATCAGCCTCATCATCTATATATATTCTGGCCCTTGGTTGTATTTCTTTTGTGAACGACATAGGTTTTGAGAAAGCATTTAATGGATCATAAAGAGTGGCCAATGTGAAAGATGTTGATGGATGCTATGTCCTTATTTCCTCTTGACTCTCCCTTTCCTTTTTTGTTTCTTGCTCATCTCCTATATTTTGTTCACCCTCTTCCTATGTATGTTCTTCTTCATCCGCTGTTTGTTGCTCATCAACCGTTTATTGTTTTTCTTCCTCAGTATGTGACTCTTCTTCTATTTGTGATTCCCCTCTGTGATCTGGCTCCTCAGATCCTGTATGAGCTTCTTCCATCTTCTCCTCACCAGTGACCTCTACTTCTTTCTCTGGCTCCTACAAGCTCTGAGGCACTGATTCATTAAGGACCTGTGGTGAGGGCATGTGAACTTGGGGAGGAATATTAAGGGAGGGAGGCATAGGAGACATAAGGGGAGTGGTTAATGAGCTAGTGGAGGTGGATTTGGAAGGGGAGCATGGGATGAAAAAGGTTGTTGAGGAAACATAGTGGTTCATACTGGAGTGGAGAGTGGAGTGATAGGAGGCATTTGAAGTGGAACTGAAGGTGGAGTTTGATGTCGAGGTGGAGGCAAAGGTGGAATGGATGAAACCAATGGGACCTTTGTAACTAAGTCTTCTTCAGGAGTGACCCCAACAAAAGAGTCTTTATCTGGCTTCGCAGTCTCCTTTTGGGCCTCGTCCATCTCAACATCAACTTGTTCTTGAGGTTTATGTTGTAGGTCCTCTCCTATGCCACTAAAAAGACTCATGAACTACATGGGAACTTGTTGCTCAAACTCCTTGAATCCATGTAGCCCTACAAAATTTGTGATGTCAAACTCATCGTCACCAAGGGCATCTAAATTTATTGGCTCTTCTTGAGTAGCCCCTCCAATGTCCTCAGGATCATTGTCCATGACTTTCCTTTTCTTCATGAATCCCGCAGACCAGGTTCTCTTTTTGAGGGGTACTTCATCCAATTCATCTTCATCTTCTTCCGTCAGGGTATCCATTTGTGTGGGTGTTGAGCCTTTCTTTCTCTTGTAGACATGACCCTTGATTACTCCAGATGGCTTGGGTCCTATGAATTTGAACTTTATTTTCTTGGACATGTTGGGAGAATCATGGCTATTGGATGAAGGTATATCTGGTGGTATGATGCTCCCTATCATTTTGGTTTTGACCTTCTTAGAGTGCATGGCTGGACCATATGCAGTGGGACGTTCATGTCGATATATAGTCTTGGGCTTTAAAGGAGCAACCTCTTTGAATTGTGGCTTTAGAACCTTTTCTCCCTTCTTCTTCTTTTCTCTAGAGGGTTGTTCTGAGAGTTGTTTCAAAGGGATTGACTTCATTGGGAAAGGATGGGTGATCCATGATTTGGTCAACTTAACCACATGTCAGGCTCTGAATTCCATACTATCATTTTCATCTCGATCTATCTCTATATTCAAGATAGCTCTTGTGTACACCTTGCCCATGTTGTATATAGATTCCAAAATGTTATTAGAGTCAGCATCCACCACCTTCTACGGAATCCTTAATAAAAGAGCACCATGCACCATCTCTAGACTCATCTGGCAATAGTCACAGACTCTTACTTCATAGTCATCTACACAGTTAGCCTAGTGATCTTCTATATATGGCTCATGGATATAATGACTCCCCATTATGTGGCTGAATGTACCAATGGGGTCAAAATGAGGTCTCACCAGATTGTAGGTTAACAATAGGAATTCATCCCATTCTCCGGTCAGATACTCATAGACCTTCATGTCTGGCACATTGTGAGGGCCGATAGAAATGGGAAAATCCCAGCAATGCTTATTCTCATGTTTGATATGTTCATGAGCATCAAATAGCTACCTCGCTATCTCTAGGAGAACTACCCTATCAGAAGGGTATCTTGGTAACTTCTTTGGTGCCAGGGTGCTTCCTGCCACTCGAATGTAAGTGAAGGTCCAGAATTGAATAAAGAATGCCCCAAGGGCCTTTACTTTTTCTGTTGCTTCTGTTGATAGTCTTTTAGCATAGTCTCCTTTAATGGAGCATACAATGGTGAATATGAAGGCATCATTCACTATTCTAAAATCTGGGTTGTTATGTGTGTAGAAATCTTTCCTCACCAGATGAGGATACAAGGTAAACGACCATGTGTTCTGTTCACCCATCACCCCAACTTTGGTCAACCCTAGATAGACTGCCCTTGCTGCTAGTAGATACACGATATAAGATGTCATGTAGAAATAGGGGTCTATTTTTACCTAAACCAACTATTCATCAAGATTATCACTTAGGATGTCAGCCCAATTAAACCTAGCTTGCCTCTCCTTTATCTTCTGGATCAGAAAGATCATCCATGGCTCCAGTTGAGAAGACTTCGGTAGCTCATACACTCTGCTGATCTTTTTTATTGCCACTTGGATGTCTTCTTTCATATATCCCCTTCTCATATCAATCATGTCCAGTTTACCCTTGGGCAAGGACTGCATCAGATACTCATTATTCATAATGTTATGGGCCCTTTGTATATCTTTGTTATAAAACTCCATTCGTTTGTTGATATGGAAGTTAAAGAACTTATCTACTCCTTTGGGAAAATGGAAGACATCCTCGATGTTGTCTGGCCTCAGGTCTAGAACTACCTTGCCGACACTATTTTTTACCATGCACTCATCAGGCACATAGTGACTAGCCAATGTGTTGATTAAGTCTGCTGATAAGATGGAGATCGGGTGAGCAACATCGTTCACTAGAGAATAGTGTACTAATGAAGTGCAATCCTCCGAGTGCCCCACTGGCTGGGCACAATTAGTCAAGTAGTCATTCCAACTCACATTCCCAATGTTAGTATCCATTATTCTCGCATGCAAATTGGTCACTTTGGAAGGTGGATGGTATCCCTTAAATTGAAACTTCATTACTGGTGATGCTACTACTTTCTCTGCCATATCTGCGAAGAGTGAAATCCATGGATTAGTAACACGATAGGAAAAAACTTTAGAAAAACCAACATCATTATTAGAATTAAGCTCAAAAGGGGGCACAAAAGGGATTTTTGGCCTTTCGGACTTTTGGTGGTATGATACCTCTGAAATGCCAACAAGGACGAAAAGGCTGAAAAAGGCTTGCTACATCTGATTTGAAAATACCCCCTTTCGGCTATTTTGATGAGTTGGAGGTTAGAAACCTATCACAGGCCGACAAGACCGACAGGGCCGAAAAGGCCAAAGAGGTGCCTTGGTAGTGCACTAGTAGAGTTTCGGCGATCTGGGGAGAGAGTGAACTTCGGTGCGTGAAAGACCAAAAAGGCTGAAAATGTCGAAGTCGTACTTAGCACTTCGGGCAATGTGGTCCACTTTTAGCATTTTGGGGGAAAGGTATGTTTCAGTGTGTGACAACATCGAAACGCTGAAAGACACCCAACACTTGGAAAAAAATATCTTTGCACCAACGCCGAAGGTTTCAGACCCTGAAAAACTGAAACTAGGGTTTCATAGTTTTCGAGTCCGATGGAAAGTTTGACCACAAAATCATCAAGGGGATGCAAGGTGACTGACTACCTTGGTGATCCCCAAGGCCGAAAAAGGCCAACCCCAAGACAACCTAGATCTAAAGGTAGGGCCGAAAAGGCCCAACAAACATGAACCCTAAAACTAAGACAGGCCGAAAAGGCCAAAAGACAAGGACCCTAACCTAAGACCCAAAAAAATAAAATAAAATAAGGGGGAAGACCACCAACCTAGAAGATGACGAAGCCGAGGATGACTTGCGAAGACAAGAGACCAAGACGGTGAAAAGGTAGAAAGCGGAGAGCAAAATGGGCTGGAGGCGAAAGAGTGAGCACAAAAGTGATGAGAAAAACATGTGCGTGCCTTATATAGACCATCCTGGTGACTGACATAAGCACCCCGAGAATCGGCCTTTCAGCCTTTTCAGACCTCCGGAAGGCTGAAAGATCTGAAAGTCCGACTGCCTTGTGAGAGTTGGACCTCCAAAATTTTGGACCTCTGATACATCCAAAAAGGTGCCAGCTCCAAGAAGGCCGAAAACTATGTGAACAACAAGTTTTTTCAACCTTCGCACCTTCGACCTTTTCACACTTTTGAACATTCAAAAGCATGAAAATGCGACAAGGCCAAAAAGATCGAAAACAGACCAAAGACAAAAAAAGACAGGAAACAAAACAAGCAGAAAGCAAAGAAGGGAGGCCCCTAAGGCCAAAAGGCCAAAACAAGGGGAGCATGGTTGTGGGACCACAACAAAAGGTATCTAAACTTCAATAGGAATTATTGCCTCAAAACCATAAACTATGGAATAAGGAGTAACACTAATGGGAGTTTGGATAATATTTTAATATACCCATAAGGTAGGGCTTAGTTGTATGAGCCAATCTTAGCCAATGCCATTATTAGTCTTTTTGAGGATTTTAATAATGATTTTGTTTGATGCCTCAACTTAACCATTACACTATGGATAGTATGGGATGGAAAAATGGTGTTGGATGTAGAATTTTTGACAGAGGTCTTTGACATCTTGATTCTTGAATGTATGTCCATTATCAGTAACAATTGCTAAGGGAACCTCATAGCAACATATGATATAATCAAGGATGAACTTGGAAATTTTCTTGCCAGTAATGTATGTCATAGGAATGACCTTTATCTATTTGGTGGAATATTTAGTAGAAATGATTATAAAATTATGGCCATTTACAAAGGTGTCATGAAATTTTCCTATGAGGTCAAGTCCCCACTGAGAGAAAGACCATGAAGATATAATAGGTTGAATCTCTTGTGTGGGTGCATGAATTAGATATCCATGTATCTGACACTTGACATATTTATTTATAATTTAATGGCCATCTTGCTCCATTATGGGCCAACAATATCTATATATCATAGGTTTCATCACTGATTTTGGACCACTGGAAGAGGATTTGCATATACCATCGCGTACCTTGTTTAACGCCACTTGTGCTTTGAATTAAGACATGTGAGGAGGATTTTCTCTAGTGAACAACAATAAGGATTATTATCAGTGACAATGTATCTAGAGGTTTTCTATTTAAAGGATCGATATTGATTATTGGATAATTTTTGTGGCAAAATTTGGTCATGTATGTAGTTATAATTATTATGATACTAGGGAAAATTAGGACCAAGAATTTCACACATGAGCTCAAATTATGGAAATTCAAAAGTAGGCATCAAATTTACTCCACTAAAAGTTACATTGTCAAATATTTTGTGGCATATCCAACAAATATTCTATTGTTTCCATGGAATCAAATGGTTTATTTTATATTCGTGTCAATTGGTCAAATAGAATATCATCAAACTAAGAATTAAAAAATTCAACCAATTACTTATAGGAAAAAATATTTTCATCATTTATATCATAGTCATCATTCACTTGATGGATGAGTAGATGAGAATCACCATATAGCTAGAAATATTTTTTATATTCTATTACATTATAATTCTAATTCCCGTGACCAATGCTTTATATTATGCAATGATCTTGGTGAAATGGAAATATATTCTACAAGACTTAGGAATAACATCCCCTTATGGTGTGATAAATAAAATTCTTAGCCCTAATCCACATTTTATGAGAGTCATAAAATTGGATCTTCCACTCAGTGGAGGGTCTATTTGTAAATACCAACTCATCTATAAAGTCAAACAACAAAGGATGATTAGCCGAGATTGGGGAACTTTAAACTTGATTAGTGATGACTTTTCCTTTTATTACTTTTTAGTCAATATATTCAATCTCAAATTCACTTAAGATCATCACCCATTTGGATAATCTCCCTGTGAGATTTTCTCCACTAAGAAGATACTTCAAGCAATCTATCTTTTCTATATGGAATGTTTTATGATACAACATATAGTGCCTAAGTTTATGGGAAGCAAAGATGAATGCAATACATGCACACTCAATAGGAGTGTATTTCACTTCATAACCCATAAGTGTATGACTAATATAATGTAGTTCTCTCTCCTTTCCTTCCTCATTGTGTTGGGATAAGAGATCTCATAATGCTATTATTATTGCTGAGATATACAAAATTATAGGCTTGCCTTTAATGGGAGGCATCAAGACTAGTGGAGACAATGTATAATATTTGAACAATTAAAATTATTGTTGCCATTGATCAGTCCATCTAAACATCACACCCTTGTGAAGAAAATATTGAAAAGGGTGGCACTGGTTACTCAATTATGTGATGAATCTACAAATAGAATATAATTTATATTTAATTATTCTCATTTGAGACAAATAGGATGGTGGAAGCATGCCCATTATTGATTTTACCTTTTTTGAATCCACTTTAATGACTTGACATGATACAATATATCTTAGTAGTATTCCTAATACTACCATGAAGACACACTTCTTAGGTTTTAGTCAAACCTTATATTCTTCCATTCTCATAAAAATGATATCTAGGATGCTCAAATTATTGTCTCTAGTTATTGATTTAATTCACAATAAGTCATCTACATAGTCCTCCCTTATTGTATGCACAAGGTCATGAAAAATTGTTGTCATTACCCTTTGATAGGTGGATCCATCATTCTTAAGGTTGAAGGGCATCACATTCCAACAATATATTCCCCAAGAACATTTGATAGTTGTTTTATGGTAATGTTCAATAGCTCTTCATATTTAATTATATCCATAAAAATCATCCATCAATGCTAACATTTCATGACCAACTGTTAGGTCCATAATTCTATCAATGTTGGCCAAAGGGAAATCATCTTTAGGAAATGATTTGTTGAGGTCTGTAAAATCCATGCATATCTTTATGCCTCCATTTGGTTTAGTTACTAGCAGAAAGTTAGAAATCCAATTTGCATAGTCTTTGGGTCTAGTGAAACCCACATCTAACAATCTCTTTAGTTCAACTTTGACTAGCAAGGCAATTTGAGGATGCATTTTTGTCAATTTTTTTGAAACTAGTTTTGCATCTAGCTGGAGTGATAGATGATGAAGGATAAACTTAGGACCAAGACATGGTATGTCAACATAAGACTAGACAAAGTTTATCTACCTCTCTATGAAAAGATTTATAAATTTATCTTTTTCTTTCTCTAATAAAGAGGTTGTATAGTGAATGATTTAGGGTTTTCAACTGACCCTAGATAAATTTATCATCTCATTTCCATGAGGGGTGGTACTTTTCTTGATTTGACAGGGGTACATGTCTATTATTCCTTCTTTGGGTCCCTTAGAGAGGGTTTCACCCTTAGATACATCTTTTATTTTTACCTTTTCTTGGTTTAGAGGTGCCTCGTGGTTTTCACCAAGAGACCTATTCTTTTCATTTTTATTTCTAATTTTACTTTTTTTACTAGAAGATGGAGTTTAATCCCCAAAATATGTTGTATCCGTTAGATTTGTAGTGAAACCCACCTTGTGATCACCTGGGGGTATGGCTTCTCAAAGCTCTAATAACTCAACTATAACTTCATCATTTTAAAAAGAATCCATACTTTGTGGTCCTTGTTGGTATTGATATATAAGTTTATAGTACACTAAAGGGATGTTATCATCAATGTTTTACAAATATTGGGACACACTTGTTATGGTCAAGATAGATGATTCATTTAGATCCCAAAGGTTTTGGATCTAGTCTTGAGGACAATTTCACATGGGAAGGGGTGAGTCATCACTGGAGGAAGAATAAAATTCATAAAAGATATAAAATATCTCATAGTCACTAGATGAATGATAATCCCATTCATAGTTATTGGAATCAGCTCCTAAATGGATTTCCTCAAATGTCATTTCATCATTAGAGGCACTTACATTTTTGCACAAGGATAACTTTGTACTAGGAGAACCAACTTGCAATGGCACAAACTCAACTCCTCTACTATTAGGTTGAATTTAAGGGAAGATGGACTCTATCAGACCTTGTTTTTGTGTTCCCATACAACTGTGCCCATTATATCCTTTCTTTTACATTATAGTGAATCCAAGTTCATATTGTTCAACAAGCAAACACATAGGTGGTGCATCATCTTTATTTTTATAAATCTATATATACACATCCTCTTTAATGTTTCCTTGTTTAAGTCACCCCATTTTGAAAATATAGTGGGTGAATAATACTAAATGATAAATTTTTGTTCCTTTTGAATAAGGTGTGGTTTATGATAAGATTTCAGGGTAGTAGGTAATTTTCTAGTGCAGAATGGTTCTACCATGGTGTATTCACCACATCCTTGATCCTAGACCTAGATATTAGCTTTATTTGATATATAACAAGGGATCAATATATTGGGAAGAAATAGGAGATGACACTTCTATATTAATTAGTACTTGATTTTGAGGAGTCCCTTTTAGGTTAGTATAGAATTTGAAAGGATCAAGATCTTCTAAGCTAGTAATTGTTAGGATTAAGGTCCATCTACAGTGTAAATCTTATGACATGGTTCCAAAATCCTTGGGAAGTTTTTTTAAGGCACTTATGATATAGTGGGAAAATAATTTTTAATATTTTTTTCTCACTATTGTTTGTAATACATTCATACAAGGTTATGTGTTACACTAGCAATAATAAAAATGGGTTGTGAACAAAATTATTTAATATTATTTTCCCGACTTGTGGATATATAGAATAATATATTTAATAACTTAAAAAGTGAAAAAAGAATGACCTCTTGAATTCTCCAAGTGAGAGCATAGAAGAGGCAACATGTGTCTTTTGTTTTCCAACCATTTATTACATTTAATTTAATGTTTATCTTGCAAGTATAGGTGTCCATGTTGGAGGGAAGGTATTGGAATATAAACTAGTGTCTTTTTTAGATTTGTGGAGGCATTTCAAGGGTTGTGGATGTGAGGAATTAAGAGGATATTTTAGAAACCTTATTAGTGTTTTTGGAGCTCTTGACATTCTATAAATTGAGCCATTGGGTGCATATTTTAATCACAACATATTAGAACAATTAAATGTAGATTTTTATACAAGTTAGAAGGGCATATATGAGGCATAAGGAGGTTCTTAATATGTACATAGATGCTTCTATAGTGGAGGCAAAGAGGAGAATGGAAGTGATTGTATTGTAAGCATATTATTGTTGTTAAAACAAGCTTGTCCTCTCTTCTTGGCGGAGGTTTTTCTTGCAAGGTTTTCTCCATGTAAATCATGTGTGATGTGTGGATGTTATCTTACCAATTTATGCCAAATTTTTTCTATCTTATGTTGATGTTAATCATTATTTGATGGGATTTTAAAAGGTAGAATTGAATTGAAAATGGTATAGTGAAAATACTAGTCCTCATCTTATATAAGGCAAGGAATAATAATTAGTGTTTACCAAAAAGATAATAATTATAGTGTATGTGGACTTGAGAAGAGATTTAGATTAGTGAGAAAAGTAGTAGTAAGTGAAAAAGTGATGCATTTAGAGCAACAAAAAATTTAAGAATTAGGTATGACACAAGGACACACTTGAATATTAAATTGATATGATAGTGTGTGTGGTGGTGGTACTTAGATGATACATGTAGTAATTGAAGTTATCATTCATACATAATTATCCTTGTCCACATAAATATACAATATTGGCTCATGATTATGTAGTAATAATTTGAGTAGAGGTCAAAAGTATTATATAGGTCCCAATTCATTATAAAGAATAGAATACAAAATACTTCTTGCAATTGTATGTAGAAAATCATATACTTCATACACATACTCACTATTCCATTCAAGAAAACCTCTACACAACTACCCCGCATCAATATACTATCAATTTTCCAAGTTGTACAAATGTGTGGGTTCTTATAATGTATGCTATGATTTTCCTACTATCATGGCTTGCCTCCATCTCATAGATGATTCTCTCCCTTAATAAGTAAGAGGGAAATTTCAACATGTACATCCTACAATCACCTAAAAATGGTCTAGCTAAACTATATGCCCTAAATCTCAAATCAAGTGATCAAACCACATCAAATCTCAAACATAATTGTATAATTGAATTAGATCAATTTAATTACATAATTCATCAATTATCAAGCATCAATGATCAATCATAAAGAATCATTCCTTAATTAATTATCCTATTCATTTAATCAAATCAAACTAAAAAATACCTATGGCTATTGATATTAATTAATTATCTTATTATCCTTTCAACCCACAAAAGGATAAAGGAGTTAATTCAAACCAATGTGAGCTAATCACAAGGATAACTCACATGGATCAAGTGAGAATCAATATCAACCATCCATCAAGGATGAATCTCAACCATCAAATTTAAATTCAATCTTTCCCTCCAAGAGGAAATCTATAAAACCAAGCTCATTTAATTCATTTCATATCTTGATCATTTTATTAACAAAGTGTTGTTATTTTCAATCTAGATCAATTCTTCTATTACTTGCATCAATTCTTCATTCCATCTCTAGCTTAATTCATATTAATTGCTTTCATTTTATATGAATATGCCTATTTTCACTTGAATCTTCCATTTCATAGTTGTAATGTCACTTATCTTATGCACAATCTGAGAGCACTAACAATTAGATCATACTCTCTATGAATAGAAAGCTATAATTTGGTTTCAATTGTTATGATTTTGATTTATTTTCATGTACTAATAATTGATCTAACAAGTTATATAAGTGTTGTGTTTGTAGGCTAACATGTACCACAAAATACACACATATTTTTGGCGCCCACCATGGGGCCTAGCCCCTTATTTTCTACAACTTTTGAGCAAATTTCCGTGATCTAAAATTTTATTTTACAATCCAGGGTGACATCTAGTGAATTCCAAATAGCATCTAGGAAGTGTAGCATCTGGTAAATCCTGGATAGCATCCAGTAAATCCTGAATAGCATCTGGGAAACATGATAGCATCTGGTAAATCCTGGATTGCATCTGGTAAGTGTAGCAATTGGGAAACATGATAGCATCTGGTAAATCCTTAATGACATTTAGTTTCCTTAGTCTCTTTTGGTAAATCTTTGCTCATTTTTGGGAAGGATCACATTTAGGAAGATTCGTTGATCGCATCTGGTTAAAAATTGAATCGCATATGGGGATTTTGGCTGCAAATTTGATTTTCTGACGTCTAATGGGTGATTGTTGTGATTTTTTTATTATGCTAGCTTAACAGTGGTTTGCAGGTCGTATTATCCAAGACATCAACAAGAAAAAGAGACTACTAATGGTTGTTTGTAGGTTGCCTTGAAGATAAAAATCAACTAAACTTTATGCTTGTTCTTTCTAGGAATTTAATTACAATTTGAAATCAATTTGCAATCTAATCAGAGGATTATGCTCTTTTCCCTTTGGGAAAATCAGAAACTGAAAAGTTAGATTGGAATTTGGAGTTAAATTGACTTTAAAGCTTGCATGATGTGTTTGATAGGAGAAACGACATGAGATAAGAGATTATGCTCTTCTCCTTCATGGAGAATTAGAAATCCACACCTCTAAGCCATCAATCCTCTTTTCTTTATTGCATTCCTAATTAGAGGGCCTGCCAGTTGAGGTAAAAAGCTCCCATAAATGACACAAGTGAGGACATGTAGAAGCCAACCCTTCCACATCACTATGAAAAAGATGCTTCCTTGAGATGAAAATCTTGGAAGACATAGTTGATCTTGTCCATGGAGCCTTGAGTTGATCTTTTTAATGGACATGCTTGGATTTTGTGTAGAGCAGAGTTGCTTTAATCTTGCTTGTGAGACTACACAGATTTAAATACTTATAGGGCTATAGGCCTAAATATCACTTGTAGGACTATGAGAGTCAATTGTGAATGGATGCTTTTAATACAAATCATAATTTAGAAGCTACTCAGACTACCTCTGAAAGGTTGGTAATGCTTATGCAAGGCAAATAGTAATTTCCCCAAGAAGTTCATCATATCGAGCCCTCATTGACGTTACTAGGATAATATGGCCTCCAACATCTATTGCGTGTTGTTGGACTATCATATTCTGAGGAGTCTTTGAGTGTGTTCCTAATTCAATGAACAAGCATTTCCAATCTCTACCAAGTTTAGGGAAAAATAGGTATGTTTGCAGGTCTTAAAAATAGTTGTTTGATGTGTTTGAAATACAACTCCAAGATAAATCCCCTAATTGAACAAACGAAAAGCACTTTTAGAAAATTACAAATCCTTGGAATCGAACAAAGAAGACATTTTATCTTTATCAGGTCTTCTTCTCCCCATGAGTCTAGATTTGATGTGTTAGGGGTCAAACTTGACAACAATGATGTTGATGGCATAGGAGTGATGGGTGTACTGTCCATCACTTCTGTCTTGTACACCCATCACTTATATCTTTATCCTTTCAGGCATTTCAATAGAGGGTTCATCTATTGGTTCATTTTCCTTTTCTTTCTCCTGTTCTTCTTCTTTCTCCTTTTATTTTTCTTTCTCTTCTTTTTCTTCTTCTTTCTCCTGTTCTTCTTCTTGTCTTTTTAGATCCTCAATCTGAATTTATTCTTGTTGCTTCAGTGAATTATCAACACAAATAATTTCTACTTCCCCAGTTCTCACAAATGCCTCTTCGAAATTGTCCAAATCCTTATTTGTGGCCGCCATAGCTATGTTAGGAATGGGAACACTAAGAGGGGGGAGGGGGGTAAATCAATGTTCTATATATTAATACTTTTTCTTAACTCTTGAAACTTAACTTAATTGCTTATGAAGATTAGATTTCTTTTATGCTCTTGCATTTTAAAATTCAAAAAACAAAAAAATCTATATATTCTACAAAATACAAAAATATTTCTTGCATTTCATTTGCTACGAAGATCTTTAAGATGCTTTGGTGTATGGTTATTTTCTTTATTATCCTCCTCTTAGAATCTCTTTATCATACTTATGATGTTAATGAGAGTATCATCCATTTCATTATGTTTTTCACTCTTCATGTTTCACTTGCCTATGCTATTGTAAGATTGACCGATACTAGTCTTCTCACTTTCAAAAATTTCATTAAAGATTTATGTGGTAAACTTATTACTCTTTTGGATTATGTGAAGAATTTGGTAGATGATACATCATATCCTAATCTTCCTAATCCTAATCCTATCATCCCTAATCTAGTTCCTAATCTTTCTTATCATAATCTGATTCCTAACATTCCTAATATGCCTAATTCTCCATCTGCTATTCCTAGTTCTTCTCATACTTATGATGAGGTTCAAACTATGGTTTATGATGCAGATGTGCAAGAATTCTTGGATTTACCTTCCCCTTCTTATCCAATCCAAGATGATATTAAAGGGAAGAGAAAAGAAACTTCTCCTAAACCTATTATTCCACCTTATACAACCTTTACTCATGAACATAATAAAAAATCACCTCTTGTAGAAGCTTTACATGATATATACACTACAAGATATAATATGATGGCTAAACAAGGTTATAAGGGTTTAGGGCTTGGTGTTAATAAGAATGGTATCAAGTATCTGGTTCATATGTCCCCTAAACAAGATATGCGTGGTCTTGGTTGTTCGCAATCTCAATTTAAAGTGGTTGATTTTGATCGTCATCCTCCTCTTCATCTTCTTCTTCCAACACCTACCTTGGATTATCCTGACACTCCTCAAGATGTGGCTAAGAAGGTGTATGTTCAGTTAATGAATTCCAAGAAAGAAATCTTGAAACCTATGCTAAAAGATGCTCTATCCAAGTATAAATATCCTTTTCATTATGGTAATACACATTTACTTTTTGATTGTGTGTATTTCAAGTTATATGTTAGAGAAAGAGCTGCTTTAGGAATTATATCCCACTCTCGTGTGGTTTTATGATTTCTTCATAAATTTGATAAGGAGCACCCCCTTGATTTTTCCATAATATAGATCTTTTATCCTCTTGTCTCATGACTGGGGGGCAAGAGGTATTTCATCTAGTCTTCTAGGATCCATTAGGCTCTTAGCATACATTTTTTCCTAAGCTTAATTGGTATTATTTCTATCTTTCCTCCCTATGGTTTTGTATTATGTTTATAATCATCCATAGATTCCTTAGCCTAGTGGCATTTGTTTATCTTGCAACATTATTTCATTATACTAAATGAGGTTTTGGATATGATATACTTTTATGTGAGAGGTTGTTGTCCTATGTCATCACCTTTTCTTTATTCTAAAAATTATGTTCTTTATAAATTCTTGCCCTGGCCCTAGGGTTAGAGTTTGATTCCTTTCTTCAAAGATTCCTCTTCCTCTTGATTACATGGGGCTAGATGATTGAATCTTTGTTTCCCTTTGAAAGATGATATTTTATCTAAAGCATTCCTCTATGGTGGGGTTCTTATTGATAAGATCTCTTTCTTTGAGGATCCTTTTTCCATGAGTGACATATCCTTTTCACGATTATCTATGCTCTTGGATGTAAGGGACAATACCCTTCACTAAGAATATAGTGTACATTGTTGTTAACATGATATCTCCTTACTTTGTGAAATAGGTATCCTCTTTCTCTTCCTTATCATGTCTAGTAGGTAGCCACGATAAGGAGGGGGGCATATATAGGGTCTCCCTTGTGCCTTATTTTTCAAATTCAATATGCTAAATCCTCAGAAGGTAACACACATAAGTTGCTAAATCCTGAAGAGACACACATTTTTCAATTTTCAATATGCTAAATCCTTGGAAGGTAACGCACATAAGTTGCTAAATTTTGAAGAGACACACATTTTTTAAATTTTCAATATGCTAAATCCTCAGAAGGTAACACACATAAGTTGCTAAATCCTAAAGAGACGCACATTTTTCAATTTTCAAATATGCTAAATCCTCAGAAGGTAACACATATAAGTTGCTAAATCTTGAAGAGACACACATTTTATATTCATAGTGATACAAGAAGGTGGATCTATGGGTATTCCAAAAGCCATCAGAAGATGCATTACAACTACAAAGCACAGTTTTTGGGTGAACTATCAGGTTTTGCTACCTGTTGGGCTCTACCTCCTTGGTGATTCACGGTAAGGTGGGCATCTTACTGGGTGAGGTAATCACTTTCTCTTTTCTCTCTTTTCGCTTTCATGCTAGTAGGATTAGATCATGAAGCTATGTTATTTATAGTGCTGCTCTTGTCTTTCTTATGTAATCATTTATGCTTTTATGAAAGCTTTCCAAATATGATATTAGTATAGGAAGCATTTTTTAGCAAGGTTTCCTTTACTAATTGATTTGGGTTTGTTTTTGTACTGACCCCTCTTTTTGTGTCTTTTAGTTTTCTCTTTATTTTTTCACCCTCGTGTGTGTATGTTGAGTTAGAATCCTTAGTTTGGGGGCTTGTGTCCTTAACTAAGTGATATTATATCTCGTTGTGAATCCACTTGGATCTTTCTTCTCCTTTACCAAGAGTTTGTAATGAATCCATACTCTTGCTAAAGTGGGGGCTAAATGTATCGTCGAAAAATGGAAGCACTTCCATTTAGGACTGGTTTAGCCCTTCGAGTAGGTGGTTTGGGGTCATGTTAGATGCTTTCATGGGATCTCTGGCTTGGATCATGTTTTTTCCCATGTTCTGCCCCTTTCTCCACCTCTTTCTAGCCTTTTTATGGCACCCTAACCTAAAACCATGAGATTCTTGACCTCAGGGTCAAGGTCAACCTTCTGGATCAAGGTCGACCTCAACCTTGACCTAGGTCAAGGTCAACCTCGACCTTGACCCTGGGTCTAGATTTCAAAATCCATAAGTTTCTGAATGTCGGGTTTCATAAAGTTTTATTTCCTGCTTCTGGGTTGGCTGTTTCGGATTTTGGAACGGTAAACTCTTAAATTATATTTAATCTAGGTCCATTTCTACGGGTTAAGGTTTAAATGGGAATTTAATTCTCCTATGTCAGCCTCTCGAGAAGTTTTTTCCCTAGACTAGTATAAAAGGAAGCCTGCCTCTCTCATTTCAAACCATATCTTTTCATAATCAATCAAGTGTGATATCCATCCATTATCAAGCATCTTTTTCCATCTTTCATCTCAAGTAAGCACTCCATCCTTCAAGCAAGTATTCTCAAGGAAGCATTCAAGCCATCATCTACATTCAAGCATTCAAGTTCTCCATTGAAGATCAAGGATTCAAGCATTCAAGTTCTCCATTGAAGATCAAGGATTCAAGCATTCAAGCCTTTGGAGGGATTTGGTTCAAGCATTCAAGATTCATCATTCAAACCCTAGATCTATCCATCATGGTTGTGTGATCTTCCTTCAAGATCCTTTGTTCATCTTCAAGATCTATTCATTCTCCCTTCAAGGTGGATTCCAAGCATACAATCATGGAGGTTTTGATTTACATTTGTTAGTGTTGAGTCCAAGCTTTCATATCAACATACTTGTTTACATTCCAAATACAATTTCATATCTATTGAATATCATAGCTTCATTGTTAGATCTACTTCAACTACTTGCTAGCATTATCTATTTCAATTATATTTTAAAGTTTGATTCCAAACCGGGGTTTGACCAAGGTAAACCCCTCATCCAAACAACAAAACCCTTTTTATTACATGCATAGGTGTGGGACAACGAATCACAGATCAGATCTAAGTATCCTTTTCGGTGAACTTCTAGGATCTGTGAACAGATTTTCTGTCGAAACAGTGCAAGTCAAGGTCGACTTTTAAAGGTAAGATTTTGTCTTGGGGTAAGATCTTACCCTTGTTTTGGGTCAAGTTCAACCTTTCTCAGAACAATAGAAGGTTTTTGGGTTTTCTATGTTTCTGTGTTTTCAGGCCATATCCTGTTGCAGAATTTCCCGAAACTGAGTACATGCATCAGAAAATAGTGATTTCTGAATTTGCTCCTTTTTAAGATAAGTATTTATGTTTTATTAGGTTTTGTATGTCCACAAAAGTTTCCACACAACACATCTACATATTCTCACATTCCATTCCTAAACAACACACATCATAACATACCATAGATATAAAAATATATCATAGCTATATTTTTATATCTTACAACGGGCTTTTCTCAATTCCTAGTTGCATGTATTTCTTCATGGACAATTATTATCCCCTCCAAGATTGGCCTTCTCATAGAGAAACTACTTTGTTCAACTGAAATTATGTTCTTTAAAATCGCTTTCAATCTATTTGCAACTATCTTGGTTATAATATTATATGTCATATTGCACAAAGCTATATGCCATAACTTTCTCATGGTTTGTGCCTCCTTTTTCTCTGAGATGAGTGCTAGGAAGGTGTGATTAGTTTCCCTAAGCATGACCTTCCTTTTCCTATAATCCTCAGTAGCAGTTTTTATGTCTTCACCTACAATATCCCAAAAGTGTTGAAAGAAATTGGCTTGGAAGCCATCTAGTCCCGAAGCTTTATTCGGGTTGAATTAAAATATTGAATTGTAACTTCCTCTCTAGTTATTTAATTGTATAGAATTTTCTTCTATTCAGCTATGATTATTGTCAAAATCATGTTGAGAATCTCTTCTCTTTTTGCATGGTTTTTTTTTGTTTGTCTATTTAGTATTTCCTCAAAATAGTTCACTGCTTCTATATTTACCTCTTCTAAAAACCTTTCTATAGTTCCCTATACTTTTTCCTCTAAGAACATTATTCTCTTGCTTGAATCTCTACCAAGTCATCCTTCAATATTTTTCTTTTTCAAACTCTTCAATCCTTATCCCATTGGTGATTATGATTTCATTTAATTCTGATAGTTCTTTCTCCACTATTTCTCTTTCCACAACACATTTTTGAAATTATCCTTATTCCAAACCTTTAGTTTACTCTTCACATATTTGAGTTTTTTTATTACTTTCTAGATCTTGGAGTTTTTGCCTACATCCACCTATGACCACTATTTCTTCATCAAGGTTGTTAGTGCAAGCTCTCTTAACCACATGTTTTCAAATTTAAATGGGCTGCCATTCGGTAGATTCTTTAGGGATATGATTAGCTCAACCAAATAATGATATGATCTTGTAAAGGAAAAGATCCATGCCTCCTAAATTCCTATATTCCAATCCCATAAACTTGAGATCATAAATATGTCAATTCTTTCTGTAATGTTGGTGAAGCCTTTCCTCTCCGTGTTGGTCCATGTGATACATTGTTCTTTGTTTTTATGTCAATTAACCAATTTTTATCAAGGAAAGCTTGGAAATCTCTTTGAATGTCGGTAGTGATGATAAGTCATCCTCTCTTTTCCTCATTGTTTAAGGTCACATCGATCTCATTCACTCTAGAAAATAGGGGCCCTAATCTAGGGCATTCTGCCACTCCTTGTCTGAAGGTTAAATTACCAAGATTTTTTTTTTTGGCAATGTTCATAGTTGAATTTGATCTCCCTATTTTGAAATGCACCAGTCATGTATTTTAACATCAACTTGTCCGCCACCCCATTTGAGAATCAATCCTACCTCCTTATATCTATATATTGTTTGTCTAATCCAATCTTTAGGTAAATAATTGGGAATGCTCAAATTCACATTTTGAGAGGACTTAACTAGAATTTGTTTTGCATTTGTATGTGCTTCCTTTGTTGGAGGTGATGGTTCTTTATACTTCCAAGGGTTTCTTGTTCATCCACTAGGATTGCTAGGGTTTTCTTGCCTCCAATATGTAGATGTGTTTGTATTGAATCATTCTTTTTCCCAAAACTGTCCATACCATTGTCTTCCAAATTTAGGGTTTGTTTGTCGCCAAGCTCCATTATTTCTTCGCAGGGGAAATTTCCATCACCCTCCTTGATTGAAGTTTCATTTATGCCATGTTTTTCCCTTTGGCCTTATGCCATCTAACCTTTGTGGCTACCACAAATTTTATATCCATATTGTTACTAACACTAGTTGTTTGCATTTGTCTACCCTTTTTCCAATCTCAAATACCCATTGCGGTATATGAAATTGAGATACCCCTGTAAGCTTGTCATCTATTGTTGATCTTTGTTTGAAAATCATCAATTGGTACCTTGTGATCCATTTCTTTTCCCATCCTTCAGTGACTTGATTTCCTTTCCATGTTTCTTGCTTATACTAGTTTTATCCAAAGTGTCTTATGCTCCTTTGCTCCTTGCGCCATTAATCATTGCTCCTCTACCTCTAGATCCTGAACTCCTCATACCACTTCTCTTTGTGCACCATTTTTCATTTATTTAAAAGTTTAAGTGCATGCATAATCATGATTAAAATATTAACTATATATTATTTATGAAAATAATCAATTTCATTAAATGGTTTGTAAATTATTACAAAAATGATAATATAACAAGATATTAGTTCAAATGATGGATATTTGTAAATTGAGGAAATGATAGTCATCATAAGAACATACATAGCACAATCTCATTACATTCAAGTACATTATATCAAAACATTGAATACACACACTTAATTGGTTTTTTTAAACATAATTTTTTTTGTCTATAATAAGTAAATAAAAATAGGATGCACAAGCGTGCCCTTTTAGCTTCCTCATGAACTTTTGGTAAACACAATTTTATTGACACACTACTCGAGATATTCTTTCTTCTAGCTTGGCTACATACTTTTTGGCTACACTTCTATTCTTGAAGCTCACTGTATGTACATATTGTTGTACTTCCATTAACATCCTCAAACACTCACCTCTTTTCTCTCTTTCTAGTAATATCATTCTAATGTGGTAGTTGTGAATCTTTTTTCCATTTGATTGCATTGTAACTACTTATCCTTTATCATTTTACTTATATCTTGTTGGTAACACCATCACCACCTTTTGGCTAATCACATACACACCAGGGTATTGATCCTTGTAGATCTAGGATTTAATACTTACAGATTTACTATACTTTGTTGTTCTTAGTCCTACACACACATAGGTTAACTACACACTCTCCAATTCCATCTTCTATTTTGATTTCCCATAGAGGTCAAAAGACCAAACTAGGGATTAACCATTCTTGACAAGCCACACAAATTAACACCATTATTGATTGTGAAGAGGGTAGTCCTCCATAAACTCTTTCATTCCAATAGGATTTTCCACACAAGTAGAAGTGGTCTATCCATAAATAGGTCACACACAAGCAATGCATATGTTGCCCCACTTCCATGTCACACATAATAACGGTGAGAAAATTTGAAACATTGCAATGTTGATGGAAATTGCCACAAAGTTTGGTATACTTAGATGCTTCTTATTTTGTCAAAACCTATCACCAATTTAAAAGTACAAAATAATGATTAAAGATAGCAAACAACCATGTAATATATCTGAGATGATGATATCACATAATATTGCTTTGGTACTTGTAGATGCTTCTCCATTATTTCTCAATAAAGTAACTAATTAAAAAGATAAATATAACCCTCTAATGATAAAAAATAAAATAAAATATATGTCAAATGGAGGGCTTTCATTTTTTTTTTTGAGTTGCCCCTTCCAAGTTGGGGACTCATGCGAGGGACTTTAGGACCTATTTCAAGAAGGAACAAGAGGTCCCATGAAATTAAAAAAATGATTATTTAGAAGCTTTCCCCTCAATATTAGAATCCCCTTCTCGTTTAGAGATTTAAGCAGGAGTATTAAGGGTGAGGCTAGAAATCGTCTCACTACCATCAACTTTTTTTTTCGTCACTTATTTTTTTTATGAAGGCAAAAATAGGTTTTGAAGGGACCCGAAACCCTTTACAAAAATATTACAAAAGATGTATAAAGAAAGCCCACCAAAACATAACAAAACAAAGAAATAACAAGTCCGACTAAGAATAGAACAAACAGAAGAAACCCCAACCAAACACAAGCAAAAAGATAACCAAACGCCAACAAGAGAACATACCAACACCAATAGAAGGAGTTTCACTAAACCAAATTCTTTAAATTCTTTGCAACTTCAGCTTCCAACTGATTCATCTTCTGGGCAATGATATCCTGAGGCATATTGTTAGTCTTCTTCTTCATGTTGGCCCTGGTTCTTTTGCTTGGACTCGAGGACTCCTCATTACCCGTCTCTTTATCCTGCTCCAAATCAACCAAGATCCTGTCTCGGTGCAATTTCTCCAGCTTAGCAACCAAGATGTTCATATTGTCGGCCGAGGACTTAATGACTTTGTGACTGCAATCCATAATTTTACGAAGGGTGGCCTCACACTTGTCCAACCTTTGATTAGCTTGTTAATCTTATGGAGTTTTTAAATTCCACCAATTTTTATTTTATTTTATATTTACTTAATGTATTGAATTGAATATGCAAAATAATAAAGTTCATGAGATCACTGACTTCCATTTATTTAAGATGTTAGTCTTTTTTTTTGAGGGAATTAATAGTTAGCCAAGAAACTTGGAGCTTAGCTCTAGACAGGGTAAGCCTGTCCCCCATAACCCCTTAGGAAGACAAGTTGGGCTTAAACAAGCGTGCTACCAAATAAATTGAGGCAAAAAAATCAATTTGTATGAGGTTTATAGAACCACTTGCCTCTTCATGATGACCTTACCTTTAATTTCAAAATAAACACAAGTGAAAGTGAATCTTGAAAGACATCGCAAATTTGTTGAAGTTAGAAATGTATATTATATTGAAAAAAAAGTCACAAATTCAAATATTTTATAGCACAATAAGTACCTCATACATAAAGTACAAGACAATCCTATATATTATAATCATCTATAAACCCAAAAACTACTCCCTAGATATTTTATATTATAAAAGATCCATTTCCTCTAACTTTAGCTTTAAATATAAAACTACCCACTTGTAAATAATTCTAAAAAATCTACAAGGGCATATGACAAATTTGTTGAAAATTGGAAACGAGGGGAGGGAGAGGGCCTTATCCAGAAGTTCATCTCATCCACTCCAAGCTCCTTATCCTCCTCCCATTCCACTCCAACACAGGCCGTCCGATGACCCAATCCCACATCCAAGCCGTCCGAGTCTTAAATCACAATGACATACCAACAGCGGGGCCTCGTCTGTGAAGGCAGTGATCCTCATCTGGGAGGCAAAGATCACAGAGAAGTTTGAGGAGCATGGCATGCATCCAGCTAAAGCTGTCACCGTGCCCAGTGAGCACGGGCAACAGATATGAGATAGAGTGGAAGGGCAAGGGCAGGCGCGGGTGCGCAGTGCGGAGAGCTCCTCTGGTGTTCTGCGACCTGCGGACACTAAGGCAGCGCATAGACTCCATTAAGAACACCAAGAAGATAACAGATGCAATGAAGCTGGTGGCTGCAGCAAAGGTTCGGCGGGCGCAGGAGGCTGTGGTGAACGGGCGGCCATTTTCAGAGACCCTAGTGCAGGTGCTCTACAACCTGAATGAACAGCTCCAGACAGAGGATGTGGATATTCCATTGACTCAGGTGAGGCCTGTGAAGAAAGTGGCCTTGGTTGTGGTGACTGGTGACCGGGGTCTCTGCGGTGGGTTCAACAATTTTGTGCTGAAACGAGCTGAGCTGCGCATGCGAGAGCTGAGGCAGATGGGCGTAGCTTATACTATTGTCAGTGTGGGGAAGAAGGGCTCGACCTACTTCCAGCGGCGACCGGAGATTCCGGTCGACAAATTTCTGGAAGTGGGTCCTCAGCCGACTACAAAGGAGGCGCAGGCAATTTCTGATGATGTCTTCTCGCTTTTCATCAGTGAAGAGGTCGACAAAGTGGAGCTTCTGTATACCAAGTTTGTTTCGCTTATTAAGTCGGACCCTGTCATTCACACGCTCTTGCCCCTTTCCCCCAAGGGCGAGGTCTGTGACATTAATGGGGTTTGTGTTGATGCGGCGGAGGATGAGATGTTCAGGCTCACTACCAGAGAGGGCAAATTGACGGTGGAGAGAGAAGTTGTGAGGACTCCCACCCCGGAGTTTTCATCTGTGGTGCAATTTGAGCAGGATCCAGTTCAGATCTTGGATGCCCTGCTTCCTCTTTATCTTAACAGCCAGATCCTCCGTGCACTTCAGGAGTCTCTTGCCAGTGAGCTCGCTGCTCGTATGAACGCTATGACCAGTGCCAGTGACAATGCTGAAGATCTTACTAAGTCGCTCTCCATTAGCTACAATAGGGCCCGGCAGGCCAAGATTACAGGCGAAATCTTGGAAATCGTTGCCGGCGCCAATGCGCTCACTTGAATTTGGGCTTTCTTTTTCTCTTCTGGATCAGGGACTCAATACCATGCTTTTGATCTTTAATATAATCGGAGAATTCAAAGCTCTTGTTAATTCTTTTGCGCATTGATTCAATCTTCGAAAGGGGGCTTAATGCCCTTCTGTATTGTAGCCTGCTGTAAATTACTGAGGTACTGTATAACTACTTGACACTAAAAGTCTTGTGCTTCTAAAGGTAAAAAAGATAATTTACCAAATTGGAACTGTCTATGCCAATAATTCTTGTGCTTCTAAAGGTCAAAAAGATAATTTACCAAATTGGAACTGTCTATGCCAATAATTCTATTATTTAAAGCTTTTCAAAATTTACCAAATTGATCTGTCCATGTCAATCATTCTATAAACAAATTAAAGCTTTTCAAAATTACTTCAATCTCCAAAAGGGGCGTAACGCTTTTCTGTATTCTAGCCTGCTGTAAATTTTTTGAGGTACTGTATACGTGCTTGACAGTGAAAGTCTTGTGCTTCTGAGGTAATTTAGATAATTTATCAAATTGAATACATAATCAAATTTAGAAACTGATATACTGATATAGCACAAATTGAAACTGTCTATTCTGTAGATTAATGTTTTTCAAAATTGACAAAATTGAACTGTCTATGTTAATCATTCTATAAAATAAAGCTTTTTAAAATTACTTCATCCAGATCTTCTTTGTCTCTGCTTGTGATCTTTAACTTTCCATGAGATATTAGTAAGTTTTTGTCCACTTCTTATTTTTATATAAAATGTTGAAATTCCTGCATCTTTTGGTTCCACTAAATTTTTTCTTCGGAAATCTTTTTAATCTTTCTCAAGGACTGAGAATACCCCATATCTGCTACAGAATTTTAAGAGTATCCCCCAAACCGCCAGAATGATGATGCAAATTAATTCACACAGATTTTTCCCAGAAACTGTTCAATCATTTTTATGGACTGAAAAAAGTGAAAACCCCATATGTATTACAGAATTTTAAGAGTATCCGCCAAATCTCCAGTTACAGTTTTCTAATCATGTTCCTGCCTGTGACAATATTTCCATTCCAAACCCAACCATCGTTTACATAAAATATTGGTTATAATTACTGATATAGAACTGTATGCCATGTTATAACATATGCTTTGTCCAGTCTTCCTCATGAATACGAAGTTGCTGTAGCCATTTTAACCTTGGCCCTGACAATCTTAAATATTTGCTTTCTTATTGCTCTCAACAGAGCGAGCGCCCTTTGCCGCTTAGTTATCCTTAACATCACAATGCACTACGCCTGCATAACAATTTTTACATGACTTTTTCGATTCACACTGTTGTTTAGCTTATTATGCCTTTGCCTTGACCGGCCAATCCATAGTTTCAGCACTTTCTATTAGTACTGGTTGAACGCTACACCCTAAAATGGTTCATTAGTTCTTACCCATTTCCATGATTGAAAAAAAAAGAACTGCAATTACATTTAAAAAATATTTGAACAAGCGAATAAAAATTGTGTCTCCTTATGAGATCATTAATTTGTCATTGTGTTTTACACAACTATCTTTATGGTTATGAGACGTCGCTAAATCATTTACTTACCTTTGATCGAACATTCACTGTTTTAGTCAGTTCCATTCTACAAATTACAATCAATTGACCAAGGACATGAAGCAGATTTCAGATATTGGATTTCCAATGGAGTTAACAAAGTCTTTGAAATAAAACGTTGAATGCATTTCTTTCTGCAAATTGGTTTAACCAAATATGCCAAGAGTTCTACACCTTTGTTTCTTCAGAAGATCTGTATGGTAACTATGGTTTAACCAAATATTGCAAATTCATTTGTGGATTCGATTGTGTATATTTTTTTAGCATCAAGATTTCAGATTACACTCTCTCAAATGTGAGAGTGTGATCTGAAACGTTGATGGTAAAAAACATACACAATTGGATTCAGAAATGAATTTGTAATAACAAATAAATTGTGAAAATCTGATAAATATGTTTAACATTACACTAATTTAACAAGTTTTTGATTAAGTAAAACAGGTTTTACAGGGTTCTGAAATCCACAACAAAATAAAATGTTGCAGTAACGAGTTAAGAGCTAAGCTAAAGCATTAAAAACAAAGGAACAGGCCACATAAAGGCCGACCTAAAAGCTACCACAATAAAAGAGTAAACAAAATAGAGGAAAAAGAGGTAGGCACCGGAAGTCGGGTTAAGCCAAGCTCCTGAGCATAGCGGCAACATTGCATTCGAGGACCTCCATCTTCTTTGTTGCCTCTTTGACTTTTTGAATGTCATGGGGTCCATGGGAGCCGTCATCATCCTTGTTTTTCTTTGTTCTGACTCTGGTTCTCTCGCCTGGACCATCGGTGGGCTTCTTCTTATCTTCCTCCGTAGTCCTCTGATCTTCCCTGCAATCCATCTTATCTTCCATTTTGTTGATTAGCAGCTTAATGTGCTCATTAGACGCTTTGAGAATGTTATAGCTTTGTTTAGCAATACCCTTTAGGGTGTCCTCAAGACTGTTCATTTTAGATTCTAGGTGATCAACCCCGGACTCCAAGCTACGCTTACGCTCTGTGGCTTTGTGATCCTTATCATCAGTGCTCTGAATTTTGTCTTTGGGATCTTCAATTTCATGGAAGAGCCATTTGAAGGACCTGAACTGGTCCAGCATGCTATTCTTAGCATTGTTAAGGAGATTCATCTCCATTTCCCAGGCCTTATCGCTGAGAACCACCAGAGTGGGGTCAATCAGCTCCTCCTTATGGATTTTGCCGTCAGTGTCCTCTAGAATTTTAGGGTTCACGACCTCCCTTATGATCCCCATGCGCACTGTGTTGACATTGAAGTTCCTCCAAACCTTTTTCCCTTTTCCAGAATCTTGACTTTGGTATTCCCCTCTGGACTTTTCTTCTGAGGTCTCATGCATGATGGGAGACTAGGTAGAGGGATTACCCTGTTTATCTTTGGGGTCCTCAGAAATAGGATCTTGAGCTTCATTGTTGGTTCCTGACGGGGGGCTGAGGAGGGGGAGCTGTCGTCGCTGATCGTGAGATCAACAGAGAGACTGCCCGAGCAATCCCCCTTAGTGTTGAGGTTATCCCCTTTGGCCTGTTCCGGCATTTTTGTGGCTTCCTTTTTTGAGTTGCCTCCTCATCATCTGTATTCATGTCTTCCTCATTGTCGTTATACTCCTCATCCGAGGGTATCTCCTTTCTGTCCTGCTTTTTCGGAGAATTTTTGATTTTAACCGAGCTCGAAAGTCTCTTCTTGGATGAGGACCCCTTTTTCAAAATTTTCAACTCTTCTTCCTCACAATCCTCAGAATGCATACCCTCACTGTTACCTGACGGGATGTAGTCCAACCCAAAATCTTCACTGTTACCCGACGGGATAACCAAAATCTTCACTGTTACCTTTTTTATCCACTATTTCCTTACCCAGAATTTGGGCTTTGAAGAAATCGTAAATTAACAGTAACAAGCCCTCATGCAGAGCAGGGTTAGCTATGTTCTTCTCTCTAAAGCCATTAATATTCCACTAATTTAACAAGTTACCATTGCGTCTTCCAGCAATCTTGAACTTCTTGTATCAAATTTCTTAATTCGCAAATTTCAGACTGAAAAGAACATTAATTTTCACAGCATTGCCCATTTTGAAAGCATGGGAGACTATTATTTTCCTTCTTTCCGATCACTTAATGGTAGGAGTAAGAGTTGTGAATATTCTTACTTAATGAGTTTCCTGTTGAACCCATTTTATACCAGCTCTCATCTTTTAATAAGACCAACTCTCATCTTTTAATAAAATCACGATCTCTTGAAGCAGAGTCTTGACAGTCTTGAAGTCTCTTTTTAAAATTGTTTAAATTGCAAAGCAAACAAACATGGGCATGGATCTATAATTGTCGAGGATGGATTTTTTTGGGTTGGTTAGTGCAATCATAGACCTCTGGATCTTATCATCTCAGAATACCTAAGATGATTACAAAGTCCTGGGAGAAGTTTTGGCATATCTGGTTGAGGATTTTATTGTACATTGATATCTACTTTTCCTGCACTCTTCAGTTTTCAATATTTCACCGAAATGTTAAGACTCATCACATTCAAACAATCAATGGTAATTTTATTACCTCTATAAAACTAAAGAAAATAATTTTCTTATGATAAGTGCCCAAAATTTATGTTTAGTCATTGAATTGAATGTGACTGAACAATAGCACCTTCCCTGAACATTGAGGAAGCATATGCTAACAATGCCATTAAATATTTTTAGTAGTCTATCCATTTGTCAAAATTTTAGAGCTTTGAATAGATTGTAAGCTCATCAAGGCTGTGCAATGAGCAGTCACTACTTTTTGGTGGGTGACTCAATATTTTAGAGGCTATATCTCTACCCTTCCTTTCCTTTGGTTATCCACCAGGATGACAGAGACATTTTTTTTCAAAGTTTCTGAAGCGCCAAATTTCGGATTGGTGAAGAAGCTATGTTGATGGCCTAGAAGTGTTTTGCTATTTTTATCTGCATCTGCCTCCTCCTAGGATTTTTGCTAAAGACCATGAAGATAATGAATTGGATCTTTTACCGTATCATATAATGTTTTTGGAGTACTCTGCAACAGATTGTAAAATCTTGAAAGCAGTACACCTATTTGTGGGTTTAATGTTAATTATAGTCACCTCAATAATCTGGGAAATTGCAAAACACAAACAATTTTATTATCGAAATGTAATGAATGTAAGCAAAGAGCACTAGTAATTGAACGCGTTCCAGTATCTGTGCAGAACATGTTCGACTCCCAAAAAAAAACTTTCAAATTTTAGGTAATAATTACTAAAGAAATATGAGCCAATAAATAATTGCTTCATACACCAATAGTCTTTATTATTTGTAATTGAACAATACAAGTAAACTATTAGTGGTACATTTTTATTTTGAATATACTCAAAGTTGCACAAATCTACATAAATTCACTTTAATGCTTACAAATACCACCACATGTAAGTGACCTTAAACTTATAATATGTTTTATTTAAAGTTTATGTGCTTTTAATCATGATTTCATGCACATTTATTAGTGAACAACTATAAACTTTATGTGCTTTCAATTGTTCATTCTCCCACACATCCTATCACATCTTCATGCATTTTAGTGGTACTTGCACACAGACCAATTGAACAAATACAAAATCAGATAGATATAAAATTGAATTCATTGAAGTAATCATAGAAATCAGACATTAATGACAAGTGTAGTATAAAATGACCGATTTTTCCCACATTTATTTAAATTTCAAAATGAACAACCAAGAATTAATGTATTCATTTTCCACATTCAAATTCTTTTACAAGAGGAGATTTGCAGCGTCATTTTCATTACAAATTCTCTCTGGTTTCACTGAATATCCTCTACAAAATTTAGAGCTTAGGAAGGTGACCTCTACACAATTTTGATTCAAGGATGCTTATTCAAGTCGGTAGCTTAAGATATCATTCAATTCATGTTTTAGTAAATCAAACTACTATTAATATATATGTATTCAGTGTATACATTAGAGACATACAAGTTTTATTGTTTTTCAGTTAGTTGTTAATAATCATAACAGTCCAAATTTGGAAACAATAGCATTGTCATTTCTTTAATGCAACATTTAGATAATATTTAATTCATGTTTTCATAAATCAAACTATTATTAATATGTTTCTATTCACTATATGCATTATTTAGAAGCATAACAATTATATTGGTTTCAATTAGCTATTAATAATCATCATTGCTGTCAAAATTTAGAAACAACATCATCATCATTTTTTAATTTTTTTAAAAAAATGTCTTTATCCACTTTTTGCGACAATTATATGGTTTTATGTGTTTTAACCTTTTATCCATTTATCTTGTCAATATAGAGTTAATGTCAACTTATTTCAATTTGACCTACTATACCTATGGTTGATAGGGTGTTGAGTGACTTTATTAAGGCCCCTTCCCAATGCTAAATTGGTTATGTGAGTGAGCACACACTCCATTGAGTTTATAAGTAATTTTATGATTACGTATATTCCTTTTCATTTAGCTAAGCATAGCATTTATCCAAAATAGATATGTTTATGTTTGTGTCTGTTTACAACAAAACATATATGTTTATGTACATTGATATTTGTGTTGCATTTATGTTGAGAATGAATATGTTTACAATAAATTATACTGGTTTTAGTTAGTTGTTAATAATCATCATAGAAATCCAAAATTAGAAACAGCATCATTATCAAATGTTTAATCATATCATAGTTACATCTTTATCTCTTGCATCTTATCATTTCTTTAATCATATCAACATTCATTGTTCATAGCATCATATGTGTACTCTTTTGCAATTGTATGTATGTATTTGCATTTTTTTTTACATCTATATATGCATATGCAAATGTATGGTTATGTATACATATACACACATACAAATACATATTCATATATGTTTCGAAATACAGTTTAATGCCAACATTTCTTTTGCTTATTCCCACTTGCAGTTGATGTACTTTTCATCATTTCTTTGCATGCTATTGAGAGATCAATTGAATCAATTTATTTCACTTTATGCTATGAAATCATTACATGGCATGTGAAATAAAGAGAACATTATGTTTTTTTATTCGAAATCTTTAGTTTTTTAATCATGAAATGTAATGGGTATATATTATTGTGCCATATTTTGGACTGGTTTGAGGACTACTCATCATACATGCTCTCCATGCTTCAAGAAACCTCTTCCCATCAGTTCTCCTTACTTTCTACAGTCAATGATATGGGTTTATATGTTTTTATCCACTTATCTTGTCAATATCACATCACTTTTTGGCTGTAGAATCAGCCCTATTATGTTCATTTTTTCATTGTTTTGGACATTCTTTTCATTGTGGGATTTTGTTATGCTTCTTGTGAAGGTGTCCATATTGCATCACTATATGGATGATGTCGCACAGGGTTTCATGTACACACACACATGTATAAATACATATTTATACACAAGCATATACATACATGTGTGTGTGTGTGTGTGCATACATATATTTACATACACATACATAATATGTGAATAAGTACATGATATGTGAAATAAGTTACCATGAAGTCTTCAATTTAAACAAGTAAAACCATGCATATTGTTTTTGAATAACAACTAATATTGGGTAAAGTGTGGGTGTAGGTTAACTGATAATCATGACATGTGGATGAAAGTGAAAAAGATCAACTAAAGGTGGTCAATTAGAGTCATTCAAGTGGCACACTTCAAAATATTCACATAACATAGTCAATGAGATAGCCATCATGGACCTTTGCAGTACAAGGTAGAAAATTGAGAAAGAACTACCTCATTCTTACAATGTTGGAGAAATCTTGCTAGCAAAGCTCTATGTCATATACTAGAAAAATGACAAAATTTAGATGTTCACATAAAATTGCACCCACAAAATGATGTGTGCTCTCCAAATGCAACATTTAGATACTTTTTTGGATGTCATTGAACAAGGGCTTAAGTGTGAAAGGGCTCTTATGTTAAAGAGAAAACTAGACTTTCCAAAGAGACCAATAATAACAATTTGTACAATTAGTCCTATGAAAAATTTAAATATTGGTCCAAAAAGAATGTCACTAATGATGGAGTGGTTGATGCCAAAGCAATCAATAGGGATCAACCTATCATACACCTTCAAGGGTTTTCTAACATCAATACGTCTAATTCAAACAAAAAACCCACCTTATACTGAGGATCATTCAACCCATGCAATAAATGAGCGACAATGTGGTCAGAGGAAGCCAATCCCATGATTAACATACATTCCTCTAGCATAACCACTCGACACTATCTTGAAGAAGTTGATCCAATCGAACACCATTACATTGCCATAAGTAAGACATTATGAACAAGACCCCTTTAAGCCATGATGGAAGGTTGGGCCCACTTCCCATAAGTTAAGAAAGACCCCCTCTTCTCATAGAGAAATCACAAGAGGTTAATCTAAGGGATGATGAAAACAAGAAAATTGTCCATTTTGCAACATCATTATCACTAAAAGAGAAATAAATGTTTACCCAATTCTTTATCAAGAGGCAAGTCAATTTTTCATGGTCATATGCTAACACGCCAAGGTTGGATCCAAAACTATCCCTACATCATCTATTGCTCTACCTAGGATCGAAGCCCATCAAACAAGAGCTGAGAAAAATGCATCCAAAAATCGCCTTGTTAGGCAAAGCAGAACTCAAAAAATTATGAGGCATGGGTTACATTTGACCGATTGATTATGCAAAATGGATATCTAATCTAGTCTCGATCACCAAACTAATTAGGGGCATAATCATATGTACATATTTTAGAGACTTGAATAAGGTGCACCCTGAGGATGATTTCCCAATACCTACTATTGACATGATAGTAGGATATGAAATGTTGTCACAAATGAATGGATTTTCTAGATACAACCAAATAAGGATAGCGCCTGAGGACTAGTATAAGACAACTTTCACTTATCTTTGTGGAACTTATTTTTGGAATGTCACACCCTTTGGTATTAAGAATGTAGGGGTTACATATTAGAGAGCAATGATCATTATCTTCTATGACATGATGCAGATTGTAATGGAAGATTATGTAGATGACTTACTTGCCAGATTAATTACACGAGCAATCATCTAAATGTTATAGGAATCATCTTTGATAGACTTGAGGGATATAAAGTAATATTGAATCCTAATAAATGTTTCTTCGGAGTCACAACAAACAAGATTTTGGGATGCATTATATCCCATCAAGGAATAGAGATCAATACAAAAAAAGTGAAAGCTATCATATAAATGCCTCCACCTATGAATATCAGTTAACTAAGGAGCCCATGACATAAATTACAATCTATCCATAGTTTCATAGCTCAATTTGCAGATAAGTGCCACTCATTTTAGTATCTACTCCACAAGGGAGTTCCCTTAAAATGGACATAACCGTGCCAAGAAGCACTTAAATTACTCAAGAGCTACATGCTTTCAGGCTCAATCCTAATGCCACCCATAGAGGGGAAAACACCACTATTTCATATTTCAGAGAAATCATTGTTAGGATCTCTCTTAGCAAAACATGATAAAGAAGGAAAGGATAGATCCATCTAATACATCAATCAAACACTTGTAGGGTATGCACTAAAATATACTGTCATAGAAAGATCATGTCTAGTAGTTGTCTTTGCCTCCTAGAAGCTTAGAAATTACATGCTTAATAACAAAATAATGCTCATATCAAAGATTGATCCTCCCTCCTTAACAAAGGAGCCCTTATTGGGAGGTTAGCCAAATAGGTAAAGCTTTTGAGTGAATTTTAGTTAGAGTACATTGACAAAAAGGTTATCAAAGGGTAGATAACAAAAGATTAAGTTGTTGATTCTCTAGTCCCTGGAGATCACCCCATTCTATCAAACTTTCTTGATGAGTCCACAATTGTAATAAATTCATCAACACAGTGGGATTTATACTTTGATGGATCATATACCTAGAAAGGATCATGAGTAGGAATCTTGTTTATCACACCTCACAGTGATGCCATTCCCAAATCCTATAGGTTGAATTTTTTATTTACCAATAACATGGTAGAGTATGAGGCCCTAGTTATAGGTCTCAAGGTGGTAGTCCAATGGAACATCAATGACCTACATGTGTATGGAGACTCCCAAATAATAATCATACAAGTCAATGATGATTCCATGACCAAAGATGAGAAGCTTATGCCCTACAAGTGAGTGGTCAATGACTTCAAGAAGTACTTTGATAACATTATCCTTGAGTAGATCCCAACATTGCAGAAGAAGATAGAAAATAAAATGACAACCATTGGATATTTACTTGACATACCAAATGACATAACACACTATGAGTTATTAGTAGAATAACTAATTATCCCCACCTTTGAGGTCCTTACATTTGAATTTGTGTGTGAAATTGTTGGATCCAATTCCCCATGGTATCATGATATCTATGCTTATCTACACAAGCAACACTTACCTCCCAAATTGTCTCCATACCAATGTAATCTACTTTTATATGACAACCCTCTTGATATTTTATTGTTTCTGAAACCTTATATAGGAAAAGTCTAGATGGAACCCTACTTAGGTGTCTTGATTCTAAGGAAGCACAAATGACTTTGAAAGAAGCACATGATGGTATTGTGGTGCTCATTCTAGTAGTCCTACCCTTGTAAAGAAGCTCATGAGAATCATATGTTACTAGCCCACAATTGAAAAAGAATGCTTGTATTTTTTTTTAAAAGTGCAGTGCTAGATATATGTAGACTTGATATATGTGCCAATGCAAGAACTACAACCAATGCCCCTTTTCACAATGGGGACTGACCTCATTGGAAAGATCCATCCCATATTTTCCAATATTCATAATTTCATCCTAATCGCCACTAAGTACTTCATGAAGTGGACAAAAGTCACTCCCCTTACCCATGTTACCAACAATCAAATAGCCAAATTCCTACTCAACTGCATCATATGCTAGTACAAAGTCCCACTCTCTATTGTCACACATAATGGTCACCCCTTTAAAAATCAAGATTTTTGCAAACTCTGTGACAAAATATCCAACACCACTTTTCCACCCCATATTACCCCTAGTGTATTGGTCAAGCTGAGGCATCTAGAAAAATAATCCTCAAAATCCTTAAGAAGATAGTCAATGACGCTGGTTGTGATTGTCACCTACACTTAAATTCTACCTTATAGGCTTACAAAGCCAACATTTTTACGCCCATTGAAGCTACTTCATTTCCCCTTGTCTATGGATCCAAATCCATCCTTCTAATTGAGGTCGAGATACCATCCCTAAGAGTGTCATTACAAAACCTAATATCAGGTGAAGAGTACCACACGTCCCAATTACATGAGCTAGAAATCCTAGATGAAAAGGTGTAAGAATTCTCTAAATCATTTGTAATCTTATCAAGCCTATCTCCACCATAGCTACAATAAGAGGGTTAGAGTATAATCCTTTGGGATAAAAGACTTGGTAATTATGGAAAACCAAAGGACCACTATTAGCAAAGAGAAGCCCAAAAAGTTTATACCTAATTGGTTGGGCCCATATATTGTCACATCAACATATAGTTCAGGTGCTTATTAATCTTCTACACTAGAGGGCTAACCATTACTAGAGCCCATAAATATCTTGCATCTCGACAAGTTCTATACATGACTCTCAGAATGTCCTTTTCAAAAGTAAAAAAAAAAGAAAAAAAAGTAAAAAATACAAAACAGTAAAAATCATGGTCCCTTGATGAAAAATTGGGAAAGAAGCATCTTTTATGATTCAAAAAAATATAAAACCAAAAGTAATAACCCATCCTATGGTGAAAATCAATTTGATGGCACCTTGGACGAAAACTTGACAATCAACTGCCATGTGTAAGAGATTATTGCTCCATTATCTACCTTTATTCTATTTGAGTCAGCCATGATAAAATGTCTTCTATCTATCCATTGTCATGTTACCATCCACTTCACTCACCCATAATAATCGTATCTTCATACCACTTGTGGCCTAAGACCTGTCACTCATTTATGTCATTATCACCCTTTCTATTGCAAGTTAGTCCATCGTCCATTCTACAATAAACTATTATATGCCCTAACTCGGGGGAAGACCTACATCATGACTCCTAAATGTCTTTAAAAAATCCCCCAAAAAAAAAAAATCCTAAAAAAGTCCAAAAAAAATGCTTAAAAAAGTCCAATTAAATTTTAAATTATTAAAATGCAAAAATAAAATAAAATGAAAACACAGAACCCCCAGTAAATCCATAATAAAATTTTCCTTTGCAACGAAAGGCATCGAGCAGATACAAACATAGAACAAACCCAAAACATCGAGGTTAACAAATTGCACAATAATAGACAAACCTATCAACTAGTCCTCAATCAAACACATCACCTTTTCTTACCAATTGATTAATCAATATCAATCCCTTTGTCAAATGTCGTATGTCTTATAGAGAGGAGGGATACCATGGGGGCTTCACTAGATGAACAATACCATATCACGTGCGTTCACATTGGGGGTTTAATATCTTAGAAATCCAAAACAATATATTGAAAATATATTAAGGAAGTAGGGGTTTTATATATTTGACACCATAATACAAATATTATAAGCTATATTTTTATTTGAAAACTGTTAGAAATAGCGGCAAAAAAAATGAGGTCATTCCAAAATTCAAAAATAATTTCAGCGAGAAGTGGCTAAGCATCGAGGTGGAAGGAAAATTGCAACTTCAATCCATTATTAAGATTTATAGTTGAAGAGGACTAAGGAATAGGTTTGGTGGTAGGCCTGTGTTATGAGGTGGAGAGAGGGAACCTCCTAGACTTTTGAGGGAGGAACAAAATTGGAGATTAACAACATATTGCATATTAGAGAGACCTAAATGATCTAATTGATTCTTAACAATACAAAGAAGGGATTCTTAATAAATCAAGGGAAACATCTTACACATATCAATTTTTGGTAACTTATCTCAAAGCACCCATATGCACACAATGCATATATAAGCACACGAAAACTTCATCCTTGCTACCAAATAAAAATCCATAAACATTGAGTTATTAAAGGTACTCATAGGAATTCATATGCTTCATCCTAAGAAATATCTTTCTATTATTCTCTTACAAATCTAAAGCCAACTCAATCATTAATTATTAATAATGTACAAGATGAAAGTCTAACCAACACTTCCAGATTCATGTATAAGATATCTTTCTCCAAAAATATATTTTCCTCATATGATACTATTAATGTATTTGTAACATATATCCCCTTTTATCGGCAAATGGGTAATAATTCTATGCCAGTATCACCTTACTTCTAAAATAATCTCACTAAATTATTTGTCTTGTCTCATTAATATAAAGGATGCATAAAATACTCTATACTAGTTCCAAGGATGTTGCTCAAATAATGTCTTAAGTTGATCCATGAATGATACATGTTTACTTGTTGGTTCCATAGACAAACCTCCTTATCTGACTCAACCAAAATTACAACGATAACTTAATTACCCCTATACCAATTCGGAAAGGATATTGAACATACTAGGCCTTTTGGGTTAATTTAGGTTAACTCTTCTTTCCATAATTTTTTTTTTACTTTCCTCAAATTTATATTACTTGGTAAGGGTTCCAAATGATTTTGTGATATATAATTTTTACAACTTTACTACCTAATTCAGCCATTCACTCTCTCCATTTGTCTATGGATGATAGGCTATAATGAAATTGAATTTTACCTCAAATACAATACTCAAGATTATCCAAAACCTTGAAGTCATTCTCATATCTCTATATACAATGATTGCTTCAGGCACTTAATATAAACTAAATGTCTCTTATACAACTTCTTTGCTAAATTCAAAGATCCATCTATGAGATTCCATTGTATAAAAATGTGCAGCCTTATTTAGGCCATCAACAACCACCACTATAACATCATGTTATTTCCTAGACATAAACAATCCCAGGTCATGTACTAATGACTTATCACTTGTACTCTTGTACATCATTGAGGTATAACAATCATGTTGGATACAGGTTCTTAACCTTCAATCACTAGCATTCTAGATGTATATGCTAAGCCTTTCCTTGCTAGCATTATAAATGTATATTCTTATCCTTGACTCACTGGCAATCCAAACACTAGCAACGCATGCTATGCCATCTATGTTGAGCCTTGGTAAAAATATAAAGGTCTCATATCCACCCAATCTTATTCATGCTCCAAGATGCTTTGAATATGAATCACTATGCATCGTATCTAAGACCATATTATTCAACTCTACTTGGTTGGGAACATGCATTATCTCTTGATACCTTAGTATCTCATCATGATTAAAAGTATATCCATCAAAATAGTAATTAGATGGATCTTCATTTGGTGCAGATTTGACTAGTGAATAATGGTCATCATCCCGAAGATTTTACAATACCTTTTTCCTTAAGTTTGTTCTAGTTGTAAATATTATTGCAAGATATCTCCTCCTACTGAGAGCATCATCTACTCTATTCTCCTCACTTTATGTATTTTATCACAAAATTGTACTCACAAGGGATTCAAGTCATCATTTATGATAAACAATAAGATTTGGCTATGTAAAAGAATATATTTAAGTCCCAAATAATCTATCTTTAGCTCAAAGGAATTCCTTAAAAAGGTAATGCCTTCATTTATGTAATGCACAAACTAGTGCATCTAGTTCATTAACTATCTCTACTACCATTACCTCTATAACTACTATCTTCTCATTAAAATGATAATTCCAAGTGGGGAGTACTAATATTTTTTTGATGCTCCTGCATCATACTTTCCCAATAAAAATTTCATGAGGATCCAATCACAAAATGTACAACCTCCATTATTATGTCAATAATTTTATAGGATAACTCTTCTTTTCTTCTCTTTTCCTAGCATTGGAATCATATAAATTCTATTTACCTTTCAACTGGTTTCATTGAACATTATTTGCATCTCATTTGGATTTTATATTGAAATATAGAATTGTAAATATGATGGAGTGTTCATATTTGAAGCTAAAAAATACTAATTTATGCTAAGCATTAAGCCAATCCAATCTCTTTTGAAAAGAACCTTGCAAATGATTGTTATCTAGAAGAAATCTCTAAGGCTTCTAGTAGAAGAAATGTTTGGTGATAACTCACCCAGGAGAATATTATTTCTCAATGTTATATAAAGACAAATATGTGAATTTCAAACCTCATCTAGTAATACTCCTAAAAATTTATTGTGCACCATATCCAAGGTGGCCAAAGGAATACTTGCAAGGCAACTAGGAGATTTCCTAGATAAATTGTTCTCATACAACTAGTTAGTCAGGTTCGTGCATTCTCTGAAAGTATAATTGATGTTCTCCTATAAGATGATTATATGCTAAAGAGACATGATAATCTCTTTTCGTTACAAAGATCTGACAATATCATACCACTTAACATATTAGCGTCAATTGGAAATAATGCCAAAGTGATATCGAGTCAATCAAACTACTTTTGTTATGATTCACCATTATCTCTTCTTCAATATCATATTGTGCAAGGACTACCACTTATTGATATTTACCTTCCTCCTTAATTATGAACAATTAAGGTTAGTCAAAACATCATTACTCTTCTTTTCTACAATCTTATTTCTAAACACATTCATACTTCCAAATGACATGTTTCCATTGTAATCGGGTCCTTTTTCATTTTCATTCCTTGATTGTACAATATTTTTTTATCATTCTTCATCACATCTTCCTATACTTCTATGTTTTATTCTTTACTTATTTCTCAATATTATTCATTGTCTCCATGTTCTCTAGAGAACTAGTAGTGTTATCTTCCTCTTCTCTCTAGGTTGTAGTTTCTTGATCTTCAGTACACATTACTCACCTATATGCAATAGTTATTCCCCTAAGAGTAATTATCTTTTCTATTATAAATCTAATACAATGGACATATTTCCATTTCTACCAAGTGTAACAATAACTAGGAGGTTCTCTTCCTCACCATCCTATTTGATTGACACTGATTCAACTAGTGACTCATATAACTGGCACTTAAGCAACATGTGCTAATCACTATTTGAATAGAGGTTTATAAGATCAATGTTACAAAAAAACCTAGTGAACTCAAGGTTTAGTACATAATCATCTTCCTTAGTGAATTCCAATAATTTCTCATATCTTATATGTAGTCATTCTTTCCTAATACCTCTTTGCAAGCATATCATAGTTGATAAAATTTACAAAAATACCCATAATACTCAAAAACTTCTTGATCCTCATCATCTCATCTTGCAGATTGAGGAAATTACCTCTTTTTCTTTGAAAATTAATTCCTTCTATCCTCTTCTCTCTTTATCTCTTCCTCCAATCTCCAATCCTCCTCTATTTTTCTTTGTTCCTCACTATGATGATTTTTTTCTCGAATTCACCTCAAATCATGTTAAAAATTTATCCATGTGGGCACCCTACTAAGTTAATAGGGCTCTCTATTGAGTCAAAATATGACCTAGTCCAATCTCTGATTAGGATCATTATTAGGTCCATTACTTGACCCTGCCTTATTGGCATTTTTGGTTTGTATGGTGACTGATCCAATCCTACAAAAAAATGCACAACTTTAGCAACAAAAAATATAGGCCCTAGAGTTTAACCTAAGGCTCTGATACCAAATGTAAGGTACACAAATCCACATAGGACTAAATTTCCTAATTTTACTCTAGAATTCCTAGTCAAAAGTAGGTGATGATAGATAAAAGATAATTTATTAAGTATTTTCTCAAAATAGAGATAATCCATGATTAATATACATAAATTGTGACCAATATATCAAAAGATAGATAAAATAGGCGACCAATAGGTCGAACTCATCAAACACAAGATGAAATGATACTATAATCATTCCGCCTCCTTTAGCCACAAACTTCTCTCCATTTTCTATGCTTGAGGATGAGAATGGGGTCCAAACATTTTTGCTACCCAACCATGAAGTGTTTAGCTCCCTTGGTGCTCAATGTGAAAGATTGAGCACCTGACCTTGCATGAGGAACCTAGAAAATCAAAATTGGTAGGTTGAATGGAATCCGTTGCAACATTGTGATCTATCTACACTTCACCTATGACAATGTAGCATCTACACAATGATGTGGTAGGGATAAAGTACAAAATCATATACAATATCAAAACATGCGACATCGCTTTGGACAAGGCATAATTTGTGTCAGTTACCTGACATATATGCTTATAAAAAAAATCCAATACCTATCCTTCCTTGATATTCCTCATTTGGCATCCGTTCATAAAAACACATCACACATGAAAGAGAAATAAAAATAACACATCTCACCCTTGTTTTCTATTTCAAAAGAAAGAAACTACCTCTCCTTCTACTAAAGTTAACTTTCAAGAATGCCTACTAAACAATAGAGCATAGAAAATATCATAAGTGCATAGACATTGAAAAAGAACAAGCATACATATAAAAGCATGTAAGAGCATACAATTTTAATAATGTAGGCATACCCACATCTACAAAAGCACTCATAGTCATTCAAAGACATCTATCTATGCATCCATTTGATGCTAAGGTAAATAAATATGCTTTCAATAATGCATAAGTCTTATCTTTCTAAATGAAGACAAGCATAAGTCAAAACACAAATCCATGGACTCTTTCATAAACAATCCAATTAAAAGTAATTCAAGATGTTTCTACACAATTTTCCTAGAAATCTATGTAGCATTATCAACTAACTTTTGTGATTTTCCACTTGTCTATTTATCTAAACTTGAATACATCCTACCATATTTATTCTAGATTTATATCCATCCAACATTTGTAAATGTTATTGCGTCATGGTGGAAGGGTGCCTTGCCTCTGCTACATCATGGTGGAAGGGTGCCTTGGCTCATCACCATTTGGTGGAGAAGAAACCTATTTCACAGAATAGCTTCTCCCAAGTGGCTGCATAGGTCCCCCCTCCCTCTTCTATTGGTCAAGATTCTGCTCCTGGGAGTTTGCCAATAGTCAGTGCTTCGGCTAGGGTTTTGTCTCCCACTGGAGGTCTTTCTAGGAATTTGATGGCATTGCAGGTTGCTAGTGATGCTATTGTTGGTGTGTCACTGGTTGTTGGTGCATTACAGGTTGCTGGTGATGCTATTGTTGGTGTGTTGCTGGCTGTTGGTGCATCGCCAGTTACCTCAACTAAGGTTTTGTCTCCTGGTGGAGGTTTTTTTGGGAAGTTGCAAGCTTCGAAGGTTGCTGGTGTTTCTAGGGTTTTGCAGGTTGTTGGACCATTGCTATCTATTGAGCCATCGTTGGTTGCTTTGGCTAGGGTTTCATCTTCTACTGGAGGTTTTTCATCGATGGGGAATTTGCAGGTCTCATTGGATGATGGAGAGTTTCCTCCTATCTCTCTAGTTGTTTCATTTTCTGGCTTGGTTGGGGAGGTAGCGCTTTTTTCTTCTCCTAGTGGTATGGAGTCAGTGGCTTCTGTTTGGTCAACTGGTTTTGTGATTGCTTGTGTTGGTAATCAGGATTGCTCTAGCTCGGAAGATGATACTCTACATTGGAAGGTTGAGGTAGCTAGAGTTGAAGAGGGTTGGATCATTGTCAAAGGAAAAAAAATTAAGAAGGCCTCCTCTTCATTTGATATGACTCTTTATTCCCATTAGAAGGGTGTTCTAGGAAAATCCTAGTGTTGGATTTCTTTTTGGTTATGGGTTTCATGATGGTTCTTTCATGCTTGAATCACCCAGGTTGTGGGTGCCTATTGTAAAACCCTCTCTTTGGTCTTGACCTATTTTGTTTAGTGGGCTTTTTTTGAATAGCTTTAGTGACCTTTATGTACAGGGTTTCGAGGCCCCTTCAAAACTCACTTTTACCTTTATCAAAAACATTTGTAAAAGTTACTTCACACAACACAATTTTCCTTTAGTGCAAAATAATACTACCTATCCAAATTAAATAATTTGGAGGAAGTTATAATTTTGTACACTTACAAATCTCAACATTTCAATTAATTTGAAAGTTGGAGGAAATTCCACTCCCTTCAATTTAACAAAGTGGTAGAATAAATTAGTTCGTTATATGTTTGAACAAATATCATGACATAGTGAGGTGAAAGAAATAGTTTAGAAATGTGAATTTTATTTTTTCCCTTTTTATAATTATTATCAATTATTATGGGATTTCTAAACATGAGGCTTTCTTGAACCTCTCCTACTAAATAGGTTGTTCCATATTATTAAGGGATTTCTTAAAAATAAGTATTTCCCTATCATTAAGGAAGCTCTCCTACAAAATAGATTTTTCCCTATAAAAAAGATTTCCATTAAGAAAGAATTCTATTGTAATTATGAAAAATACTCAATTTTCCTAATTTAACTATAAATGGATCTATTACAATAAATTCACACTCTAATGAAGAAATTTACTAAAATTACTCCATTCCTAAAGTAAATGATATTTGATTTTTTTTTCTAGTAATGACTCCCAAACCTATAACATTCCGAAATAATTAGACACTTATTTTCCAAACCTATAACATGCCCTCCACCAAGCATGGATTGAATCAATCTCAACATTCACTAAGAATGCCCTCCACCAAGATCATTCTACAAAATGATCACCGTGAACTGGTATTAGAGAGCTTTTCAGACTAAGCTTTATGCCAACATTAATTATTGTAGTGATTAGTCATCTTGATGAGTCATCGATGACTAATCCCCATCCTTTGTGATCTCTTACTTGTATTATTCTGATGATAAATAGTCGCAACTCTCGATCCTTATAGAAGAGTTATTCACTTCCATTAATACTCCCAATGCAAACATAGTCAATACTAGAGATTGAATTTGGATGACTCCCATCTTACATATATATAATTTAAAGGCATAAAATATATGCTCTTCAGATTTCTATATATTCCTTGCTTAATATTTATATAATGATTCCTAATTTGAATCCTTTTCTCTTTTTATTTCTCGAAGATCTCTAAAACATGAAGAATGTAGGACATAACAAAAATCCTTATTGAGTTGTTGATGGAAAAATACCTATATGCTACTCCTACACTTGAAGTGTTTCTCTTATCCCCCCATTAGATGAATGGATCTCAAATTTGGAACATTATTAACAAATCTAAGGACATTATTGCTCAAGGTAAAAGGTGGACACTTGGCAATGACAAAAATATTAAGTTTTGGGATGATTACTGGATGCTGGAGAGAGCGTTGTCTAATTCCTTGAACTTCAGTCACTTAGTTGAGTACTACAAAGATACTATGGGAAATTTGGTGAGTGATTACTAGAGGAAAAATGACTGGATCAATTTTAAGGACCTAAACCATTCTCTGGAACCAATCAATCATGCCTTGAAGGTTTGGTTTATTAGACTTGACTTTCTGGACCAATTGATCTGGGCTCATAACCTAGACAGAAGGTACTATGTTTCCTCTATTTTCTCCTTGTTATATAAAGTTAATGAAATAACTTCCTGGGATAATGTGTGGATGAAATCTCTCATCCCTAAGATTAATATATTCTATTGGCTATTTTTGCAAAATAAGGTATTGACTTCTGATAATCTCTGTAAAAGGGGATTCTATCTTTCCAATCAATGCTATATTTGTTTGTGTGAAGCTGAATCCACCTCTCACCTCATTCTTCATTGCTCTTATTCTCTAGAGGTCTGGGATAACCATTTCTAAATATGGAATGTTTGTTGGACATTACCTAACACTATGCAATACTTTTTTCTTCAATGGAGGTGTTCGGTCTCCCATAAAGCTGCTAGAATGATGTGGAAACTTGCTGCCCCTCACTTGATTTGGAATATCTAGAAAGAGTGTAACAATAAGATTTTTTGGGATTTTCATTTTCCTCCTAGTGTGATAGGGGGAAAATATTTAGAAATGTCAATGAAAACCTCCAATTATCTCTTAATGATTCTCAGAAATTGGACTTATCCAATAAGGATTTTAGAATCTTGAAGAGTTGGAACATTGCTGGTCTAAAAAGAGATCAAATAACAAGAGGGAGAATCTAGTGTGTATTTCTCCTCCTTAGGAATGAGTGGAGTCAAATTTTGATGGAGCTTCTAAAGGGAATTTGAGCCAGGCCAGATGTGGGGGATTTATTAGGGACAATGCTGGAAATTGTGTGGGGGCTATTGTTGTTCCCTTAGGAATTCAAACTAACCATGTGGTTGAAGCTATGGCTTCCCCACATACTGTGTTGCTGGCTAGAGATCATGCTATTAGAACGTTTGGTTGGAAGGAGATTCAAGCAATATTTCCAAGTGTATTAGAGGAGAGATTAAGGCCTCATGGTGTAATTATCATATTATTTAAAAAATGAAAAAAGTATAATTCAAGGATTTGATAACTTTCATTTAACCCATGATTATCATGAAACCAACAAATTGGCTGGTGGTATTTCCAATTATGGCATAAAAAGTGATAATATCATTAATTGGCAAGGTGAGAATAAAATGAATGAGGAAACTATTCACCTCATTCGATATGACAAGATAAACTATAAAGTTGGGTGATATCGAGGCATAATGGAAATGAAATCTAGCCATTGTAATTATAAGATTAGAACTAAAAATCATGCAAATGGAAGAGTCCTAATTAAGAAAGATTTGATTTCTCACTCTTTTTGGGTGTTAAATGCTTCCTTCATCTATATCACCAACCTCAACAAGTTTTGAAGCCTTCAAATAACTACATTTAATATGAGTGGTGTTTTGAAAAGAGAAGAGCCCAGTACCTGCGATTAGAAAAATGAAGAGAAGGTCTGGAGTATGCTTCAGTAGGGAGGGGTTATGACTTATTTGGAGAAATTGCATGGATTTGACAAAGATATCATGAAGATTTTTGGTGAAGTGTGGAACAATGACACTGTCACTCTTTGTGGCAAGAAGATTGTGCTCACTGCTGAGCTCATTACTGAGATTATCGACCTTCCCATGTCTGGTATGAATTTCTTCAAGGAAGTGAAAGTCTCAAAAAGGGTGGTCAAGATTTTTCCAAAATCAGATAAGGAAAGGGAAAATTATGAGTAAAGGTAAGTCTGATTTCTATGAAATAAGCCAGGTGAAGCCCATTTGGGTGAAAATTTTAAAGGTAATCATGGAGTATTTCATAGTGGATGGTTGATTTACTAGGGTTCACAATTTCCACTTTTTCTTGCTTAATCACTTCAGGCATAGAATCAAGGTTTCATTTCCTTTATTTCTCCTCTGTTATATGAAAAATATCATCAAAGAGAATCATAAGAACTTGTCTAAACCTGTGTTGCATGACAGGCTCATCTACTTGATTTATGATTACTGTAGAGACAATATGTTGGGGACTAGGAAGATTCCCATGGAACCTAATGAAGAGAAAGGTAAGAGAAAATTGAGAGAATCTAATGAGGGAATCTATAAGAGGAATTCTCTATCTTTAGTGAAAAAACCTAAGATGGACTCTAGCATTCCTATCAGTACTCTTGTGTTTGATGAGGTTGAAGATATGGAGATGGACAGTGACGGGGAAGACATCAATGTGAAGGTGTCTACCATAGTGAAAAAGAAATTAATTGATAATGTGACGAAGGAGAAATGTGCTAGTAAAAAAAAGAAATACAAAGAGCCTAAGGTCTCCCTGCTGCTGAGGTTATTACTAACAAGAAGGAAGCTGAAGATGACATGGAAATTGAGGATTCGGCTAAGGAGGAAGAGGGAAACATTGCTAATGAGGGTATTACTTTCTTTTCTCAGAAGATGGAGGTGAAAATATGCACTGATAAAGATGAAGCTATTTTGGAAGAGCAAGAAGGAGATCTCCAGGCTAATATGAATGTTTCCCCTTATGCGGATAACTAGAAACAATAGAAAAACTCAAAAAAGAGTACTGAGGATCAAGGTAATGTGCCCATCCTTGTTGATTATGAAGATTCTTCCAATAATGATAAGCCTTCTCCTCATTCTTTGTTTGTTAAAGAGGATGAGTTACCTGAAGATGTTCACCCTGATGATTATGGTGAAAATAAGAAAGAGACCTCTAACCAACTTCTTTTAGAGGATTTTAATGAGGAAAGAGAAAGTACAAAAGATATCCTCCAAACTGATAAAGCCAGGTATGTTTATTCCTTCAGAATGGATAAATAGATTGTAAATGAAATCAAGGATATCCACCTCAACCAGTGGGACCTTACTAATAAAGTCAATAATTTGATGAAAAGAATGAAATAAAATACTAGGGAGAAGATTGAGGAGACATATAGTGTTGGGAGAGGGGAATTTTACTCTTGGGCTAGACAATAGTGAGCTAGAGAAAACAATTAGGGTTGTGGTGGAGGATAAGATGCAAAGATTGAATGATAAGATGAATAGGAATGTGACCAATCTCAAAATATTCCTTCAACATAGTCATGAAGGTTTGAAGTTTCCAATGATAATCTTAAATCTTTATTTTCCATGGTGGATAGTTCCCAATGAGATAAAATAGTGATAAATGTGGATCAAGAGACTGATTTCTCTTCTCGTCAAGCTGCTAGTCCGAGAAAATGCACTAGGGATATCATGAAGAAAAAATACATCACGAAGCCTATGGAGCCCAAGGAGCAGATCAATCTCAAGGAGTCCTTGTAGAAACTCTCTGTGCTGGAAGAAGAAACTGCTGACCTTCTTAAGCAATTGGTCTAGTATGTCCTATTTTGTTTCTTTCTGGTTCATCCTGTGTGCCAGTCTATTTCCGTCTACTGGTTTCCTCTGCTGGTTGTTCAACATTTTTTGGTCTTGTTGTTTAGTTTTGGGGTTGTGCTCCTTATTCTTTGCAGTTGTTTCGTGTCTTTTTTCTCAATGTCTATCTTTCCTTCTCTGATGTAAAGGGTTTCAGGGCCCCTTCAAAACCTTCTTTTACCTTAATAACTAATAAATTATATTATAATTTACTTTTATTTATTTATTTTATTATTATTATTTATTTTTAAATTCTATTTGAGAAAAGGGGACACCACACATATCATTTGATAAATCATCCAAACTAGCACTAGATTTGTGGGCTCATTTGAGATGTTGGAAGTAATCAACCTAGTTGCTTATAGACTTTCTCTACCACCCACTCTTTCTTGAATCCAAATTGTGTTTCATTTTTCCATGCTAAAATTGTATGATCTTGACGCAACTCTTATACTTCATTGGCATACTTTATAAGTACATGATCTAGGAGTGGTGCTGGCAGAAACCACTAGCATTCTTGATAGACAAAATGTTATGTTGGGTAATGGAGATATAGTGTAGTATAAGGTCTAGTGAGATGAATTTTGTGCATAGTGCTATATGGAAGAATGCAAAGTATATATACCATTTTTTTCCTCATTTGAGGACTTAATTTGATATAAATTTATTTAAAATAATGTTATACTTTTATTTTCTTTAGTGTTTGTTTATTAAGACATCAAGACAATGTTTCTTCCTAGTTTATTAACTTAGATAGTATAGCATCTACATCAAATATCATGGGAAATCATAGTAGAAACTGAAATGCATAAAGTATCACTTAGTTATCATTTTTTCCTAAAAAGTATTATCCATATATATTAAATATTATGTGAAATTATAGTTAAAATTGAAAAATTCATTAAGTATCATATCGTTTTGCATGAAAATAATAGAGTTATTTTTATTAGCCATATGTGTGTAATGCTTTGAATTGTCCTTTCTAAGCAAAGTACTTTTATTTTTTTGTCTGAATTGGGTTAACCTTCTTGGATAAGTGCTAATTATGGGCTATTAGAGGACACAAATCTTCTTTTCAAGATCTACCTACCATTCAAGATCTACCTACCGATGTGTGGTTTGAATTACTTTGGCCAAAGTCACACGTCATTGAAATAGATGAATATTTACTTATTATTATATATTCTTTTCCATATCCTAATAGTAGGACAAATCATATTCATAGGTGAAATCCATGTAGATATACCAGGTTGCACCAAATTCCATCTTCTCTACTATTTCTAGATTGCTATATTTTTTGTGTAGGGACAAGCATTCTTCAAGTACAAAGAATTTTGGGGAAGCATAAGGTTTGTAGTTGGGAAAAAACTTATGAACCATGTTCTTGTCATTTGGATTTACTAATGACCATTGGGTTAGTAGTGGCCAAAGAATCTAGTAATTATGTTTCTTATATCATACTTGTGGGTGACCCCACAATAGTGGGTTACACTTTTTTTAACATCTTGATTTTTACTGAAACTACACATTTTAAAGAAAATATGATGATTTAAGCCTTGAGAGGTGCCATTGAAGGAGTTAATTGAAAATGGTTAGATAAAATCCTCTTAGATAAAACTCTCTTTGATATAATCTCTTTACTCCTTAGTCATACCTACAATTGAGTCTCCTTTGCACCTATCAAAATGATGACAAAAAATCACTTTGACATACCTTTTTGGGAGATCAAATGAATTCATTTGAAAAACCTAGATGCGGGATGGTACTACTTAAAGAAAGCTTTCCAATGATTATGATTTTAACATATATTGAGTTTATTATGACTTTGTATTTTTAGTTTTACTAAACATAGGTTTTACACCGTATATCAATTTCTATGTTCAATACTTATGGAAAAATAAGAAAATAGGTAAAAAAAATTATGAAAAATATCCAGACACTAGGTATTTATGTTCTTTTCTAACAAAAAAATAAAAAATGAATTTTTATGTATACAGAACAAGTTAGGAGCTACCAAATGAACCTATGTCTAAATTATAGTTAATGTTCAAAACTTAATAAATTACAAAAAGTTCAACCATATCGAATGAAACCAATTGGATACACTAGATATCAGTGTTACAAACCTAAATTCAAAATAACTACATTTTTATCCTTTAAAAAAAAAGTTATGCTCAACCAAATGAATGCCACTCTTTAAAAATGTTATTTTCTTTATAGAAAATACTTTTTGAAGGAGATAGAAAAATGGATACAAATAAATTTAATTTTTTTTTAAAATATATTTTTAGAATCTAGACACAAAATTATAAAAATCACTAGTTACATAATCTTCAAATTCCTAACAATTTTGTAGCAATAGGTGTTTGGATGTGAAGTTTTTTTTTAGAATGTTCATTTTAGTGTCAAAGTTGGCAAAAAAGAGAGACATACTATTGTGGGACCACCCTTGTATTATTGTGATTGAATGGAGATGAGAGCCTAAGTCACTTTATTTTATATCTTATTTCACATACTTTATATTCTGGAATAGGCACCTTTACATGTGAGATGTAATGTGACATCCATATGTATTGAAGACATTTCATTTATTTACTATATATGTATGTGAATTGAGTTATTATTTAAATTTGTGATATAGTTAAGGGTTACATACTTTAATATTTACTACCTAAGACACTTTTTATCTTCTCTTCTTCAATAGTAGAAACAACTTCAATATAGTGCACCTGACCTTTCCCTAGACATATGTGACTTGATTTTCATAGCTCCATTTAAGTGAAACACATCTTCTCTCTCCATAGCTCATTTTTTACCTCGTCTGACATGCTAGGTTCTTTGGTCCTTCACTTCAAGAGGGTCTTTTATCTTTCTTTGGAGAGGGAAACTGAGAATATAATTTTGTTTTCCAAGTAGAGAACTCCATGTTTTTGACATAGGGAACTCTATGTTTTTAACTCTTGATAGAATCTTATGAAGTTGGTTGATCAAAATCCTTCATTAGTAGTTTTGATAACATATCGATGAATATAATTATCAATCTCCTCTTAGACACATTTGACACCACACAAAAATCCTTTGAAATATTGAAATATAAGAATTAATTGTACCATACTACTTCAATTGGGCTAACTCCAAAAATGCAACTTTGAGTCTTGTTGATGGGTGTTTTGTGACCACACCAACGTAGAATAATATAACAAGGTATCTTAAATCCTCTCTTGAGAAAAATCATGTATATGCTAAAATTGTGAAAGATCATATAGGTGGCTCCAAGGTTCTTTTCTGCTAGGTCTTGACATGTGGATAAGATGAATGGTCAGTGTACTATGCTGGTAATACAAATAGACTAATGTTTGAATCATTCTTCACCTCTTCCACAATGTTGGATGGAAACTCTTCATCATATATTGTAATCTTATGTTGCTTCTTTCTTGAATGACACAACTAAACTTAAAAGGGGAAATGGTAAAATAAATCTGGCCTATTCCTATGGACAATGATATCAATGGATAGTGCTCCAGTGGATGAAGTCCAAGATAGCCAAGGTTTTCTTTAGCAAGATCAACTGCAACTCTGAAATAATTGGTGCAATTGTTCATGGGTTATGAAAATATTTTTCATATCATAATGTACACCATAATAACAAACAATGTACATTTGATCATCAAAGTTAATGATCCATATAACAGGGGCTCAAGCTGACTTTACACTACAACTTATAATCGACAGAGTCATGGAAATTCATCAAACACTATTACATTCTCTCTTGAAATCAAAGCACTTTATCTAACAATTGAGAAATTTGAAGAAAACCATGAAAGAAGCTCAAATAAACATGAATCCACCATATCTTTAATGAAATCAATTTTTTTATTTCTCTAAGTCTTACAAAAATGTCTTCTCCTTCTCCTATTGTACTTATACTCTAAGTAGCAAGAGGTATTTACTTATAAGGAGCTAACTATGAACTAATTATCTTCCTATGAACTATAAATGAGAAGGCATGGTCTTTTATAGAGCTCCTTCTACAAGTGAACAACCAAGATTGACTTGAAATCAAGGGGCATGATTACAAGATGAAACCCTAATTAGGGTTTTACTAGCAATAACCTATGTGTCATAAAGCAGTGGGTCCACATGGACCAATGAGAAGAGAGGTTTTCCACTACCAACACAATGGGTTGAATCGACAATTTATGAGAAAATATTCTCACTGTACATTAAATGCCCTTTCACCTAGAATGACCTATGCTTGATTCCTTTCTCTAAATTGAATGAATCTGGATGTCAACTTGAATACCCTTGATCGGTCAGTCAGTGGGTGTCATGTTAGCATGTTGAGTACCATGTAAATTTGGTAACTCACCATGAGCAATATTTTATAACTAAATCATTTTGTGAGGAAAGTCCAAACACTGATTAACTCTTTTGAAAAGATCTCTCCTTGATCATTTTCTTCCTTCCACTTACTTTCTTGGGAATTCACCTTCTTAAAATGGATTGGACTCCCTTGTCGATGATTTTACTATTCTAATATTTCTCACATAGAACTACCTAACTATGGTTCTAGATTTCTAGAGGAAATTCAATAAGTTACATTCTTCCTTCTACATTTGTACTTGAATCTTGATCTTTAAGGTCTTGAAGCTTGAATGCCTTGAATTGGATTGTTTCAAACTGAATTCTAGAATTTGAATGCCTTGAACTAGATTTCTCATGTTGTCCTTGAACTTCTTTAGACTATATTTCTTCATCTTGGACATTTCATGCACTAATGTCTCTCATCCTATAACTCATCAAGACACCATATTTCATCAAAATATCTCCTTAGTAACTTGAATTTTATGTCTCTAGTCACTTCTCTTCCATTGGCACATTTGAGATCTGGAGAGGGAATTTCTACACTCAGATAAATTTCATCCATTCTCACAATTTATTCCTTGATCACGCATGAGACATAGTAAAGGGGTAAGTGCACCAAGATGGTGTGCAAAAAGGGGGGTATAAGAAGCCACTTTTTTTTTAATCTAAAACTAAGTAAGTCTAAACTTGGAAGAGAAATTTGAGAGTCATGCACTCAAAATTAGAAGATGTGAAAAGAAAAATAATTATAGTACTTTAAATCTAGTTTCTAAACTACTATTTTTTTTTTAAAATAAAAAATATTAAGAGGGTTGAATCCATTGCGCATGGAAAACTATTCCTAATTTTTTCAGGAAAACATAACATAGTGCTTGGCATGCACATATAAAAAGATATAGTTACATTTAGTATTTCAAAATCCATTTGGTAGAAAGATAGATAAGAGTGAGAGTTTTAAGTTGTGTATTTTTTTTTATAATTTTTTGTTGAGTATTTTTTTAATATTTTTTTAAAGTGGGTAAATCCTAAAAATTAGGTGTATGTTCGTGCCTTAGACATAAATTGCATCAAAATAATAAAAAATGGATTTTTTAAAAGTGTATAGAATCAAGTGCACAACAATAAGATGTATTTTTTAAAAACATTTGGTCAAGTAAATCAAAATTTATTAAGAAAATGGTACAAAAATTTCTTTGAGAAATTTGGAGACACTGGTAAAGAAAATTAAACTTTAATATGTTAATGTTGTTCAAAAATAGAAAAAAATATATGGTTAGAAAACTTAGAGGACATGCAAAATTATGGTGGTAATTTTATAAATGCCCAATTGATGATGTGTAAACTTCACGACGAGGAAGTTGAGAAACCATCTTGGAAAAACAAAAGACAAAAAAAAGGAGAGAAATGGAGGGAAATGAAGCTCCCAAGCCTCAAGGTTTTTATCCATGTCTATTACCTAAGCATAACACAATCAAGTTTTTTAAAACTTTAGTTGTGTTTTTAATTCCACAAAACCCGATCGAATTTGTAAACACTAAAAACCTGATCGAGTTTTATAGAATTAAAAACATATATGTGGAAAATATGTATGAAAAATTAATACACACAACATATATGTATATAATTACATATATAATATGTATATGTGTGTGTGTGTGTTCATGTCTTTAACTCTCAACTCTCTCTCTCTCTCTCTCTCTCTCTCTCTCTCTCACACACACACACACACACACACACACAACTCATTTTGTTTGTCTACCTCATCTCCCTCTCCTATCCCTTATCTCCCTTTTCTCTCCTCACTTTATTTGTTTGTTATTTAGGATTTTTCATAGGGAGAAATAACCTTTTTATATAACTAAAATCCATATGGGTTTTATAAGATTATGAGCTTTGGGTGCATTTAACACCAATATGAATGTTGGACATTTATCTCAATAGAACCTGAATGGGTTTTGATTAAACATAACTCGTACATGTTCTATTGAGATAAATTGAATTTCCAATGGGGTGTGTAAACCTATTCCAAGGTATGAAAAACCATTGTGAAGACCCAAATATCAAATGACACGACTGTGCCAAAACAATGTTTGTGGATGTCATAAAACAATCTAGTGAAGTTGAAGAATTTTTATTCTAAGACTAAGTGAATGGTTGGTTTGTTTATAGTGATAGAGGAAGGAGTGGGAGAGTCCTATGTCTCCTTTGGAAGTATTTGGGGGTTAAAAAAGGGAACTAAACCAAGTTTAGATGAATGTCCTAAATGTTGTGACTATCACAGTCATAATGACCAATCATGTACATATTGAAAACAAGGGTATGATAGAAGTCATACATTGTTTTAAGCTTACAAAACTAATTATCAAACTTTTGTAGGGTCCTCCAATTCAGGAAAAAGAGGTTCCAAGAGGAAATTTATTTGATATAAGCCATTGGCCATTTGTGGTTTTCATTACTCATGGTATGAATGTGATAGGCTACAATAGTTTGGTAGTGTGGCATAGTTGATAGCCAACACCTTGGTATGAGCCCTATCATAAAAAACCATGATTAGTTTTCATGTCACTTGTGGAATTTTTATAGTGATGAAAACCATATGAGTTGTCCCAAATCTAGAAGCCTAGTAATGTATTCAAGGGTGATAAGTAAGATGGAGTCTACAATTCTTGTCCTTGTGTTTTGAGACCATATCACCAAATCCCTAACTCTGCATAAGGAATACCGATCATCCAATAATTGGTATAAGTTTTAGATTATAAATAAATATCCTTGTAAAGAGTTCATGCCACTTAAGGTGATTTTCCTTAAGGATAAACACTACAAGATCATTGTTTTGGTTAGTCATTCTAATGACATACTGACTAAATTGACCAATGAGTTGAATGACATACACATGAAGAAATGGGCATATGTTATAAGATAATATATGTTAATATTTAATTTTTTTCTTTTTTTTAAAAGCATGGGGATAATTATCATAAAAAAATTGTTGGATTCTAGTGATATAATAAATATGTTTGCATTCTAGTAAGATAAACATTTGCAATAAATGAAATGAAATGTAAAAAAGTATTGTCATATTATTACCAAGACATGCACACAATGAACAAATTAGATCACATTTCAATTGTAAATATTTAAGTTCCAAAGTACAAATACATGCACACAATGAACAAATTGGATTGAACATCGACTTTCATATATATCAAAATGCACAATAATTGTGTATGTATACAAAAATGGCATAAATGGAAAGTCAATAACAGTTTTACAAAAATGTGGCACATGCCATGACAAGGTCGATATATACATTAAAATATTTGAATATATGCATGAATTGGTCCTTTAATGACCACAACTAACACTATATGTCTATATCAAATCATATGGCTATGGTTGATCATCAAAATTAAGCCTCTTCGTAGTAGTACATAGATCTATACATGGCTGCACAACAACAATTCAAATTTTGAATTAGATTATTTTTGTTATATTTCTATCAGGACTCAATTGTGTAGTTTTTTGAGTCAAACTCATTGACCCATGTAAATTTTTGAGTCAAACTCATGAAACACGAGTCAATGATTTTGACTCAAAAAGATACACAGTTGACTCCTGATAGCAATATCACAATTTGATTTACTGTGGAAAATATCTCCTACTTACATATTAGTTTTGTAAAAAATAGATTAGAGTTGTTAAAATAACATAAAAATAACTATATATTGAACTTTAATTTCTTTGCAATTGAATTATTGATTAACTCATGTGTTTCTCCTACTCTTGGGCTATATGGTAAAGGTGGTGCCCTTCTTTGGCGATCACGACTCATAACAAAATAGAAATGTAGAGGATCCATGGGAAGTCATGAAGGGGGATATGACACAGTACCAGGGAGGAGTAACCCAAGATGGGATGTCCAACCTCATAACTAAACACACAAAAAAGAGACAACATAGAATAGAGAGAGAGAATGCAAGATAATTCATTTATTCAATAGATACATCATACATGTCAAGATGTAAGGCCTTCTTGGTTTAGGCCATATACAAATGAATCCAAACTGAAAGATCAGTGCTTCATGATCAGTCAAACTACTATCCTCCAAGAGTTCTATGTACATAATTACAACAATTTGAGTACATATACTCAACCACACAACAAAGGTCATCCAAGAGTTACATCTCTAATGAAATATTTACAAATAAATAAGGGCTGCCCCCCAAAAAACCAAAAAACAACCAAAGAGAACATAAGAAGGTGTGACCACATATATAGGTCCACACAAGATCCTTCAATCATGCACCAAGATTGCACACACCAACAATCAATGGGAAAAGACCGCAAACAAAATCATCAAGGTCAGCTTAGGCAAAAAATAACATACTACCCAAAGAAACCAAAAGTGTCCAAACATGAAGCTCCATGATCCAAATGTGATGTGATCACAAGAAATGATTCCAAGATAGGTATTCAACAAGAAAAAATAATCTCAACACAAGAAACACATGAATGCATGCACGCTAAATAGAATCACCATGAACAGGAAACTAGGAACAAAACACGAGCCATAGAGAAGATAACTTGAACATGAATGAACCAAAAGAGATGCGATCTAAGAGATGGGAACTAAAGAGAGTTAAAAACATGATTCTAAGACTGTAACTAAAATCTCCTCAAGATGAGAAATTGGTGAACCAAACTGTCAACCAGGAACATGGATAGAAAGAAACAACTATTTTTTTTGGTTGATGCAAGATTGCAAAGAACCCAAGATGCTCCTGCATTAGGATGCAATAGGTAAAAGGTAATTAGCACAAGTTAATAACATATATATTTCAGAAACACTAAAAAAACTAAAAAATAGATTAGTTTTGACAAAAATAGATTAGAATTGTCAAAATAACATCAAAATAACTATATATTGAACTGCAGTTTCTTTGCAATTGAATTGTTTCACTAGTACATTTTGCACCATTTTTTGACGCACTATTGGTTGAAGTTTCTACCCAACTCGGTCGAATAGTCGACCCATTGGTTTGTTGCTATTATCTGCATCAAAAGATTGACCCATTGCTGCAACTGTAGAATAATTGACGCCAATATTGGTCAAAAATGAGGGCAATCTAGGCCAAAAATAACAATAGCAAGTGTTGGTATATTGGTCGATCTTTCAACCAATATAGATTAATATTGGTCAAAAAATTTGGTCACTCCGACCAAGATGTCAAACTCATGATGGTCATATTTTGACCACATTTCATCGCACATTAGACCAGGATGCCAAACCCACAACACCACATTTCAACATAGATTGGTCGATTTTTAGACCAAACTAGGCCAGACTTCTGACGAAAATATTTAGCGGCTCTGACCAGGATGCCAAACCCACGACACCACATTTTGACATAGAATGGTCAATTTTTAGACCAAACTAGGCCAGACTTTCGATGACTGTGAGTCAAAATTTTGACGAAATACAGTGTTTAAAAAAATTTGAAGATAAATATCCAGACTAATCACCAACGACATCCTAATCGGCGATTAGTCTAGATATTTATCTTCAGGTGTCCACACTCATTTTGCTGCTTGTTGCCAGCGGGTCCCTACTTGTTCTATTTTCCAGACTGCTTTGGGCTCTAGAAATCCATCTGCTCTGCTCTGTGTGAAACTGTGGGGTTTTTTCATTTTGTTTGAACTATTTGAGAGATAGGCTCTGACTGGTGATCCGTGAATTGGTAAAGCTTCCTCTTAGATGCCCACAACTCTTCAAATCTATTGGTGTGAAGCCCCCAAAGGGTATTCTACTCTATGGGCCTCCTGGTTCTGGGAAAACTTTAATTGCTAGGGTAGTGGCAAATGAAACCGGTGCATTCTTTTTCTATATCAATGGACCTAAGATCATGTCAAAGTTGGCTGGAGAAAGTGAAAGAAATCTCTGGAAGGCTTTTGAGGAGGCTAAGAAGAATGCCTCGTCCATTGTATTTATTGATGAGATATTATAGAGATTTGTCAGCGGGCTTACAAGTATGCTATTAGAGAAAATATTGAGAAGGTGAGTTTCAATTATGGCGGAATTTGTAAACTAGATTTGTTTATGAATTTATTAATGGTTTTTTTTAATTGGTTTGTTAGAATTTTACATTTTTTGATTCAATTTTCCTCAACTTGTATCTTATTATTTCAATTTGTCATGTTGTCTTTCCTCTGCACTTTTACAGGATAATATTGAACATGAAAGAAAAAGAAGTGAGAACCCCAAGTCAATGGATGAGGATGATAGTGATGAGGTAACTGAAATAAAGGCTGCTCGTTTTGAGGAGTCAATGAAATATGCCTGAAGAAGTGTCAGTGATGCTGATATTTAGAAGTATCAAGCCTTTACACAAACACTACAACAATCTTGAGGCTTTGGTTCTGAATTTTGATTTCCTGGTGCTTCTGCTAGTGCTTCGGATGTATTTGCTACAATAGATAATAAAGATGATGATGACTTATACAGTTAGGAAACTTAGTACACAATTGTCATCTTAATGAAGTGACAAATGTGTATGTTCTAGTAGGGACCTTCCACTAACAAATGGCCAATGCTATTCAATTTGGCTTCAACTTTTTCTTGTATGAGTTTTATCTGTTCATATGTTTGAAACTTTATTTAGTTTATTAGCCCTTTAGCCGAGGACTTACTAACTTATAAGTATTTAGAGAAATATTAACTGTGGCAAGGAAATTTAGCTATGGAAACTTTTGCTCAAGTGGTAGATAATGCTACGAAAACCTTTCTTTTTTTAAAAAAAATCCTACTTGAAAATCAATATTGCTCGCAATCTGATTGCCAAAGTGGCCAAAGACTATGTTAGGCTGATAAAATATGGGGATTCTCTTTACCGCTACAAATATTTGAAGGTTTCTGCACTTGGCCAGATATGTACCATTGTTAAGAGAATTGGACCGAGTTTGGCTTACCTCGAATAGGTGAGGCAACATATGGTTATGTTCTTTTTTCTATCTATCTAGTTTTCACTACATGTCATTCCTTGGGATATCTTGTAAGGGTTCTATAAATTGATGGTCTATATTTTGGTGGGTGTCTTGTATGGGTCTATAAACTTTTTTAGGGTAGTTGTTCTAAATTAGATGTAATAAGTTAGAGAAGTATGTTTCAAGGAGAATTTATTTTGCAAATTCAAAGTTTATAAGAGTAGAGATATATTATTTTGAGGGTATTGAGCATGCCGCTTAACTCCAAATATTTCCTGAAAGCTTATAAGAGTAGAGATATTATACGATAATACAAATCACATTAATCTAAAAGGCTACCACACCATTTCAAAGATCATATCAATCAAATTAATTTGAATCCTCACAAGGCAAACATAACATTCAGGCATCCAAAAATAATGGATGCAAATTCACAAACTAATTTTCTAAAATCAACATTTCATCATATATGAGGAACTGCCAATATTAATATATTATCTCACAAATAGATGCAAATTCACAAATTAATTTTCTAGATTCAGCATTTCATCATATAAGAAGCGTTGGAAATTAGGAGGGACAGATACTAAGAGGGGAGGGGTGAATCAGTATCTACCAAAACTTTTCATTTAAATCCTTCATTCTGATTTAACATTCAGTACTTTAACCGATCAAATAACTTGCATCAAATTGCGTAAACAATCATATATGAAACCAACTAATCATTATACCATCAATGCAATCACATAACACAAGTATTTGGTTACGTAGAAACCCCTATTAGAAGGTAAAACTACGGTGGGGATGAGACCCACAAATCTTCACTAGTCTGCAGATAGAAAGAGTTTGCCTGTTAAGGTTACAATTGTGATCACTTCTAGTGATCTTACCCTGTTAGGAGTAACAAAAGATCAGCTAGATCTACCTAGTTATAGGATTTTGACAACACTGTTAAGTGTGCACTCGGTTAAGAGATTTACAATAGGACTGTTAAATCCACTCGGTTAAGAGATTTTGATAGTTCTATTACAATTGTTAGAAAGCAAATGAAAATGTATCTGCTCTGATTGACAACTATATTGTCTGATAAAAGATCATATAAGTACTGTATAAATATCACCTTTCCTGTGTAGATCTTCTGCTCTATGATGCTCGGTTTGCTTTGTCAATTCTGAATACTTCTCTGTAAACAATTCTGCTCGGTTTGGTCTATTCAGTGCTTGTATCAATTTTGTCTCATCATCTTCGTCATTCTTAGAATGATATATTTATAGTGTTCTGGATTTGTTAAACCGTTTGATTTACATCCATTAGATTATGCCACTCAACCATGTTCATAGATTATACCGCTTTACCTTTCTCGGTTGATGTATCATCGTCAGATCTTTGAATTTTGTCAGCCGTTGATCTTGTAACAAACTATATTCCTTTTCATATCTTTACGCTGATTCTAAAATAATCTAGCTTACACATGTATCAGTCTATTATAACTATCTATCTTGAAAATTGTGCCTTCACTGATTCATAAGTCATTTTTGTTATCCTTGGTAGTGCTTGTTTACTCTATTCGGTGTATGCTAGAAGACTTCGGTGTAAAATATCCATCGGTGTGAATGTGCGCTTGGTAGACTATAAGATACATCGGTGCATATAGTTAATCGACTTGCTTTGCTAAGCTTTACTGACTGTTCTTGTCTCCTTGTATTTACCGACTGGTCCAGTATTTCACCGACTAATGATTTTGATACTAAGTGACAATAAATGCTGAATAGAGATAACAATCTCCCCCTTTGGCATTAGTATCAAAACAAAAAATGTATATGCAGCAGATTCTTACATCCTTATATCTCCCAAATGTATATACATATACAAAAATGTCTAAGTATATAATTAATCCCCCTTTTAATATTCTCGATAGTGTGTAAGATACACGTAGAAAAATAGATAGCAAAATAGTCCTTCCCCATCATACATTTTCTTTCCCCCTTTTTGATATAAATGCCAGAAATGTAGAATGTATACTTACAGCTTATCAAAAATGTGTTGATGGGTTTTCTTCAGTGATTCTAGGAGGTTATCCCATTCCTCCTTCAAGTTTGTAAGAGCGAGGTGCTCATAAATCACTTGAGTTCTCATGTCCATAACATTATTCAACACCGAAATGTCAGGTGTAGAGACCAGTGTGCACGCTTTATACATATGTTGTTCAAAAATTTTTAGGTGTAGGATGAGTTCTTTTTGCAACTCTGTAACTTGATCTATTATGCTCTCTCTCTTTCTTCTGATTAAGATCTCTGATCAACCACTTGATTTCATGTATCCGGAGGATATGTGTGCCTAAATCTTTCGGCTCAGTTGATGCAGCTTGTGTACATGTCTGCATTTCTACTTTAAGTTTCTTAATTTGTTCACCGACCTCAGAAGTGAACATGTCGGTAGTACACAAAGTCATCAAGGTTTGAAATATATAAGTTGTAATAATCTGACAATCAGATATTACCTTGGATAACTCTACCTTGTTCAAAGCAACTTCTGCACACAACTTTTGTGCAAGTTTCTCCTGTACTCTACTTTCTGCCTTTTCTTCCATTCTCTTTTCTATATCAACATCGGGCTGTTGTATTTGCTGTGACAAGTATGCTAGATGATCTAGTATGGGCTTATCGACATCAACATCAACATCAGGAATGACTTGTTGTAATATGTCTCTAAAATTTGTCAGTATTTCATTCCTTTTATAGGTTTGCTTTAATCTTTCCTAAGCTGCCTTCCTCTGACATAGCTCACCATATGTTTGCAATTCAGAGGGGCTCAATGTCGTTGGATCAACGTTCGATAGTTCAATGATTTCTTGTAATTTTACGGCTCCTTTTCCCAGTTTCTTCTTCTTGAGAGGTCCACTCCTCGATAGTATAGCGGTGCTCTTATCTTTTGGAGTCTCGGTGCCGATTGACATGCTTTTATCTTTCTGATGCTCATCAGTGCTTGATGGTTGAGCTTTGGTAGCAATGTCAGTTTGGTTCACCTCAGTAGTTTCTTCTTGTTCTTTCTGTTCTTCACCTTCCTTTTTCTCCTTTGTATCCTTTTGTTCAGTATCTTGTGGTGCAATAGTGGACTGTGCCTCTAGAATAGGCAAATTTGTATCTGCAGGTGACATTATTTCTGGTGTTTCCTCAGCATGCTTGTGCTCATCTTGTTTCTTCTCCTTGAGTTCAATCTGTGCTATAATAGCCAATGCCTCATCAATCGTTGGTAGATTTCCCAATAGTGATGTTGTGTTAGTATCCTTCAAAGATATTATCTGTACATCTTCATCATCGTTATTATCAGGGTCACCATGTGTTATGTCCTCAATAAGAACATCTTCATCTATTTTCTTCTTTAGTTGAATTTCAACTCTTTTCGGTGCCTGTTGTGTTACACTTATCTTTGATGTGTCCTCAGTTATGTCTATTATCATGGTATCCTATGTACCGATGTCCTTATCTGTATTGTCTGTATCACCCAAAAGTATACCTTTATCTTTTGACCTTTTCACTCTTTTTGACATTTGTAGATAAGTAGCTTGCCCTGCTTTTTCTTCTTCCTTCAAGATCAAATCCCATAATGATGTATACTTGACATCTATGTCACCAACGTTTTCATCCATAATCATGAGGGTTTTGTGTTTTATCAAAAATCTTTGTTGATAATTCTGTAAATATTTTGCTACTTCAGTCATGTTTAGATGTGTTGCTAACCCCATCAATGATCTTTCTCTTTTGTTCTTTCCTATCTCCATTGTGGCGATCCATCTTGTAGCAATTCTATCATTTAGTGTCTTCGATAAACTGTAAGAAATTTCAATCGGTATTCTCTTGAATTTGATCATTTGCTATACAACCGCATTCTCAATCTTTATTTGATCCTCTACACTCATGCTGTCAAACTTTCCTAAAGTGGGATCATTCAAATTTCCATTTTCCATTATATCTTCAATTAATTCTTTAATAGTACTATCTTTGTGTTTTACAACCTTGTATCTGTTCTCTTCATCAGACTTGTCATTACCTTCGGTAACCTTTGTTTGTTTCACTTTGTTCTTCGGTAAGTCTGCTACCGTCTTTGTCTTTCTTTTCATATATTTTTGAGTAGGAGTTGCTGCCCTTGGTTTCTTAGTTACAATCATCTCCTTTTTTGTATCATTAGTAGGAGGAACCGATGAGGTGCCCTTGTCATCATCTGACTTGGTGGCTTCACTATCATAAGATTTATCTGCAAGCTCCCGTAGCCCTTCGATTGCGGCAACAACTGGTGATTCCTCAGATAAATCATCTAGTAATTAGGAGGCATTTAGTGTAGCCTCAAGATTCTTTATTAACTTCTTTCCTCTTCTGGTCATTTTACCGATAGAGATATCAGTCTCTGTTCTTGATTTAGCTTCCTCATATGTTCCAAATCTACTTGTAGAAATGTCAATAGGAAGTGCTAGCAGGGCAGTAATGGATTTCAATGTGAAATCATGGCTTATCTCATAACCCATAGGTGCTAGCCACTTGATTCTCGGTGTAACAGATTTGATCAAGCAGTGATCTATGCTAACAACAAAACATATATCATTCTCAAATTTCTTTAGTAACTCACTAGGTATTCGGCTTCTCTTATGCATCTGTTCCTTGAATTTGTTAAAGTATAGATCGAATTCCTTATTCGCATTATCTCTGAGAGATTTCATATGATCACTAATCTATTGTGCAACAGGTTTGTCCTTCTTCCATACAACCTTTCCAATGCCAAGTACAAACCTTTGTATATACAAGAATAAACATACAAGTAAAGAACCAAATTTACATGTATTAGACTTCTTTGATCTTATGACCTTCATGTTGTCTGCCAGCTTTCGGAACATGATGTCTACTAGGTCAACTTGGTGATTCTTTTTCAAAATCTTGTAGGCCATATCCACAACATTTGTCGGTACATTGTCCAATCAACTCGACTGAAATATCTTATACCCGATAACATGAGCTGCAAATTTTACAGCAGGATCTTTGACTTTGTTGATAATAAATGCTCAATAGAGATAACAAGAAGAACTGCCAATATCAATATATTATCTCCCAATGTATATTACATACAACTTTTAAAATTATAAATATACAAATCTATAAAATATACATATATAACATAAAAGGAAGTATTGATGCATATTGACAAATAAAACAAGGAAAGCTTCAAACCCTAAAACAATATCATCACCATGTCCATTAACTTGAATGTTGTTGCCGATTTTGTTGTGATGGCAGTTACTGATGAGAGGCATGTGATCCCTAAAGAAGTCCATCTCTGATCTACTAAGAAACATCATGAACTGCACCAGGTCCATGGGGTATGAACACTGCTGAAGATTTGGAATGTGCTCCAATCTCTTTCATGGTGTCAAAATACTATGTCACCAACACCATATCCATCACATCCTTTGTAGTTGTGCTAGACACATTCCCTGAGAAAGAAAGCACATTCTCTCTCAGCCCATCCACAATTGCTTTCCTTTTCCTAGAAATGTCAACTCCTGACAGATACTTTGATTCTGCTTCCCCTTCTGCTCTCTTGATTTGTAAAATTTTCTTTGCCTCTTCTTGTAATACCCCAAAAATGAGCTATAAGTTCATTAATCTCCTACATCAACACATCAAATGAAATCGACATCAAAGTCCTAACCTAAGGCACATATAAACATTATCGAATCCTAATTGATTATCCTAAAATCTGCATCGGGGAATATTCCTAGTAATATTCCTATTTATCCTAATTATCTTTAATTTAATGATTATTTGGTGATAGATCCTATTTATCCTAAAGTTTGATTAATTTAATATTCTAAATATTTAATTAATTAGATTTAATACTGCCACTTAATTATTTAATTAGATTTAATTATATTTATTCCTAAATTGTATTATTTTATTTTGACAATAAATCAAATATCTTATGACTAATTGATTAAATTCTTATTTAATTAATTAATGTCAATTGTCAAATTTAATAATATAGTTTTTGAATAAAAGTTTGATTTAATAATTGATTAACCCATAAATCAATTGTTTTATTTTTAAAATTAGTTAAGTTGAGGAGAAATCACTTTATTTATTTTATTAATTCATAATTATTATGCACATTCAAAAAAATAGTTAAACTTGAAATCAGAAAATCAATTTAAGCTGTTTTAAAAATAAACTCAACTCTGACTTGAGTTAAAAAGCTATTTTTGCATGATTTTGTGAATTAATTATCTTTTATTCTTTGATAACTCAAAAATCAACCTGAGTTTATCTGAGTGATTTATGGCTTTTCTCAATGCATCCTCAAGCCCTAAATTTCTATAAAATCAAGGCTCAGCTCTTCATAATCATATCTTAGAATTTGCAAACTTATGCTGGTGAATTGGTATCTGAAGAATTGAAGCTTCTTTGCAAATCAACAATTTTGGTGAGATCAATCTTGTTTTAGTTTCATATCATTTAGTATATCATTGTTAGATTAATTGCATTGCATATTAGTTTTTCATCTAGAATATATTCATATCAGTTTATTTCATCTTATTGCACAGAAAACTAAAAAATTAGATTAATTTGCATTCATCTCATATCTAGATTCTGCATTCAAATCCTTCGTTTAGGTGTCGTCAAGGTCACTGATCTCGGTATAATCTGAGAATACATACTCGCATCTACTAGAAGGCAGTAAATCGCTTGGTTAGATTAGTTTCCATTTCACTGCACGATTTTGATTTCAACTAACTTCTAATGTTTTATTGAAGTGTTGTGTCCATAGCTAGGTACAAAATTCACACACACATTTCTAGCACCCACCATGGGGCCTTGAAACGGGTTTCCATTCCATTTCTATCAATTTCTATCATCTTCTTGTCATTTTCTATTCCAAGCTACGATTTTTAATTTCTGTCCATACAATTTTCTTATGAGTTTTGTTAGAAATTCATACCAGGAGATACCCACTGTCGTACGATAGTTTATTTAATCGAGAATCGTATGATAAGGATCACAGTGTCATTTGAAGTCTCTATTGTCATATGACTTGGTGCCCAGTGTTGTATGAGTTTCTAGACTATTGTCTGGGAGGTAACCCACTATTGTACGAGTTTTAGTGCCAGGTTTCAATTATCATTTCACCTTTTTTAGGCAATTTTCCAGATTTGTTTTCCTGATTTGGACTGATAACTAACATTAACAATTGAAATTTGCTATTTCTAATTGATTTCTGCTGATTTTTGATTGGGAGAAGCACGAGAGTTGCTAAAAATAGGTAAAAATCTACTAAGCACGTTGTGAGGAATTCAGGTAATCTTTTTAGTTGATAACATTTTAATTTGGATTAAAAAAGGACTCTTGTGTGTCAAGCTTGTGTGACCGTTATTGCTTTCATATCACATATTTCATTTTGGGCTATAAAAATGAACATAGATTTGCTTTTTCAGCATCTTTGTTACACATAGTAAATAGGCCCTATGAACTCTATTTGTGGCTCTTGAGAGAGTGGGTTTCTAGTGAAACTCTTCTCAATGAAGGAACCCTTGTAGGTAGGGAGGATACTGAGAAAGTCTCACGTTCTACTAGATTCGTGTGTCTTCAACTTTTGATTGATACATTCTCTCTCTGGAGAGGTTGATAGATCATAAGTGGTTGATGTCATAGATCTTTGTGAGACAATCTTAGTCTTAGCGTGTTGGATTTATCTGTCTGCTTTGTCTTGGTTAAAAGTGAAAAGGCTAGAGGACTATGCTCTACTCCCTTTTTGGGTAGTACGAGAAACTCAGATCCTTGAATCTAGAGACAATCTCCATGTGGTATATTTTGTGAGTCACCTTTAGAGAGGGTTAATCGTAGTGGACATTCCCTTAATTGGGTCAACCACGTTGATGGAACCTCAAGCAGTAATAGCCATTTTCACCGTGGTAGTGACAACCGCTATATAAATGTCCTTATGGAGGAAATCTTCACAGGTGTGGTCTCTTGTTGGGCTGTTAGATCTCCCTAGTAGATCCTAAAGATTAAGTTCTTGGACTGTGTCAAAACCCCTGTGCACTTGGATTGGAGTTCACCCTCTTGAGATCATAAAAGTTACAGAGTCAAACCATTACTAAAAACCCTAATGAGGCCAAATTTTCATTTTCTAGGAATATGTGCATTATTGCAAAACTTTTTGGAACATACATTGATTAGCACTCTTAAGGATTAATACAATTCAGTCACTTGATTGTTCATGCGCAAGATTGCTTTTTCCCTTATTCATTATTTTCAGACATGCTTGAAATCACTTGCTTACTATTTTACGTGCTTGCTTATCTATTTGGTTATTGAAAATGAATGAATCTGGTATAATCTTCAAATTTGGACAGTACAATTTGCAAACAATCTAAAACTGAAAACCCTAAAATCTGCAAAATTTGAAGTGAAATTCCTTTCTAGAGTCAAAAGTCATCCTAGAGAGTTAGAAAGTCGTATGAATTTTTGAAAGTGTCATTTCATAACCCCTATATTGTCGTATGGTAGCTGGTACACTGTCGTACGAGTTTTTTTGCCAGTAAATTCAGAAAATTCAAACCCTACTATCAACTGTCGTGCGAGTTTTTCAATAGTTGTATGCATTTGTCAATTGTCATTTCAAGCTATACCCACTGTCATATGAGCTTGCATAAAGTCATTTGAGAAATTTTGAAAATTACCAAAAAGTTTTTAGAATTGTCAGATACCTAGCTTTTTCAGCCTATTTCCAGAATCTGTCAAACAAATCACTATGTCAAGAACAGAGCAACAACTATTGAGAATCCAATCATTTTCCTAAAGTGGCCTTTCAAATTCAATTTAGCCTTCTGTTTAATCAATTTGAGTCTTTTTCATCTTGTGTCAAAACCTTGTCATAACTATCAATCATCAATCAATCTTAAAAAATGACTAAGTGTTGTGAGCTCATGTCCGCTATCTTTTGGGTATCTACCCATACATCTAGGGCATAGTATCCTTCATCCATGTCTAATCTAAGCTTCAATCAATCAAACCTTGACAAGGTTGCATCATCTGATCTTCTTGATTCAATCCATTCTTTAGTTGTCTCCATCGTATTCTTTTGCTTCACCCAAGGTTAATGGTGGAAACTAGAGCTTCCTCTCATAAGAAATTTGGAGAAGCATCCCATACGTTACCTATAACTGCTGTCAAGGCTCCAACTCTTGAGCAACTCTACAATTTTGGTCTTTATGAAGACAACAATCTTGGCAACTTTTGATTAAAAATAGGTTACATCCCTCCTTCATCAACTCATAGGGGTGATCAACAAACTCCACCTCAATCTATCCCAAGGAGTCCTAAAACTCCTACCATGTCTCAAGCAGGGACCATGGCTCTCAAAGAGCTCAATCTCAACATGGTGCATATCAGGAACCTACACCTTTTGAAATTGCTCAGTATCAAAATGATGATAACTTCAAAAGAATGATGAAGCATTTCTTGAAAGAAGATAGGGAAGCATACTTTTTACAATTAGCTCATCAAGGAGCTAAAATTCCTCCCAAATTTAATGTTGAAGATATCATTACGCATGAGGAAGAAACTCCACTCATAGCTATGATGAAATAGATGCATGCCATGCAAGTCAAACTTAACAAACTTGAGAAAGAAAAGGAACCCAAGGAGTTCTCTATGGAGGCCCTATGTCCTTTTCCATTTGACAAAGACTTGGACATGCCACCATTCCCTAAAAGGGTGGAAATGCCAAAATATGATAAGTATGATGGACACTTTGACCCTCAAGATCATGTCAGAGAATTCTATGCACAATCTATGGAATTCATGCATGAACCAACCTATCTAATGCATCTCTTTCCTCAATCTCTGGGGGGGGAGCCATTCATTGGTTCTCTAGATTGCCTTCTACTATCAAAACTTTTGAGGAGTTGATCAAATTATTCTATCAGCAATAATCCTACAATATCCAACATACAGTCACCATGATTGATATCTGCAATCTCAAACAATATCCAGGAGAACCATTCCTAACATTTCTCAAGAGATGGAGGAAGAAGTTCTCTTTATATGCTAGGCCTATTCTAGAAACTGAGAAACTAGAAATCTTCATCAATAATCTTGTTCTAGAGATCAATTAACCTTTACAAATGGAAGATCATACATCTTTTGATAAGATGGTAGACAATGTGATCAAAATTGAAAAATTACTTGTGAAATAAGGAGACATCACACTTCAAAAGGACAAGTATGAGTCATGATCCAGTTCTAAAGACAAGAACAAGAACTAGAACAAGAATAAAGGCATCATCATAGATGGCATTGTTGATACTATCCATGCCCCATCAAAGGCACCAAATTTCAATCTAACCATTGGTACCCAAGCCATCAAAGCTTCAGAACAGAAGGTGCCCGAACCATCTCAAAAGAAGCCAGAATACAAATCTTGGTCCGCTGATAATAAATGAAAGTTCACTCCTCTTGGAGAATCCTTAGAATTAGCTATTAGAACTCTGTTGGATAATAACATCATCTCTTTTCCTGAGATCTGACAATCTGATCCTAATCCTAAACCAAAGTGGTGGAGAGAGAATGAATTATGTGATTTCCATCAGGGTAAAGGTCACAAAACTAATAACTACTTATGCTTGAAACATACTATTGAAGATCTGATTGATAAGGGAGACATCACCATTGACAATCATAAGAGCAATAACGATCATACAAAATTCACAAAACCATTTCTGAAACATGGTCAAGAAGTTTCATCTTCTCAGCCTAATATGGGGGCAAAGGTCAATTATGCTTACCCTGGAAATAATGTTGTTATCAATATGGTTGAAACCTGTCTCTCTAAGCATTGCAATGTCATCACAATTATGTGAAGAGATAGAGATCATTCTTCAGCTAACATAGTTACTCGATCACAAGTTCAGGCACATCTAAATGGACAAATCCCAGATTCATCAAATGTCCCTAAGATGCCCTTCAATCTTTCATCCGCTTCCAAATAGAAGGCTTCTTCTAAACCTTCCAATCTCAAAGATATGAGGTCAACATCTTATAGCATCATTCAACAACTCCAACACACTAATGCAAAAATATCCATGTTTGAGTTGCTTCGGATATCTCCAGCTCATAGAGCTATTCTAGACAAAGCTTTGCTCAGATCCAATGTTCCTAATGACCTTGATTTAGGTAGGTTCCAGACTATGGTTGGACATCTTACATCTCCACAATATATCTCCTTTTCAGAGGAAGATGACAACTCCTTGAGTCAACCACATAACCAGCCCTTGCATATAGAAGTCTTGATCCAGAACCGTAGAGTCAAACGTGTGTTGATAGATGGAGGGGCTGGCCTAAATATTTGTTCTTACAGCTTGGTCACACAATTGGGATTTTTAGAATTGGCTATTGATCCTAGAAAGAGGATAACTATAAAAGCCTATGATGAACAAGAAAGATCTTCTAAAGGCACCATTGTCTTACCTATCAATGTAGGTCCGGTTATTAGAGATACTGTATGTCAGGTTCTTGATCTACCTTTGGCTTACAACATTCTTCTAGGAAGACCATGGATACATGAAATGCAAGCTATTCCTTCTACATTCCACCAATGCTTGAAATTTCCTTATGAAGGAGTAGAGGTCACTATTCCAGTAGACATATCCACCACTTGCAATACATTGAAGGAAGGTGTGGATAAAATTGTACCTAATAACATAGAATCTTCCATTGAGCCAACGAAAGAAGCATCCACATCTAAAATGGAAGATATGGAAAAAGAGGTCAATATCAAAGAAAATGGTTTGGGAGAATATACTATAGAGCCAGTATTATCTTTGACATCTCTCCCTATCTCACCTAAGTCTTATGGGCAGTCTTTAAAACAGTCCAAACTAGAATCTAAAGAACCTCTTGAGGCATGTAAAAAGAATTTTGTAGCAGAACAAGTCTCCAAGAAAGAATTTGAAGAAGATGAAGCTGTGCTTGCATGGCTATACAAGGATGAACTTGAATCTCTAGCTGTCCAAACTAGTGACTCTATAGTATCCAAAATCCCTTCTAAGTCATATGGTCCAGGAGATAAATTGATAGCTAAGATGGGGTATTTAGGTAAAGGACCTCTAGGAGTAAAAGGAAAAGGTCTTATAACACCTATTTCACATACTGGTAGAGAAAACAAAGATACTATTGGCTTAGGCTTTAAAAAGAAACCCTTCCACCTCAAAGGTAATTGTTCTCATGTCATAGAGCAGATCACACTAGGAGAACCCCTTCTTAAGAAGGAAGAAACTAAACCATCAGATAGTGATTCAAATAGCTCAGAACTTATTCCTTATGAGCATTTGCCTAAAGAAATCAAAGACCTTCTTGCAACTGAAGATGATCCAATAAAAAGAATCAATGTAGTAGAAACACAAGAACCTACTATAAAGCAAGAGATAGTTGCAACACAAGAATCAGCTCATCTTGAAGACAATCAAATAGACAAAGAGGAAGGTGGTAATTATTTTGAGACAGATTCCCATGAGTATGAATTCAAATCAGAATCTGAGGGTAACCCTTCTTGGGGTATTCATCCTGACTTTACTCATGTTCTTAGATTTCCTAGAGGCATAGATGAAGAATCTAATGACGATGAATGGGGAGCCATTCCAGAGGAAGATGAGCTTATCACAGAAAAACATGTTGATGTTATTCACCAATATGCACCTACACCCAACGTAAGTCTAAAGTGAAGTAATGAACTTATCGAGTCCGATCCATCGATGGCTGAATTGGACTTCCATAATGACATTGAGCCTATTCATGAATTGAATGTCTTAAGTTGTAATATCACCTTTGAAATCAAGTGTTAGGTTAGTACTAATGATGACAAATCCATATCCGTAAACACTATCTCCCAATCCTTCACCACTTTGACTATCCAGCATCCTGAACTTCTTGATCAAACCTGTACAAATCCGAGCCATGGTATTTACACCTTCCTAAATGACTATGCCCTTGCTTGATACCTCAATGTAGTTAAGCCTATGAGGACTTCCATCAATGAACGGAGCAGTAGCAAGACAGAGTTAGACATCAAATATCTTAGTCAAAAGAATAAAAATAAAAAGAAAAGGAGTTATGAGGGTGAAAACCACTTTGTGGCAGTCTTAGAACCTACAAAAGTAAAAATAATAGATGTATCCGAAGGTGAAAACCTCTCTAAGGTGCCTAAGGATGAGATATTTGATGTCCTTCTGAGTCATTTACAGGACAGATCTCTAGTTCTAATTGAGCCAACTCAATCCATGAACTTGGGAACAGTAGAAGAACCATAGTTGATTCACGTAGCACAATCTTTATCAGAAGAAGAGAAGCAAAAATTTACAACATTCTTAACAGAGAAGAAGATCGACTTTGCATGGAAATATTCAGATATGTTAGGTTGGATCCTAATCTTATAATGCATCATTTATCTATAGCTCCAAATGTCAAACCTGTTAAGCAAAAATTGAGAAAGATGCATCCTCATGTTGCACTCTTGGTAAAAGCTGAATTAGAGAAGCTCCTAAAAGCCAGATTCATCCAAGTTATTGACTATGCAAAGTGGATCTCTAATATTGTACCTATTTCAAAACTAGATAAATCAATCAGAGTGTGCACAAACTTTAGAGATGTAAATAGAGCATTCCCTAAGGATGATTTTCCACTACCTAACATTGATATGATAGTGGACATGACAACGGGCTTTGAGATGTATTCTTTAATGGATGGTTTTTCTAGGTATAATCAAATAAAAATTGCTCCAGAAGATCAAGAGAAAACTACTTTTACATGTGCATGGGGCACCTTCTATTGGAATGTCATGCCATTTGGGCTTAAAAATGTTGGTGCTACATATTAAAGAGCAATGACTTCTATTTTTCATGACATGATGCATAGAACTATGGAGGATTATGTTGATGATACTTTAGCAAAATCTATGATTAGAGCTAAACATCTAAATGACTTGAGCAAGATACTAGACATAATGGAAAAGTTTAGTCTCCGACTAAATCCGAAGAAGTGTGCTTTTGGTGTCACTTTTGAAAAGCTCTTTGGATACATAGTTTCAAAGAAGGGCATTGAAGTTGATCCAGCTAAAGTAAAGGCTATCATGGAGATGCAACCACCAAAGAATATTAGTCAAATGAGGACATTACAAGGAAGAGTTCAATCTATCAGGAGATTCATATCACAGCTTGTAGACATATCACAACCTTTTAAAAAAACATTACATAAAGGTGTGACCTTTGCATGGAATAAAGAATGTGAGAAGAATTTTGACCATATCAAACAATATCTATCAAATCCTCCTATCTTGATGCCTCCTATTCATGGGAAGCCATTGATCTTATATGTCTCCACCAGAGATACATCACTGGGGGCACTGCTAGCACATCATGATGAGAATAAAAAGGAAAGAGCTATATACTATATCAGTAGAACATTGGTTGCATATGAAAAGAACTATTCTATGATTGAGAAAGCTTGTATAGCTGTGATCTTTGCATCACAGAAATTGAGACACTACATGTTAGCTCATACCACACATTTGGTAGCTAAAATTGATCCACTAAAGTATCTACTAAGCAAAGCTGCCCTCACAGGTAGATTATCCAAATGGGTCATGCTCTTAAGTGAATTTGACATTGAATATGTGGAAAGAAAAGCTATAAAAGGATAGGTTATTGCTGATCAATTAGCAGATGCACCTATGATTGATGATACACCAATGCAAATGGAATTTCCAGATTCCTCTATCATGACTCTTTCTTCTAGAGAATGACAATTATTCTTTGATGGCTCCTATACATAGAATGGATCTAGAGTAGGAATATTGTTCATAACTCCTCAAGGATACTCAATACCAAAAGCATTCAGATTAAAGTTTCCTTGCACAAACAATATTGTTGAATATGAAGCCCTTCTTAATGGCATGAAAATAGCAATTGAGTGGAGAGTAATAGAGATACACATTCATGGAGACTCTCGACTTGTTATCCATCAAGTCAATGATGTGTACCAAACTAAAGATGAAAAGCTCATTCCTTACAAGAGAATGGTAGATGATCTGAAGAAATATTTCATATCTATCACATTTGAGCAAATTCCTAGAATAGAGAACAAGGTTGCCGATGCAATGGCAATGCTATCTACTCTATTACAGCAGCCTGAACATGAGCTACACTTCAAGTTCTTGGTGGAAGCCCTATCTTATCTTGCATATGATTCCCCTAAAACCTGCATGATCTGTACTGTTGTTGGTCATGATTCATCCAAATATAAAAACCTTTTTTCCTATCTCCAAGACCAAATCATTCCTGATACCTTCAATCGCCATGAAAAGAGATACCTTATCTGTAATGCCTCCCGATATGCCATCATTGGTCATGATCTTTACAAATGAGGTCTAGAGGGTACGTTACTTAGATGTTTAGAATGGGAAGAGTCTCAACGTGCATTAGAGGAAGTTCATGTGGGTATTTGTGGGTCACACTCAAATGGTTTAACACTAGCTCAAAAACTTATTAGGGCTGGGTACTATTGGCCTGAAATGGAGAAAGAGTCTATCAAGTTTGCTAAGAATTGTCAAAAGTTTCAAGTAGATGGAAACCTAATTCATGCTCCTAGGAGAGATCTAATTCCCTTTACTACATAATGGCCTTTTCACCAATGGGCCTTTGATCTTATAGGAGCTATACATCCTCATTCTTCTAATGGACATACCCATATAATCACCGCTACATATTATTTTACAAAATGGGTAGAAGCAGTCCCTTTGACACAAGCAACTGGAAAAAATATATCTATGTTCATATTGAACTATATCATATGTAGATATGGGATCCCACATTCTATAATCATAGATAATGGGGGACAATTCAAAAACAAAGACCTAGATGATTTATGTGCCAAATTCAAGATTACCCAACATTGGTCTTCTATCTAGTATCCTCAAGGGAATGGACAAGAAGAAGCTTCAAACAAGAATCTGTTGAAAATCTTGCACCGAATAGTTAATAAAATAGGAAGAGACTGGCATCTCATGATCAATCCAACTCTCTGGGCCTACAGAACAAGTATCAGAATGCCTACTGGGGCTACACCATTTGCTTTAGTTTATGGGTCTGAAGTGGTACTGCCTATTGAGGTTGAAATCCCATCACTAAGAATCAAAATGCATGGTCTAGTAACTGATGATGACTACAGAGTGTCTAGGTTGTGAGAACTGGAACTACTAGATGAGTGCAGACAAGCAACATATGATGATCTTAGAGTATATCAGAAGAGAATGTCTAGAGGTTACAACAAGAAAGTCAGACATAGAGAATTTTAGGTTGGCGATCTAGTCTTAAGAGAGAATCCTAAAAATCAATCACAGCAAGAATGCAAGGGGAAGTTTGAACCCAACTGGTTGGGTCCCTTTGTTATCATTGCTACTTTTGGCTCTGGTGCCTATCAACTTTCAATGACTAAAGGAGAACAGCTCCGAGAACCAATCAACGTTTTGCATCTGAAGAAATTCTATGCCTAAGGCATTCAGTGTATGGTAAAATGTCCTAAAAAAATCTTAAAAATTGGAAAAAGTCCTGAAAAAATGAACATCTTGGTGAAAAACCTAGCAAGGGGCGCCTTGATGATTCACAAAAAAAGTAAAAAATATGAAAAATATCAAAAAAATTGAAAAAATGAAAAATATAAAAAAAATTTGAAAAAATGAAAAATACAAAAAAATGAGAAAAAGAAAAAGTGCCTTGGTGAAAAACCTAGAAATAGGCGCCTTGGTAGCAAAAATAGAATCTCTACCAAGATGGTGAAAACCCAGCAAACGGGTGCCACTTGTTTCAAAATGCTCCATCTATCAGCGCAATCTTGGTCTTTCCTAGCTTTCAGTCCTGCTTTAGTTTGTATATATTCTTGTTTTCAATAAGTCAGTTTGTACACCAATTGGTTCAAGTGTCTGTATCCTATCAATGCTTAACACTTGGGGGCAATCAATGTCATATCATATGGTCTCCAGTGTATCTTAGATGTATCATATCCAGTCAGAGTCCTTTGAAGCTTCATCCGAGTCAGTTAGTTAGTCTTGTTTCTAGAAAGGATTTTACATCTACAACAATGCAATCAAACACAAAATGAAAACAATCTGTGCTTCATGTTTTTATTTCCTTGTATGCTTACTGATTCACATTGAGATTTTTGCATATTTTGTTCCCATGAGCTCTTCGATGATGTCCTTTACAGGATTTAGAGAGTGATGACTGGGGGCATAATCTTTTCTTTGTTTTCTTCTTGTATGTGAAAATCTAACAACTTTGGAAATTATGGATTGAAATGGTGTTTGATTGTAAGAGCCTCTATCTCGAATTGGATGGCCATGCGTACCTCGACCATTGATACCCAAAAAATTCAACGAAGTTTGATCTAACTATTGTCTTTTTTTGAGTGAGTTCTTTCTCCTATTGTGAAATGCGATCTTACCTAAGGATGTGAATGATAAAGGGTCACTACGGGTAATTCACATTGGATTTAGTATGATCTCTTGACTGTTTGATGTGTTTTCCTGCAAAGCGTATTCGAGTCATCACAATGTTTATGTTTTGATGCTTATACAAATTGATATATCAAAATGGACATGATATTCAGGTCATCCTGGCATTTGTGCCTTGGTGCTTATATCTAATCTGACATTCTGAAAATAAAATCAATATTCATATGTCCATGGTTGCCTAATCAGTGGGTGTTGTATTGATTCCTACACATACAAATTGATATTCATATGTTTATGGTTTCATCACTAGTGGGCATTGTATTGATTTATCTGGTTACCTAAAAATTCAATGATGAGAATGACCGACACATGATTAGTGACTAGGTCCTAGGTCTTAGGTTGCATTTCATACTACATGTCTCTTTGCATTTTTGCATGTTTTCATGATCTCACAATGGTTGGATAAACTTCAATGCTTAAAAAATTCTTCAAATGTCTCTTCAAATCTAACAAGAGCTGAAACTTAACTCGAAGCTCTATTCATTGAACCACGAGCAGTTACCCTCCTGGGTTAAACATCCTTTTTGACATAAGACTGAGTACTTGTCTTCATCAATACCTACAAAAAATATCATGTACATCATTGCATTTACATATCATAATCATCTATTGCATTACAATTCATCCATGTGCATAAGCATAAATCATACATACATCTTTCCATAATCAAATACATTTGCATAAACACCGATACATATGAAAGAAATCATTGCATTGCATTGATCCATACATACATTCTACACTACTCATAGCATAAACATCACATGATATCATCATAAATTAAAACATGGCAAGTACACATGAAGTCACAACCAAAATATCGATCTCATATATATATCAAGAATCTCAAACTAGTCAGGGGTGCACTATTGGCACAGTATACAAGAGAATGCACTCATGTGAGCTATCAAAATTAGAATAGTATATCAATGATAAAAAAGAGTACATTATATCAGAATGTATCAACAAATCAGCTATCAGCATGATCCTCTGCATCTGGTGGAGGAGGAGGTGGTGCATCTAGTACTGCCTCTGCTCTGGGTGCTCGGGCTCCCTCTGATGCCATCATGTACTATGAATAGGAGGGAACTCTCTGCACAATAGAAACAATAGTGTAATAGGTTGACATGTAGTAATCAGCTCAGGAGGTTTGATGAATCACCTCTGCCTGTAATCTTTGAACCTTTGTACGAAGCTCAGTACACTATCTATCAGCCTCTATGTATCACTCCTCCCATCAAGCACTATGTACCTTCAGCTCCTTGACCTGTGCACTAAGCCATCTGACAGTATCCTGTGGAGTAGGAGGAATAGTAGGATCAACATCTGGCATCTCAGTATTTAGGGGAGGCTTCTCTGTAGTCTTTGCTCTTTGTGCCTTATGACATTTGATCTCAGCACCTAAATCAAATCTGGTATCACCTTGTAAGGGATCAGTATCTCCACCTACCACTTGCTTAGCTGGCAATACCTCATCAGCTGCACCAACTCCACCTAATGTACCACTCTCTCCCCTAGTCTATCTGTGAGAACTGAAAGATCTATCTGCTAAAGAACTAGTGGGACGAGGGGGCCTCATCTGTCCTGATGGTCTTTGTGGTGGAGCCATCGCTCTAGGTCTCAGAGGTGTGGGGTGTATCATGTGAGCTTGTGTTGGTCTGGGACCCTATCCCATCGAAGCACTTGTAACATCCATCACCTCCTCCATGGAGGGTATCAGCTCAGTTGGATCAGAGAATCTATGAATAGGATGGTCAACAAGCCATGAAATGAACCCATCTATAACACCAGCATCAAGAACATCTGGTCTATAGTCCCAGTCTCTGCCAATAATAGCACTATACTCCTGTGAACAAAAAGCATAAGAGAGCCTCAGTGTCCATCCAAGTCCAATCTCACACCCTATCCATGCATATGTAGTATAATCCTCAGGGCATCCTGTACGTGCCCATACTGCCACTAGACCCGAGTAATAAGGAACCTCTCTATAATGGAGGATGACCTCCCAATCAGTACACGACTCTGAAAGAAGTAACTAAACTACTCTCGAGCAGTAGGCCAAAGCTCAAGGGCTACATATGGTCTCCAACACACAAATGTCATATCATCGAGTCATCACCTCCAGTACTCAGTATGACCCATCCATCCTTGTATAACATATCTGGCATATATATAAATGACAGGCTCCTGAGGCTGCCTCTGTGAAGTACATACTAATCTCAACATTGGGATATGCTCCCACGCCCAGATCTGTAGAACTAAGGCTCCAACTGCAAATGACTTTCTCTCCTGATACACTACCTCATGCATCTCAGAGAACATATGGGTCAAAAGACACTGAACCCATGCTAACTCAGAGGGAGTAGCCATCAATCGTGCTACCATAGGGGCCCAGCCCATCAAAAGACCATTCTGCTGATGGTCAGACTTGATAATGCCACCAATCATTCCGACAATGATGCACTCCAACCGGTGTGTCTGTCCATATCTTTGCACTAAAGTCTCCCAGGAAATGGAGGTAGTCATCTGAGTATCATCTCCGAAGAGATGTCTAAAAGCTAATAAACCCGAGTTCCCCAAACTCACATACTCTGGCCGTCGGCCTACATGAAAAGGAATGTATAGTATTTGATACACATCCTCAGGGGTAATAGTAAGCTCCCCAGTCGACAGATGAAAGGTCTGGGTCTCCGAGTGAAACCTCTCAATCAGTGCAGTCAAAAGTTCATGATTTACCCTAATCTCAGGTAAATGTATCAAGTGCTCAAATCCACAAGAAGCAAGGTGGACCCTCATAGGGTCTAGCAATGAAACACATAATCTCTGCGTAGTAGGATACGAGATCTGTACATGAACATCTGGATATATGACCTACACAACATAGAAATAGGGAATCTTATCAATAATTTGGTCACAGAATAGGTTACAAGGGTAGAAATGGGGTAGTTCAGTATTTCAGAAGGTAGGTTAATAGGTCAGCAATCAAGCTAAGAGATCAGAAAAATAAAAAATTTGACCTAATACTGAGTTTTAAGCTCACTATTTTCCATACGACACTTCAGACTGGCATGAAAAGTCATACGACTTTCTACATCAAACCAAATGATAAAGCATAGTTACATGACAAATTATTCCTCCTCGTACGAGTTATGAGGGACTCGATGAAATGTCATACGACTCTTGGGTCCCTCTGATACGAGTCATGGGGTCTTATGAGATGACAACCTATCTACAGTTGAAAATTCGTATGAGTCCCACTGGGGAGTCATACGAGTTTCCATGCATGCAAAATTCAAAAATGGAAAAATGTACGAAACATTGCTAAAAATCCTAAAAATGCTATAAAACATGGAAAAAATTGACATTTTAGCAAAGCAAAGAGGTCCACCTACCGAATGTCCATACTGTCGAGGTCTCAGGTGTCTCCGACTGCGCTCAAATCGATGCAAACTCACAGGTACCTTTGGTTCTACCATTTTCTCTCTCAAAGGGCTCCACAAGATTTCTAAAGTCAAAAGGTTGAAATGAATTGAAAATGACCCTTCCGGCCTTTATATAGCTTTTGACCTAATTTTCAAAAGTGCTCCATTTTTCATGAAAATTGCACCCTTGGCTAATGTCGACACTCTGATTCCATTTTTGGGATCAAAATCAAAATCTAAGATCATTTACTATGTCAAAATTGTGATTTAAAATTTTCGGACCCAGGATGGTCTACTGCTTGCATAATCGACCTTCAATCATTACAGGAATCCAAAATTCAAATTAACTGATTATCTTACATCAAATTATCAAAATTTCAACTTGGTTAACTATGGTCGACTCATGGTCAAACCTAGTCAAACTTGGTCTCCTGGACCTCCAAATGATGCAGAATGCATTCTCGAACATGTATAACCACTTCTCAAATCAATTAACATGCTTCTAAACTATCAACGCTGACTTTTCTTGTCAGATTTCAATTTTAATCCCGAAGGGGGAATGGTATTGCACATCATTCAAATTCTGTAATCTACAGTTGAAATCATATCTTTCCTCAGTAATCGAGACAATAATCATGTCTAGTTGCTAATTCATCAAAAGACCTCATTGCTCGGGGCAAATCAATCATCGCTTGGGGCATATCAGATTCATTGAGATCCATATCAATCTGGTATTCTCTTAATCTTGTAAACTGTATGAGTTTTGTACAACCATCAGTTCATTAGTGTTATTTCCTTGGTTCTTTGTAATTGAAGGGTTTAGATGTGATACCAATGCGATTCTTATCGACAATCAGGTCTGGAATTGGTCACTCACTTCTTCGCAATCAGAAGGTTCAGAATCAGGTGTTTTGACACTTTTTCACAATCATCGGTTCATTACTGTTATAGTTAACATTATCTTTGGTTGTTCAGGACCTAATATCTTTGAATCTTTCATATCATAATTTCTGTTTCATATCAATTTCAATTTCAAACATCAGTTTCAATATCATACACAGACTGTCTTTGAACCACTACGCTTCACATAGTAATTCAAAGAGGGGCAAAATGTAATACCCCAAAAATGGGCTATAAGTTCATTAATCTCCTACGTCGACACATCGAACGAAATCGACATCAAAGTCCTAACCTAAGGCACATCTAAACATTATTGAATCCTAATTGATTATCCTAAAATCTGCATCAGAGAATATTCCTAGTAATATTCCTATTTATCCTAATTATCTTTAATTTAATGATTATTTGGCGATAGATCCTATTTATCCTAAAGTTTGATTAATTGAATATTCTAAATATTTCATTAATTAGATTTAATACTGCCACTTAATTATTTAATTAGATTTAATTATATTTATTCCTAAATTGTATTATTTTATTTTGACAATAAATCAAATATCTTATGACTAATTGATTAAATTCTTATTTAATTACTTAATGTCAATTGTCAAATTTAATAATATAGTTTTTGAATAAAAGTTTGATTTAATAATTGATTAACTCATAAATCAATTGTTTTATTTTTAAAATCAGTTAAGTTGAGGATAAATTACTTTATTTATTTATTTAATTCATAATTATTATGCACATTCAAAAAAATAGTTAAACTTGAAATCAGAAAATCAATTCAAGTTGTTTTAAAAATAAACTCAACTCTGATTTGAGTTAAAAAGCTATTTTTGCATGATTTTGTGAATTAATTATCTTTTATTCTTTGATAACTCAAAAATCAACTTGAGTTTATCTGAGTGATTTATGGCTTTTCTCAATGCATCCTCAAGCCCTAAATTTCTATAAAATCAAGGCTCAGCTCTTCATAATCATATCTTAGAATTTGCAAACTTATGCTGGCGAATTGATATCTGAAGAATTGAAGCTTCTTTGCAAATCAATAATTTTGGTGAGATCAATCTTGTTTTAGTTTCATATCATTTAGTATATCATTGTTAGATTAATTGCATTGCATATTAGTTTTTCATCTAGAATATATTCATATCAATTTATTTCATCTTATTGCATAGAAAACTAAAAAATTAGATTAATTTGCATTCATCTCATATCTAGATTCTGCATTCAAATCCTTCGTTTAGGTGTCGTCAACGTCACTGATCTCGGTAGAATCTGAGAATACATACTCACATCTACTAGAAGGTAGTAAATCACTTGGTTAGATTAGTTTCCATTTCACTGCATGATTTTGATTTCAACTAACCTCTAATGTTTTACTGAAGTGTTGTGTCCATAGCTAGGTACACAATTCACACACACACTTCTTTTTCTTGTGTTGCCACCCTCATTCTTGCAGTTGATATAAAAAATTGAAATGAATGATGGTGAAATTGAGAGAAATTTTGGGTAAATAAACTAAACAGATATAGAACAAAAATATGAACAAAGTTGAGGATAATGAGTTGGGTTTTCTTAAATAAATGAATACCATCAACCCATTTACAAAATGCAAAAGTATATGCTAGAAATCTCCAACAATATCATGGTAAAAAGGACATTTAGTATTGGATGTAAAAGTCTTGCCTGCATTTATTTCATTCATTGCTTTCTTGACATGCACATCAGCCTCTATATCCACAATAAGTGTTTGAACTATCTCATATCCGTAGTTTGACATAGCCTGTAAGCATAGAAATGAACGATTGAATCATACTGCATTCAAATTTCATCTTGTTTGATATTTAAGAGATATTTTACAGTAATCAATTGACAATACACATCAATAAATAAATGAAACTGATATGAATATATCAACCTTTTCAAGTTCTTCAATAGCTTTAGCAACCTCATTCTTTTGCTCACAGATATCGTCTAGATTCATCTTTGGAATACTAGGATGAATAACTGTAAATCATACATGGAAACAAGGTAGTTTATAAGAGCACATATATTATATGATAATACAAATCACATTAATCTAAAAGACTACTACACCATTTCAAAGATCATATCAATCAAATTAATTTGAATCTTCACAAGGAAAACATAACATCCAGGCATCCAAAAATAATGGATGAAAATTCACAAACTAATTTTCTAAAATAAGCATTTCATCATATAAAAGGAACTACCAATATTAATATATTATCTCACAAATAGATGCAAATTCACAAATTAATTTTCTAGATTCAACATTTCATCATATAAGAAGAACTGTTGCAGACCTTTTGTGAGAGTATCAAGCACGCCGCTTGACTCCAAATATTTTCTGAAAGCTTCCTTCTTGGATTCATTTGTTTGCCATATAAGGATGACAAGCATTATCATAGAGCTTAAAAGTTACAAAAAAAATTATAAGAAATGTAAACCCTTCCAAGAGCAATGCCCATGTTTCAAATAGTTCCCACACCATTTCAAAAACAAAGTCGACCAACAAAGTTCCACAACTTATATTACCCAATAAAACCTTCAAGGGAATAATAGGACTCAATGGACACAAATAGATTTACTAGAGAAACAATGATAGAAAATTTGTAGACAATGTTTGTGGAATCCAACTAAACATTTGGCACACCAGGGCATTGGATGAGTAACAACATGCACAAGATAAGTCAATTAATAACCATAGAGGATGGTCAAATGAAAATCCAAAAAATTACAAACATCATAAAGAGAACCATCATTAAAAAGATTGCAATAGATTTGACCAATGAAGAAATGGAATGCTGTTATTCAGAGTTGTAATTCTTCTTTTAAGAGATCATCATTGTGCATGCATAGCTTCTTGGATTAGCCACCCTTCACTAGGTGCTTGATACTTAACTACATCAAGTCATCATTTGTAAAGACTTAAACAGATAGGCATTTAAATCTTCAACAGGTACAACCTTGTTGTGCAAGAGTTTTCACCACATCGCGCTTCTCTGCAGTATTATCTTGTGTTATTGCTCTATTTCTTAATGTTCAATTCTTGTCATTGAATTCATGCATATAATCATCTACAATTGCAGCACTAAAACAACTAATTTTTTAGCACATAAGGACTGTTTACTTAAGTAAATCCTAAGGGGACAAGTAAATTTATTCATGTGGGTGTATTAGGCTATTAGCTATAGAAAATCTATGCTACTTATAGATCCAACTGATATCTGATTTAACACTTCACCTACTCAAAAACACAAACCAATGAAATAATCCACATTAGGCCAAGAGAGGTTGATGCATTCAATATGAGAATACTTACACAAAATGAAGCCGAATCATGCTAGACAATGACAATGAGAAGTTGACTATTGGCCCTTCTAGTTTTTTATTTGATAGTTGCCTAACAATGACACATTCAAAATGCACTTATGAGCAAAGACCTAGAATGAATGAAATTGATTAAATAATGAAGGTATGTTAGTTTGAGCTTCACTTGGTTTCGAGAATACTTTAATATTCTCTACTTAACAAGGCCAACCATGTGAAGGTGGAAGCTCATCTGGCCTCACCCCCTCTCCCCCTAACATCAATCTAAATTCCCCATTAACATCTAATTACACACTTCATTCATCCATTTATGAACTATAACATTCAATCAATACAATCACATAACATTCATTAATATGATATAACATTAATTAATAGACAACACTAATCAAGAATTCATTAACCCATAACAATATTCATTAACATGACATATAATTCAATATTAATACACAACATTCATAGATAATTACTTAAAACAACTTTCTTTCATTATCCAACAAAGTTAATCAAACAAGTTTTATCAAAGAGCATTTTTAAGAAATCATTTCTTTTTTGGGTTTTTCTTAGATTTCTTATTTAGGTAAAGGTTGCAAGAGCATCAATATTATCTTCCTCCTCTTGTGGTTGTAATCTCAAATTATGATGCTTCCTCATGTCTCGAGGAGGATGACGTTGCTGCACTAAAGGGGGGTCTGCTGCAATAACAAGTAAATGGGTTAAATTAGCATACTTTTTTTACTGTTACATGTATTTCATTAACCAGTAGAATATAACATGCATTTTTCTTTACCTGACAATGCCACATCATCATGTACAATAACATTTTGATCTTCCGCCACCTCAACACGCTCAACATGTTCTAAAATATTCAAAAAAAGGTTACACGGCCAATTGCAATTAAAGATGTTAAATTCTATTAATAATTATGTAATTTATTTCCAATAGCAAATTAATACCTCCAACACTGTGATGCACATCATGGCCTTCGTCACACCCAGGTTATGTGGTAGGATTTGAAGGCTGTAGTGAAATGTCATGCACATTGTTATCATGAAATAGTCAATTTATGTTCGAAATTAACTATTCAATTTGATTTACTTTTCATTTGATGAATTTACCTGTGTCTCATCTGGTGCAACAGATTTTTCATTATGGCTTTGGGATTCTTGGTGTAGGGGTGCAACCATGATTGCATAGCCTTCCTTCAAGGCTATTCTCTTGTCTTCATCCATGGGCTCTACATTGAATTCTGTGCCTTGTATTTTTTGTTTAATATCGTCACTTTTACATGTATGATTTGATTAAACAGAATTGTTTGCAACCTTATATATAAAAATTTGATATAAAATTCCAATGTTGCTACTTACAAGTCGAGAGTGAAGTTTCATATAGCCACCAGAGCCAAGTTTGTGTTGGCCAACCTTTTTTAATCTCACTTGTGTGGCTTTTGATGTGTCTTGCAGTCTATGAAAAGTTTGAAACATGTTAGATTATATATTTACAAAGATCACTAATTAGTGCATGATTACATTCTACTTAATACTATCACTACATACCTTCTTTTGATGTCTTCTGGTTGAATTCCACTACCCTTTAGCCTTTTCTCTTTTGCATCTTCCATTATTTCATTCCACTCCATCGGTGGAATCATTGGAGGACACTCGTACTTTGGGTTATCCTTTAGAGCCCTTCTATATTGGTCCCTCATAATATTTATATGTTTGGATGCTCTTTTAAGATTCATGACTCTGTCAAAAGTTTTATTTCCAAAGAGGTCCTCTAAAGATTTAATGAGCTGATTTTTTAAGTCAGAATCCTGATCATTCCACCTTTTTTGAAAAAACAAAATTGTTAGATATCATAACTTTAATATAGTACAATAAATGGAAGATAAGAAAAATATTGTACCAATATTATGAAGCTACGTACCTTTTATGTATGGTGGGCCCAAATAGCTTCAATGTCATTTAAAAAAGATGATAATAAAAAACATCATTTCCTACAAAAATATCATGGGATTATCAGTCCAAAATGAGTTATGTATAAGTAAACTATAATTACACTGTAAATAATAGCAATTTTAAAGCACCTGGAAGCTTTGGTAGTTTTAACGGAACCATATTGTTCTTGTTCAACAATAATATTCCTACAAATGAACCAGTACTAGTAACACGAGCTGATCCAGGAAATGGTTGATCTTCACTAGTACTGGTCTGATTTGTTCTTGTACTAGGTGTAGGTGTATCTATTAGTGCACAAAATAGGTCCATGTAGTGTATAAAATTCACACAAGAAAAATAATCAATGCATGATTAGCACATAAAAAATATAGAAAAATAAGGTTTTACCACTTGTAGATGGTACAGAGGAAGATGTCTGCAAGCACCTTGTTTTGGACAATGCAGCCATTGAATGTGGAATGTTAATCAAAGGAGACATCTGCACTTCATCATGAGCTGAAGAATACATTGTTAGCAAAGACATTTGCAATGGATAAAGATTAAATGGGGTACTAGAAGCATCTCAAACATAAGTTAAGTCAATAATGCATACAAAGGTTAAATCAATGGTTAAAGGTTTAAGGATTATTTACATGAAGGCGGTGTAGTGCTACAACCCTCACCATATTGATGATGTTTCACACGTGTCAAAAAACCTTGTAAGAAGAACACATCATATTTTAGATCATGATCCATAAGATAGTATAAAATATAAACATCTATTGAACTTTAATTACTGCTTAAGATTAATTACTACTTACATTAATAGAATTGAATCTACGTGTCAATTCTTCTTCGAGTTCCTTTGACTCCTCAGTTTCGTTTGCTTCCATTATAAGGTTAAGAATTTCTTTACCATATTTAGTTTTTATTTGAGTAGCCATGAATACATGGTTAGAGTTAGATTCTACGTCATCTATAAATGCCACCTCAACTTCAGATCACAATTGATCTGCTACCTTTTTTGCTTTTATCTATTAATAATTATCAAGTTGTGACATCAATATTAGTAAAATTCTATCAAAATAACTCCAAAGCCATGAAGAAAAGAACATAATAATATGACATTTGTTTCTATATAATTTGTAGAATTACACTAATTAAGGTTTGCCTTTGATGAAGAAGGTGTACTATGAGGAACATCGCCGCCTGTATCTTGAGGTGGAATATCCATGTCGCCCTGTGACAAAGATTAGTAATTCTTAGCAATTAGAAGTGATTGGAGTCAATATTAATTCGAGGCAATTGGTTTAAATGTTATACTTACTAGTCCCATGATAGGGAATTTTTTTGTATCTACACGATTCAAATTGTAATCTATTAGAAGCTCTTCGCCTGCACTTATTGATTTTATCACACATACAAATACATGATTTCCCTCACGTGCCTCGAATATACAATTCAGACACTTATTATTTGACACAGGTTGAGAACTATTTATAAAACCTACAATATTCCCTGTTGCTTTTGGCCTTCCATCAATATACATAGTGAGCCTTTTAGTTTGATCATTTTCTTTGCATTGTATATAATTTGCTGACAATGCATACCTACGCATACTTTTTTTATATTGAACAATACACATCCAATTCTTGTAATTGTAACAAGGTCATACATACTCCATCAATTCAAAAACTTGATTATAACTGACCTTTATGCCATCCATGTAAAATAATCCCAAACCATGTAATGAAGATGGAGCTATGTGATATATCCTTTCGTTAACAGAAAAAGCAATATTAACTGGAGGTAGTTCCTTGGGTACCCATTCTTTCTGAAGATGTGTGTACCATAAGGGAACCTTCATGTTGCCTTTGGTCTCATTATCATAAGAACATGACCCCCCCTCAGCAAGGAAAAGTTGCATTCATTTATCAAATTTTCTTCTAATCTTTTGACCTCTAGTTGATCTCCCTATTTTAGACCTACTAGATGTCTCACTTTTGTCTTCTATTCTTGCATTTTCCTCACTTGAGGAAGACAGATCAGACAAATACCTATTTGGTGATGCCTACAATCCATCAAATGAGAGACATAGTAGGATCTATATATTTTTCTGACTAAAGATAAGGAAACCAAATAATAAATTATACTTGTCGATCCATGTCAAAGGCGTTAAATTTCCTACATATGTAAATCATTTATCTTAAGTTAACCAAAAATTACATGATATGTAAGCTACAAATTACATAGAAGACAAAATTTGCATGATGTAAAATATACTCCATGACTATAGAGTTCAACACATAATAACTTAATTCAAATCTCTATGAATAAATCAATACCTCATACGTGACATTGATCATACATTGACATACATTTCATTGATCATGTTATTGATCATCCTCCTCATCCATGTCACCATCATGACTATCATCATCATCATCATCATCATCACAACTACTATCATCATCATCATCATCACCATCACCATCATCATCATCATCACCATCATTATGACTATCATCATCATGACCATCATCATCATGACCATCATCACCTTGATCAACACCATCTTCATCACCATGATCATGATCATCACCATCATCACCATCAATATCGTCAGCATCATCGGAATCATCACCATTTTCTTCTTCTTCTTCTTCTTCTTCATCACCATCATCACCATCAATATCATCAGCATCATCAGAATCATCATCATTTTATTCCTCTTCTTCTTCATCATCACCATCATCATGACTATCATCATCATGACCATCATCATCATGACCATCATCATCATGACCATCATCACCTTGATCAACACCATCTTCATCACCATGATCATGATCACCACCATCATCACCATCAATATCGTCAGCATCATCGGAATCATCATCATTTTCTTCTTTTTCTTCATTGTGTAACAGTCATATGTGATCATCATTTACTTCATCTTCTAATTCTTTAGTATCTTCTTCTTCCATCACATTATACTGTACTGGCCTTCCTCTTGGATCATGTCTAACAACAAATGACCAACCCGGTTTATGTGGAATGACAAAGTAAAACACTTGCTCACATTGGCTTGGAAGAACATAGGGCTCATCTCCAACTGGCTCAAATGACCTTGTACTAATCATTGTAAATCCACTATCATGTTCAATAATAGTCCTATCAAGATCATTTTGATTCAGCCGTAGCCTATACCATTTGACGACAAATAGAACTAATTTGAATGAATTAAAGTCACACTCAAGTATATCATCCAAAATGTCATAGTATCAATTTTTAGATTGTTAAGGATGTATGTCATTTCTAGATGAAATATTAGTGACCTCAAAGACTGCACTTATCCCAGAATCACAAGTTTTCTTCATGTCGTCTAACTTTTTTATGCAAAATTTACGGCCATGGTAGTACATAGCTTTGTGGTGTTTGATCTACAATTATTCAAACATGTCAAGATTATTTACATCAATCCGTGAGTTGATATTAAACTTATGGGTCATGGTTAGTAAACTTATACGTACCTTTCTACCTCTTAAACCATATGCTAGATCAAGTACCATTGGCGTAACATTGAGATCTCCATTACAATGAGATTCTTTAACCAATGATGCAACACCATCCCATGTTAATGAGCGATATTTTCTTGAGATTGTTGAATCCATTCCATCATCCAATCAAGATTGTTTGCAATATACAAATGTAGTGCATCCTACTCACGACCAACTGTAAAGAAAACAAATAGACCGCTTAGAAACAACTTATATTGAAGATCTATAAGAATTAATAAACTACAATAACATCATATACTTACCTCTCACTTTCCTCAATCTACCTTTCCCCATCAAGTACTCCCCTTCAAATTTGTTAATAGAGTTGGGATCCCAAATGCGATATACATGGATATTTTCTACAAACTTGGAAAGATATTCACTAATATACACCATGGTCTAGTATACCATATATCCCTCCACCATAGAACCCTCAGGATGTGATATTTTTTGAACCAAGCCCTTCATAAATTTTAAGTGCCTCTCAACCATCCACATTGACCTAGTTTGTACAAGTCCCCACAATTCAATCTCCTTGACTAGATGTATGAGGTAGTGTACTTGAGCATTGAAAAAAGTTGGAGGTAGACACTTTTGCATTTCACACATAAGCTGGGGAATTTTTTTCTTCCAATATTTTATATCTTTTTTATCAATTTCTTTAGAAGATAACCACCTAAAAGAGATTCAACTCGCAAGAACATATAAATAAGATTTTAGATAAAAATATATAATAAATTACATAAAAAGTAAAGCAAGTCATAAATATAATAACACTTCTAACCTCATGAATTCTCCAAGATCATATATAACTTGTTTAACACTGTTGTCAAACTGGTCTAGGAGGGATAGAAGTAGGACTTACTACAATGATTAAAAAATGATCTTTTCAATATATTGTAAAATAATACAATAAAAAGTACATACAATTTTACAAATATATTGTAAATAGAGAATGTGACTTACCTTGATGAAGGTATGCCAATTATGTGTTTTCAACCCTAGCCCAAAATCACCTTTCTTTGATACAAGACTGCTTATATTTGCAGCAAATCCTATTGGAAATTTTGTTTTTTTATGACTTCTTTTAATGCATCACTTTGCTACTCAGTTAATAACCAAGGAAGGGCACTCATATTTATGTGGTCTCCATTGCTATTTGATTCAATGAAAGTTTTTAGTGCATTATTGGATTCATGAATGTCATTACAAATATTGGCCATTTTTTCTTTGTCATGCCTTCCATCCAATATTTTCCATAGTGTCTCTGTTACATTCTTTCCAATATGCATAGCATCAAACAAATGCATGATTGGGAGATCCTTGTAGTACGATAACCTACTAAATTAACTATGATAACTTTTTATTCCTCTAGGAAGTTGGTCATTGATGCCTTGATGACCTTCATGAGCATCAATAACATCATTAATAAATAAAAGACAATATCAAAATCTAAATTTCAAATAAAAATCATCAGATGGAATGACATTACCTCGGTGATTTAGTCTATTGTATTCCAACTTCCATAGACGAGGTGTCATTCTTCATGGCCTTGATGTCGTCTCTTCTTTCCCATTAAAAAGATGTTTTTAGATAGTTTGATACTTATGATTATTGTGGAGAAAGTTCCTAAACTCATCGAACACCTACTTTCCTAAACATCTTGAATGATGATATTTCATCTTCGGACCACAAACTGGACATGTGAAATTACCCTATGTCTGAAGACCTACAAGATATCGTACAATTGGATCATGTACAATTATCATGTACAACTTAAATATACAGCAATAATGTGTAAGCACTATAACATACCAAAAATACGTGACCTTAACATGAATATATAACATACCACAGAAATGAGTTAGCCAAGGGGCATCATGTATTGTCCATACAAGCATTGCATGGAATTGAAATTTTATTTGTCCTATTGGTCTAGAGATGTCATAGATAGTGATCCCATTCCATAAAATTAACAACTCGTCAATAAGGGGCTCAATCTACACATTCATATCTTTAACTTGGTACTTACCTAGTTGAATGAACAAAAACATTACATAATTATTATGACCATCTTGATGCGGTATTTATAAATTAATTTACATAACTATTAAATGAAAAAAATACCTATTACAATCATTGACAACATTATGTGCTCCCTCTTTATGGACATCCAAGGAGGAAAGTTATTGTTAATAACAAAAATAGGCCACATTAAGTAAGTAGATCTCATATCTCCAAATGGATTGACACCGTCCGCTGCCACTGAAATCTTGAGATTACGAGGTTCTTCTTTAAAGTGTGGCCATGTTGTTTCTATGTCTTTAAATACAGAACCATCTAGAGGTATTCACATAATGTCATCTTGACTTCTATTGTGTGCATGGTAATCCATAAATTGTGCCAAGATAGTGCACTTGAATAATCGTTGAAGACATGGAATAAGGGGAATATACCGAAGACTCTTGTGAGGCACCTTTTTTGTTATTTGATCTGACTGATATCTACTAGTATGACAAATATGGCATTCTATTGCAAATTCATGTTGTTTATGATATAGAATGTGATCATTGGGACATGCATGTATTGTCTGATACTTCATTCCAATTTGATTCATAATGGTAGATAATTCTCAGTACGAATGAGGAAAAATGTTTGATGGCGGTAAGAAAAACTCACCTATCAACCTACAACAACAAATATGAATTGTTAATATAATGAATCATAATGGTATGCTAACATTGAAGATGACAAAAATGGCATACCTTAGCATACGTGACATTGCTACATTGGATAAACCATTCATAACCTTGAAGTCCACCAACAACACTATAGTGGAGAGAAGAGTTGTTTGGGAGCCTTGGTATAGGGGCTCGTATGCCTTCTCAATTATAGCTATATCAAGACCATCTTCATCATCATTATCAGATGCGCTAGTACCATCATCATGATCATCTTGATCAGCTACGCCAATACCATCTTTTTCAATCATGTCCTCTGGCACATTATTAGCTATGCCAATACCATCATCTTCAATTGTGTTCTCTGCCACAGGATCATCTTCTTCCATGGGAGCATTATCGTCAACTTGGATATTCACACCTCCATGTTCCTCCAGTTGGAAATCCACATTCACCAATCGATGAAAATCGTGCCCCCCTTCAATGTCCATATTGCCTACAATGACTCTGGGATATTTTGATTAGAATTATTTGATTCTTTAAGCCCTTACACTTTTTGCAAGGACAATTACATTTTTCAATGTCTTTTCTTTGGAACTGAGACCACAATCTAGCCATTATCTCATTATTTTGTTCTGGGTTCATATTGCCAGGTGTGGACTTTCTTCACAGGCTATAAATATACAAAATGTAAACATACAAACATTAGTAGTATCTTGTATATGATAAAAATAAATAAAATATTATAAGATTATACAAGATTTACAAATACACACACAAATCATGCTCACTAGACCATGAAATATTCAAAAGGATAAGTATTTTGGGAGTTATTATTATTTTGGGAGTTACAAAAATCTCCTCACTAGACTACTAAATATGTGGATATTATTCTTGATGCTAAAGTAAATCAAAAGTGTGAAGTTGAAGCAATTACATCTAATTCATTGCTTCCTATATATAGTTCGCTACTGTTGGGTATAATTCACAGATGTTTGTGTTGAATTTTTTTTTTCATTGGATGAAGAGTTTCATATTTCATTTATATGATTCTTTACCTCCCAAAAGACATGTCTCCTACTTGGCTGACTAGGCATAGTTGGCCAACTAGCATATAACAAATTTATTTTAGTTCTAATAGATCCCTAGGGAAGTCACGTGAACTATAAAGGTAAGTATTGTAATTAGTAGACAAGGGTTGGAATTTTATCCAAGGAAGACTTTACTTCAATTTACACTTTAGTTTGTAATTAGATATTATAGAGAACATATTCTAGAGTTGTACAGTCACATTGTCTAGTCTGTAAAGATATATAATATATTTTTGCAAAAGAAACTTACAATTGAAGATAATAACACATCAAAATTTGCATTGTAGTGGAGGTGATTCCATACCTAGTACAAATTATTTCCTCTAAAGCTTCCAGATGGCCTTTCTCTAAGAGCTGCATTAAGGCATTCAATTGAGCATTAATGCATTAATTCCCATCTATATCTAGGTTTGCATCACACATGCTTAAGGAAAAAGTTCCTAATACAACTGAAGAGAGTAATTAATATGGAAATTGAATCAAATGTAAGCAACATATGGAATTAATTTTCAAAGACAGTGACAATTTAAAAGAATTGGAAAAATACAGTGTACAAGCATGATAGTGCGCCATGGGAAGTCACAATAAGTATGAACCCATAGAGGATTTTCATTGTTTCCTAAAAGAAGATCATTTTTAGAGTGAGATTTAGCTACATAGAGGTGAAGCCATGACATACAAAAGGTAAGAGAATCTCAAAGTTTCTGACATATAATGCTATCATGTCAAAAGGACAACAAAGTGTAGTTTTTAGAACAATGGAACAACCGTCTCTCTTAAAAGGAACAACCATCATGTTATAGAGTTATTGAATATGGCCATTATCATGAGATCATAGGGAAAAACAAATCTATCTACTATTAATGAACAATTTCTTCTATAGAGGCAATTTTGAATTCTATGCTCATGTGAAAAGGAAATGTCACTCAATTTGAAGTCCTAATAGAATAAATACAATAAGAAGACATTGACATACCATGCCTTAAATCGACAACAATCATAATAAGAAGATGGAACAACCACAAGGTACAAGCATGTGCAAGTTGTAATAATTGGAGATAGGTTAAAGGTTAAGTACAATAGTAGAGCACAACCATGATAAAATTAATGAAAGTGCCATAAAACACCATGATATTTATAATAAAAAAATAGAGAAAAGAGACAGTGTAGAAAATGTTTACATATTTCGCTTAGTTTGTTCAAGATTATAGTTTGTTCAACCTCTTCCCGTAAAAACCACATGTATACTTTAGTTAAAATAGTTTAGTTTTACAACATGAACAATAACTGATTTCTGATTTGCCAGTAATTTTTTTATTAATAACAAGTTAACAACAATGCATTGCCTTTAGTTCTACTTCAAAAGTTAATATGTGAAATTTTGTCAAAAATTTAATAGTACATAAAGTACATCATATTCTTGCATGAATTGAATTGAGAATACAAATCCACTTAACAATGATTATACTTGTATTGATATTATTGATTTTTAAATTAAATTTACATAACATCAAAATAAATACACTCTAGAAACTAGAAATTAAAAACTCCATTGTTCCAGATTATAGAGATCATAACAGTGAATGTAAACTATGTTCAAGGAATGAAAATGTAATTTGATTTGAAATCTGCCAGTCACTGCTCGTGAGGGTACAGTCTGACTATATTGTTGACAAACGTTTATTTTTATGGTTGATATGGATTCAAATGATTGCTAGGATATGGTGTTACATTTCATTGGAGTTTTGAATACTTTTGTGCACATTTGGAAGGCATAATATTTTCACTTTTATTGCCCAATCTAACTTCAACATTATTTAATGAGATGTAATATGAATTTTTTTAATGAATTTAGACATGTTTTCATATCTCGAGTTGGCTGATTTTTTTTGAAATTTTTGGTGTTTGGAAAATGTTAAGCTTGAAAGCATGCTAATAAAAACTTGTCATTTTTTAGTTAGGAGGTGGTAGGCTTAGAATAGTAATTAAACTTACTCATTTTCAGGTAATAGCTGATGAGCAACAAGGTGGTCCTGTCCTGTGTTGTAACACATGGAATGACTAAGTATTAACATGTTCTATAGTTCCCTAATCCATTAATGTAATGAGAAGGAAGAATGTTTGGGTGATCACCATAATTTATAGAGGAAACTTAATGAATTTTCTTGGTATGCTACAACAGTAGCCATTTGGTCTAAAGGAGGAACATAGATTATGATTTGGATCATCTTATAATGATCATCTAATGGTGAAACAACTACCTATTGGACCTAGAAGTGATTGAAGATAGGATATTTAAGAATACCCTGAAGCTTCAGTGGTTACAACTGAAGCTCTTGTAGGCCCAACCAATTATCAAAATAGAATAATAATGTTGATTCAAACCATGGACAATGGTTCCAACCAACACAATCAAAAATCATTAGTCTCTAAATTTCTTCAGCCACATGATGATTCTTCTAACTACCAATTTCCTTGAATGGGATTTGTAAAGTTCCAAGTGACACTTTTCTTCATAGACATCAACTGGTTGCTGATATTTAACCTGATTCCTGATTCCCTTCAGGATCACAATCTTTATTTGGTTTTAAGCCTACAATTGTGTTCCTCCCTTCAATCTGTTATTGGATTTGGGTCAAGGTTGTTTTGCATAGAATTCACTATCTTCTAATTTGTCACACTAAATCTTCTAACTAACTTTAACCACTCTACTCCAGCACTATCGACTGTCACATAGACACTCTAATCTAGTTGATCAAGTTAGATTAGGATCATTTTGAATGGTCTAATGGTGGGTCCTTACAATGGTTATTGTCATTTAGAATTATTCAATGTTCTTGAGGCTTTCGAATTTAACTAAGCCTTGAATCCAGATCATTCCTAAGACGTTGCTGCAAGCATTTTCTTACTTTGCTAGTTAAACACATAGCATATATCTAACTAGGGCATCAATCTTGAAGTAGCGTAGCTACTTCCCCCAAATCTGAGCACTTAGGTTATTAAAATTCATTTCCTTGGCTTACTTCTCACCCAATGGCATTGGAGACCAATGGAGAAATCACAAGTCAGGGTACACTCTCCATGAAAAAGTCGACTAAGGAGTTTCCAGGCTGGTCTAATAGAGAGTTTGGTATCTCGCGGGAACAACAAAAAAGTTTCAATAAAATATTTGTAGAACTAACAAATGAACTTCAAAACCGTGGATGCATTGAAGGTTAAACTTGCATAGATGTTCAATATATCCACTCACTTCAAAAATTGACAAGGCATAGATGTTCATTACGCAACTAAATATGTAAAACATAGATAAAACTAATCAAGTGAACATCAAGAACCGTGAATGTATCAAATGGACTTGCAAGGGTGTTTAGTCTCTACATTCCCTTCACAATAGAAAACCTAACAAATACCCAATACATGATGCCCTGGCACATTGCTCACGGGCCCTACGTAGGTAACCAATAAAACAATGCCAAACAAATGTAGAGTAAGGAAATCCTTACAGGTGGTCCTCCTTTTACAACAAATCACTGTGGCAACCCTCGACGTAGGCAGACTGTCCTCCTTTTACACCAAATCACAGTGGCAACCCTTGCAGGCAAGTGGTCCTCCTTTTACACCAAATCACAGTGGAAACCCTCGTAGGTAGGTGGTCCTCCTTTTACACCAAATCACAGTGGCAACCCTCACAGGCAGGTGGTCCTCCTAAAACTCTCACCAAATAATAGTTCAAACAATCGCAGGCTCCAACTCCTTTGCACGCTCCAAGTGAAAACCAAACAATGAAATGAGACATGAAATCTTTTTTCTTTTTAAAGTTATGTCCATGTTGGTCGAAATTTTGACTAACATGGGCATGGATTAAAAAAAAGGAAGTTTTCCTTCTATAATCCGACCAACCTAAACCTCTTTAATTGATTGTCAAAAATTTTGGTAGAAAAATGAGGTCAAATGTAGTAGTGTTTATTACCTCATGTGTTTCTCCTGCTCTTGCGTTGGGTGATAAAGGTGATGGCCTTCTTAGACAATCAAGAATCCTAACAAAATGGAAACATAGATGATTCATGGGAAATCACCAAGGGGGTTGTGAAAGCTAATTAATACAAGTTAATAACATATATAATTAAGAAACACAAAAAAAATTAAAAATACATATATCATAAGCAATACTGAATGGAAAAAACATGAAATTCAACGATGAAACCCTTAGATATAGCTTTCAATTGCCTACATCAACTAGAAAATTTTGATATGCAACATTGAAGAGAAAGTTTTTACAAATAAAAAATATAATAGCCTACTTACAAGTTGTCGTATTGTTGTAAGTATGGAAGATCAAGTAACGTGGAGGTTGCTAAAGTGAAAATTAAATATATATTGAACAAATGCTTACCAAAGCCTCATATGATTCTCCTGTACTCCTAGGAGGCATCGTCACTAATGAAGCAACTATGAAAATTGCCTATATGAAAAATGAAAAGAAATGTTATAGTCATAGATGAAGGATTTAGGGATTTCAAATGAAAAATAATGCAATCAAACATGATTTGAGAAGAGGGTTTCAAATAGGAAGAGGAGATGAAAGTGAAGATGAGGATGTTACATAGTTAAAGTTGATGCAAAATTAGAAGATAATGAAGATGAACTTGAACAAGTTAGATTGTTAAAAGCCATAGATAGACATACCTCTTCCCTCTCGTGAACTTCAGGTATATCAGGTGCATTCATGAATTTTGTAAGCCCCAATTATTTTTGCATATAGAAGAGACAAAAAATATTTTAAATTAATATACATCTACATGTTTAATCATAATACATTTCAACAAATAAATTCTCAATCGTGCTTCAATAAACCATTTAATCTTTTCAAACTATTGCGTGAATTAAAATTTTCTCAATTACCCTTTGACATTTAGGTGTTTGTGTGGATGTATTTTGTCATTTTAGTGTATTAGAGGATGCCTTTTATCCATGAGATATCTTGGACCTAGGTGGGTTACCCTAAGAGAAATAAAATTAACATAAGAGATATCAATATATAATATAAAATATATGTTAAAAAACCTAAATTTAAATAACTCACATAGATTTAAAAAATGTAAATAAGAGGCGTCAAAAGCATGACATCATTAATCTAGGAAATATAATCCTCTAACAACCCCTATCAAACATCAAATACATATATATTAGAGATTTAGTAGATATTATCAAAAACTATTTTAAACTTAAGGTATTATTCTATTATTAACATATTAATTTTTTGTTTATCTCGAGTGTTGAAGCTATAGGAACACAAGAAGTGGAAGGACTATAATGTGGTGTACTTGCACTAGCTAGTGCACCCTAAAATGCATATTATTTATTTATCAATTTAAATTATTCTATAAATAAAAAAATATTTACATTTATAAGTTTTAAGTGATTAGTAAATAAAATATTATAAATACAAATAAACACACCTACACCTGCTATCCATTAGAAAACACCATAGTTATCAGGTCATCTATGAGTGCCATATCCTCTATAGTGGTAGTAGGCTGTGTATTTTAATACTATAAGGTCCAAGATTACTGAGAGGAGGGGTGAATCAATAATCTATCATATCTGAAACTTTTCACAATTCTTTCAACAAAATTAACCACATTCATCAACTTTAAACTTTATGCAAGCAATAAAAAAATTAAACAAACAAACATCCAAATATGCAACAAAGAGACCAACATTTTTATTGTGGAAATCATTATTAAGGGTAAAAACCATGGTGGGAATTAGCACCCACTAATAATCTGCACTCTTTTTAAATGTTCCCTGTTAAAGGCCTAGCCCTATTAGGAGCATTACAAATGCTTGGTTAGGAGAAGACCTTGTTAGGATTCACACGGTTAAGGGATTTACCTCTACCCCTATTAGGAGTTTTACCCTATTAGGATTAACCTTGTTAAAGGATTTCAAACCCTAATTAAAGAGTCATTTGGTTAAAGGATTTACAATTCATATATGTTAAATTCTATCTGGTTAAGGGATTTTCTTGCAAAACCTATTAGGACTCAACAATTACAATGATCTATGTGTAACACTTCTCCTTTACTTGTTTATATCCAATTAAGCACAAACACTTCTTCTCTTGTAGACAATCTTCACTTGACCACACCTTCGCATCCATGATCTACACTTACATAATTCATTGATTTACCTATAAATATATTACATGTTCATGAGGGCCCAATCTGACTTAGAAAACATATTATACTTGAATTAAAATCATTCCTACTTGATCCTTGAACCCTAAAATGTATTACCAATCTAGAATATTCATTTACAAATTTAGGTCAACCTCAAGATTCATCACACATTAATTTAAAACAAGAACAATCAAACTTTATTTGACTTCCCCAACATGCTTCCAAAACCTCATAGATTGGATCACCTTGCACAATGTCACAGTAAGTCATCATTACAAATTTTTTAGGCCATGTAACCATGACACCTAGATCACAAAGAGACCTACTATAGCTAACTGCATCATCACCAGTCACCAATATAACATCAACTGCTCAAACATTTTTCTAACTTCCATAGAATGATCTTTTGTCCCTTGAAACTATACCTTCCAGTACACCAATCAATTTGGGATCATAGCCTCAACAACATATCCTAGTCAACATAAACATATCATGACCACAACACTTGGATCCATACCGATTTGATAGAACAATAAAATCATTCACTATCTATCATTGTCTATTCTTTAGTCTATCCTGATGACCGTCAATCGATCATAACTCATTTCATCCTTAATTCAATCATGCACGATCATACAAAATGCACATAGAGATATCCCCGAGTCTCCAAAAAAAATCACACACTCCAATTCCTTCACATACTCACTGCACATTGGATTCATCAGACAAACACTTATCAACTCACTGTCAACCAACACAGTACTTAGTTGACATCAATGGAAACACAATAATTGATCTTCCTATCATAAAACCTATACCAATCACACTTATCATCCTATGCATCACTTATGCCAACAATCTACCCCTTTGGCATTGATGGCAACACCACATCAATACTACATTGATCTTCCTGGCCTTCTCCTTCAAATTATTATTTTCCTTCTCCTCCTGTGATTATATCTTGTTCTTTTAGTTATCTTCTCCTCAAAATTGAATTATTTTCTCTTCTCCCCCTTTGAAATTTTTTCCAAAAGCACCACATAGGTCACCTACTTCTATAACATCTTCCTTTTCCTCTAGCTCCTCTCCCTAAGGAGTAGTCCCCTTTAACATCAATCCACCATTAAAAGATATTCAATGAGTCCACTGGATTGATGCTAACACAAATATCTTAGTTCTATTAAGGTAGGGGAATAAACCCTAACTTACTTCTCAGATACTCAAAAAGTATCCTTAGATAACATCTTAGTAAATATATTTGCTAGGTGCTCCATGGTTGGCACATATTCCAACTTGACTACCTTTTCTTGCACTTTCTCTCTTAAGAAATGATACTTGATTGCAATATGCTTAGTCTTAGAATGTATTATTGGGTTTTTTGAAATATTGATTGCACTAGTATTATCACAAAATATAGTCATCGGTTTAGTTACCTTCTCTTTGATACCTTTTAGGATATACTTCATCCATGCTATTTGTGTACAATTGATAGGTGTTGCTACATACTTAGCTTCTATAGTTTATTGGGAGATGCAATTTTGCTTCTTACTTGTCCATGATACAAGTCTTCCTCATATAAAGAATGCTCCTCCACTTGTACTGTTTATATCATCAATGTTTCCAACCCAATCTGCATCAATAAAAATACTCAAAGAGAAATTACCTTTTTTAGCATACCAAAGTCCATAGTCTTTTATCCCTTTCAAGTAGCTAAATATTATATTCATCACTACCATGTCATATTCCTTAGGATCAACATGAAATATGGCTACTATTCCAACTACTTTTGCAATGTTTGATCTAGTATGAACAACATAATGTAACTTACCAATCATGGATCTATATAGAGTTTCATCCACTACACTTGACTCATCATCCTTAGATAGATTGCATCCTATCACCATGGGGGCTCAAACTGGTTTAGAATCTTATATTCAAAAAGTCTTTAATACTTCCTTTATGTACTTGGATTGAGTGATATAGATACCATCCTTTAATTGTGAAATCTGCAATCTAATAAAGAACTCAATTTCTCCTATCATTGACATCTCAAAATCCTTCATTTCTTTAGAAAATTCCAAACTCATTTCATCATTTCCTCCAAAGATTATGCCATCCACAAACACTTCAGCTAATAGTATCTTATAACCTTCAACCTTCAAGTACACATTGCTATCTTCACTTGTTCTTATGAAATTAATATTGATGAGATAAGAGTTTAATCTTTCATACCATTCTCTAGGTGCTTGTTTAAATCCATAAAATGCCTTTTTTAGCTTACACACCATATCCTCATCCTTTTTCAATTCAAACCCATCTGATTGTTCTATGTAAACCTCTTTTTCAAGAATCTCATTTAGAAAAGAAAATTTGACATCTATTTGAAAAAATTTAAACCTCTTATAGGCAGCACAAGAAAGTAAAATTATTACCCTTCAAGTATTTCCAAAGGAGAAAATGTCTCTCCATAGTTGATTCCTTCCTCTTGTGTATAACCCTAACACACAAGTCTTGCCTTATTTTGAACCACTTCTCCATCATCATTCAGTTTGTTCCTAAAAACCTAGTTTGTACCAATCACATTCTTACCTTTGGACCTATGAAAAAGTGTGCATGTGTCATTCTTCTCAATCTAATCAAGCCATTTCCTTTTTACATTCTTTACTCTTCAAGGATTCCTTCACATTTTTAGGCTCAAACTTTGAAATCATACATGTAATTTCTATGATATTTCTTCTAGTTTTCACTCCTGCATCTTTATCACCAATAATTTGATCAATAGAATGTTTCAATTTCACATACCTTGGAATAAGAGGTTTAGGTCTAGGTGCTTTTCTTCTTGTTCCATTGATTAAACCACTTCTTCCTCATTGTTGTTTTCAACAGTTTCTTTCTCTTGTGGTTGCACATACATAAATTCTTGATCATTTTCCAGTTCTTGCTTGCTTGCTCCATCATATTTCTCTAGATATTCATCTATCTTCACATTTTCAATTTCAACCATCTTGTTAGTCCTTTTATTGAAACACTTATAGGCCTTTATTTTAGTAGAATATCCCAAGAAAATACCGTCATCACTCTTACGATCAAACTTGCAAGTGAAATCATCATTTTTTATATAGAATTTAGTACCAAAAACTTTGAAATATCTAGCACTAGGTAAATGACCATACCATAATTCATCAGGTGTCTTACCGGTTCCTTTCTTCACTAATACATGGTTCAATGTGTAGACTACAGTGCTAATTTCTTCTCTCCAATATGACTTAGGTACATCACCTTGAATCATCATTGTCTTGGCAACATCAACTATAGTTCATTTCCTCCTTTTAGCAATACCATTCTGCTATGAAGTTCTTGGTGCTGACATCTATCTCTTGATTCCATTCTCCTCACAATATTGAACAAAATATGATGAAGTAAACTCCCCCCCTCTGTCTGATCTTAAGCACTTCAAGATTTTACCTATTTTATTCTCAACAAGTGCTTTGAAATCTTTGAACTTGTAGAAAGCTTCATACTTATCCTTTAAGAAAGTCACCCACATCATCCTTGAGTAGTCATTAGTAAAAAATATGAAACATTTATCACCATGCTAAATTTTTGTCCTCACAGGACCACATAGATTAGTATGCACTAAATCCAATATATTCTTTGATGAAAATGAGTTGCTACTAAAACTAGAACTAATTAACTTACCCAATTGACATTCCTTACACATCATGTTGTTTGGTTTAACTAATTGTGGCAAACCTATAACCACATTCAACTTACTAACTTTGACCAAACTATCAAAGTTCACATGAAAAAATCTTCTATGCCACAACCAACCATCCTTAACCCTATCCACCAAACAAATGTTAATTATAATGTTCAGATGGAATAAATTTCCTCTAGAATACCTACCAGTTGTAATCAGATCACCTAATCCTTCAAGTATCCTACATACACCTCCTTTTAACTCTATTCTATAACCTTTTTCATTCAACTAACTCATACTCAAAAAATTGTGTTAGACCTTCTACAAAATAGACATCATCAACATTAATCTTACCATTCAAAGAAGTTTTACCTTTTCATTTTACCAAGAAGGGTGTATTGTTACCGAACCTAAGCACACCACCATCAAATTATTCAATCTTAATGAAATTAATTCTATCACTGGTGATGTGATGAGAGAAACCAATGTCAATGACCCAATTAGTGGCTTGATCCATGTGAGAGACTAAGGCCTTTTCACCTTCTGTAACATCCTCTTTCACTACAACAAATACTATCTCTTCTTATTCATTATCTTCTAATTCCTCATCAATCACACCTTCATCTATTGCAACATAACATTATTTATTTCCTTTTTCCTTCAATCTTCTCAAATTTTCCTTCTGCTCACCTAGGACACCTAGCAGAAATATGTCCAATCTTATTGCATGATAAACACTTCAAAGGTAACTTGCCTTTGTACTTATCGGTACCTCTAGGAAGTCTTATTGCAAGTAATTATTCAAGTTCCACTTGATTCTTCTCATCATCAATGATACATTTAAAATCACTAGAATAACTTGACATGCAGGCAGATTCATGACTTATCTATTTTCCTTTATTTTTTGATGCTAATACCAGAGAGGCCTTGAAAGCTGCTTCAAATCTAGGAATATTGTTATCAAAGTTACTCAACTCAAAAGCAGTAAGCTTACCAATCAAATCATCAATAGAGACATTATCTATTGTCCTCAAATCATGAATTGTAGAAACTCTAATGACATATGCAGGTAGTAGAGTCCTCAACATTTTACTTACCACATCTTCTTCTTCAATGGTACCGCTGAAAATCTTGATAGAACCAACAACTTATTTTATCCTTTGACCATATTGAGAAATGTTTTCTCCTTCAACCATTTTCATGTCATCCTATTTACCCTTTAGACTATCTACCCTGGCTTTTTGCACATGCTTTTCTCCACCATAGATCAGTTTAAGCTTTTCCCAAACGTCATGAGAAGTCTCTAAACCATGTATATCAATATATTAAGTGTCAGATAGAGTACTCATTATATCCTCCAATGCTTTCATATTCTCCCGCTTCTCCTTCAATTGATTTTCAATAAGAGTTATAATAGGAACAACATATTTGATCTCAACATGATTTTAGAATTGTCACACCATAACTTTTAGATAAATCTTCATCTGATCATTCGATATTGCGTAGTTATCTCTTGTGAACTTAGGACCTTCCTTCTTCATCATTGGATATTTTTCTTGAGCTGTTAATCTTACCACAAAGAGGACTAGCTTCTCTGATACCAATTGTTAATACTATAAGGTCCAAGATTATTGAGAGGGGGGGGGGTGAATCAATAATCTATTAGATTTGAAAATTTTCACAATTCTTTCAACAAAATCAACCACATTCATCAACTTTAAACTTTATGCATGAGATAAAAAAAATTAACCAAACAACCATCCAAACATGCAACAAAGTGACACCAATATTTTTTTCATGGGAACCCTAATTAAGGGTAAAAAACAAAATGGGAATTAACACCCACTAATAATCTGCACTCTTCTAAAATGTGCCCTATTAGGAGAAGACCCTATTAGGAGATTTACCCTGTTAGGAGTAATCTTGTTAAAGGACTTCAAACCCTAATTAAAGAGTCACCTTGTTAAAGGATTTACAATTCAAACCTGTGAAAGTCTACCTAGTTAAGGGGTTTTCTTGTAGAACCTATTAAGATTTAACAAGTATAATGATCTAGGTGTATCACTTCTCCTCTGCTTGTTCAGATCCAATTAAGCACAAACACTACTTCTCTTGTAGACAATCTTCAATCTTCACTCGACTGCACCTTTGCATCCATGATCTGCACTTACATTATTCATTAATTTACATATAAATACATTACATGCTAAATAGGGTCTAATCCAACTAATAAAATGTATTACACTTGAATTATAATCATTCCTGCTTGACCCTTGAACTATAAAATGTATTACCAATCTATAATATTCATTTACAAATTTAGGTCGACCTCAAGATTCATCGCACATCAATTTAAAACAACAATAAAAATTTATTTGAATTCCCCAACATGCTTTCAAAACTTGATAGATCATATCACCTCAAACAATGTAATGTCAAGTCATCATTAAAGATATGTTATGCCACATCACCATGACACTTGGATCAAAAAGAGATCCACCACAACTGACCATATCATCATCAGTCACCGATCTAACATCAATTGTTCAAACATTTTTCTAAATTCCATAGAACAATCTTCTGTCCCTTGAAACTATGTCTTCCAGTGCACCAATCAACTCATGATCATAGCCTTGACAACATATCCTAGTCAAGATAAACATATCACAACCATAACACTTGGATCCATACTGATTTGATAGAACAATCAAATCATTCACTATCTATCACTCTCTTTTCTTTAGTTTGTCCTGATAACCTTCAATCGATCATAACTCATTTCATCCTTAATTCCATCATGAAAAACCATACATAATGCATCTAGAGACATTCCTAAGTCTCCAACAACAAGTGTACACTCAAGTTCCTTTACATACTCACCACACATTAGATTCATTAGACAAACACTTATCAGCTCATTGTCAAACAACACAATACTTAGTTGACATCAATGACAACCTATACCGATCACACTTATCATCCTCTACATCAGTTATGCTAACAATATAATCCCATAGTCTGTACATAAATGGGACATGGAACCATCCTCATTCTCATCGGTATCTACCTTAGAACATATATGATGACATATGGGACACATATGATCGATGACATCACTATAAATATATGGTGCAACTGGTGATGAGGTAGGTGATGAAGGTGTTGGATCATCCTATGGTCCAAGAGGTTGTATTAACTATGTTCCATGTTGAATGATGACATCAGTCAATTATGTAGCTTCCTAGACAGTGTGTAACTCCATAGACTCCTTCAACACTATTGGGACCGTGACATGAACCATGGGTTTAACAACTAGAGAAAACCTATTTCAGGGGTCTACCACCCTCCAAGTCCTTGGTCTATCCTAAGTAGAGCCTCTTCCTCTACCTTGGAACTCTCTCATGTCAAATTAGTTTGGTCATTTGTTGAGGATAAACTCACAATATAATTTTATCAAAAATTACAAAGGAACCTCATAATTGTTACAAGATGGTTGGTCAAAGAACATATACCACCTATCCCAAAAAAACATTTTTCATTTGCACATGATTACACCAATGTATAGGAAACCTCTTTTAATTATGAGGCAAGGTTTCATTAGTTTTAGGCTCAATAAAAAGAGAACATATGTCATCTTTACTTATGAGTTTTATTTTCACCTCATCATATGACAACCCAGTAAATTAGAATGCACGATATCTATCCCTATATGTGCCCCATTTTGTAACTTGTTTGGATACCTCCTTGGTGATATTGACCATTAATTCTAAGGTTGTAGATAGGGATGAATGATGCTCATGCTAGGAGGTTTTCAACCTATTCACAATGTGAGAAATTTGGGTTGTATTTTGTGATAGGTGATTTATGAGATCCTTTTGCATGGTTTGTACAGGGTCTACTAGAGGAGATGTAGGGTTTTAAGGCTCTTAATGTTGAGGGGAAGTGTTTTGGGGCTCTTGTGATGTTGAGGGGCAAGGTTTTGAGGGCCCTTGGGTTGTTATTGTTAGATCTAAGGAAACAGACAACTAGGAGGGTTGAATCAATTCTCTCAAAACTTTAATAGCTTCAAAACCCTTAAACCCTTATTTGTAATCTTAATGAATTAAAATTGAATGCATGAATCAGAAACGCAACCAAAATACATAACACAAAGATTTTTTATCATGGAAACAAGGGGAAAAATGATGGTGTGGATGGAACCCACAATAAGACTATACCTTGTTAGAAGTATAAATTATTACAAATGAGGAATGCGCATGCATTCAGGCACACTACCTAGAGCTCACTACTCAAATACAAAGGGAAACAACCCAAAGGAAGGATCACTACCTTACAAGACCACTACAATGGTCAATCAGACAACAATATGAGATTTATGAACTGTATAATGACATCTACCCTATGCCTATGTCAATTCCAATGAAGCACAATCAGATCTCTATTCAAATCCATTTCCCACCTCCAGACAAGTGACTCAACCCTCAAAAGATCTACATACTTTCTATCCAAGAAATTACATGCATCTGCAAAAATAAATTTTACCCTAAATCCATATATGAATCATCAACCTTGAAAGATAAAAAAGGTTGAAAAAACCCCAATTTAAAATCACAAATCCTTATGCCAAAAGTTACAACTCAAGTTCATGTTTGATTTCCAAATCATAAAATGGATCCTTATCATCAATCTCAAGCACATAGAACCACTATAAATCTCAGCTCATGCAATTCCCCTCCAACCCTAACATGTCCTTGATATGATTGTTGGAAGTTAGGGAGTTTTATAGGGACTTGCATACTTGTTTTGATAAGAGTATGATCCTTCTTGAGATGTTTACATAACCCATTCTATTCCAACTATCATAACTTCACAAACTAGTTTGGGAAATGATAAATCTTTTTAGGTATATTCCTTCATGAGTATTCATCTCTTCTTATATGTCCATAATATTTTATACCTAAATGTTGAGCCTACTTGATAGATGTATATGTTACTATGTGAGGTAATCCTTATCAATGATTATGATAATCTTAGATAAATTAATTATAATGACTAGAGGGTTAATTGTGATACCCACCTCGATGAAACTACTTGTTATACATGAGATTGGACAAGATTGTGATATCTTATCATTTGTGGACTGTGTGTTCCCAATTACTAGACTTAGATGATGAGACATTATAGGATTATGCCTTTCCTTTGAATAATATGTTCATGATCATTATATTTTAAGTTTACTTATACATGATCTTGGTTGTCTCTTTGGTTGATTATGAGATTCTTCTGTTAGGAATGGGAACATTGAGAGGGGGGGTGAATCAGTGTTCACTATATTTAATCTTTTTCTTTACTCTTGAAACTTAACTTGAATGCTAAAATACTAAAATGAACATCAACATAATCAAGAGACATAAACACAACACATAACACCAATATGGTTATGGGGAAACCCAAATAGGTAAAAAACCTAGTGGGAATTGACACCCACTAAGAAGTGCACTAGTGTCTTATGATCCTTGTTAGAAGATTTGCAACCCTGTTAGGAGTTTTTCTTTACAATGCTTTTAGTATAGTTACCTTGTCAAGGGTTGGACCCTGTTAGGGGCGGGGACACACTATCCTAGAGCTCACTGCTCAAGTGGTGAAGGCTACAACCTTCTGATCTCAGATACACACTATATCTGCTGGATGAACTGGTGTTGTGACATTGCTTGTTTGATCAATTCCTTTGATGCGCTGATGCTTTGACCTCTTAAAAAGATCTAATACATTCTTACTTCTTTTTGCACACTTCTACTCTACTTATCTTGTCTCTATTTTCACTTCCATACTTATTACAAAGGGCGCATCTCATATTTATATGGGCTCACCAAAATAATTGACTAGGTCAACTTATAACCGATTACATACAACGCTTCCAAGTGAATTGGCTCAAGCCTGTTTACAAACAAACATAATTACATGTCTAAAAATTAATTACAATAAGTGCATAGCCTTTACAAAAAAATATTATAACCGCTAAACAAAATACTACCAGTCAGCTGCATACTCTGTTTTGTTTTGGCATTCACTGTTTGTGTAACTTCAACTGTCTGTATCTTTGTCATACTATATCTTCTGATCATGTGATCTTAGAATTAGCATGAATATAATCTTACCATCTTATCTTCTAGGGCGCATACCATAATTCTATCACATGCACGTGTGTTGATGCTCTGATCTACTGGTGCTCTGTTAACTATCCAGTCTTATGTACTTAGCTGAATTCTGATCTTCTGATAATGTGCATTGACTTTAAAACACTATATGACTTTGTTTCCATAATGAAAACACTATATTTATTCACATACAATAGTATAGTCAACTACTTGTTATACTTGAGATTGGACAAGATTGTGATATCTTATCATTTGTGGACTATGTGTTCCCAATTACTAGACTTAGATGATGAGACATTATAGGATTATGCCTTTCCTTTGAATAATATGTTCATGATCATTATATTTTAAGTTTAATTATACATGATCTTGATTTTCTCTTTGGTTCATTATGAGATTCTTCTGTTAGGAATGGGAACATTGAGAGGGGGGGTGAATCAGTGTTCACTATATTTAATCTTTTTCTTTACTCTTGAAACTTAACTTGAATGCTAAAATACTGAAATGAACATCAACATAATCAAGATACATAAACACAACACATAACACCAATATGGTTATGGGGAAACCCAAATAGGTAAAAAACCTAGTGGGAATTGACACCCACTAAGAAGTGCACTAGTGTCTTATGATCCTTGTTAGAAGATTTGCAACCCTGTTAGGAGTTGTTCTTTACAATGCTTTTAGTACAATGACCTTGTCAAGGGTTGGACCCTGTTAGGGGTGGGGACACACTATCCTAGAGCTCATTTCTCAAGTGGTGAAGGCTACAACCTTCTGATCTCAGATACACACTATATCTGCTGGATGAACTGGTGCTGTGACACTGCTTGTCTGATCAGTTCCTTTGATGCGCTGATGCTTTGACCTCTTAAAAAGATCTAATACATTCTTAATTCTTTTCATAGACTTCTACTCTACTTATCTTGTCTCTATTTTCACTTCCATACTTATTACAAAGGGTGCATCTCATATTTATATGCACTCACCAAAATAATTGACTAGGTCAGCCTATAACCGATTACATACAATGCTTCCAAGTGAATTGGATCAAGCCTGTTTACAAAAAAGCATAATTACATGTCTAAAAATTAATTACAATAAGTGCATAGCCTTTACAAAACAATATTATAACCGCTAAACAAAATACTACTAGTCAGCTGCATACTCTGTTTTGTTCTGGCATTCACTATTTGTGTAACTTCAACTGTCTGTATCTTTGTCATACTATATCTTCTGATCATGTGATCTTAGAATTAGCATGAATTTACTCTTACCATCTTATCTTCTAGGGTGCATACCATAATTCTATCGTATGCACGTGTGTTGATGCTTTGATCTACTGGTGCTCTGTTAACTGTGCAGTCTTATGTACTTAGTTGAATTCTGATCTTCTGATAATGTGCATTGACTTTAAAACACTATATGACTTTGTTTCCATAATGACAACACTATATTTATTCACATACAATAGTATAGTCAACTACTTGTTATACTTGAGATTGGACAAGATTGTGATATCTTATCATTTGTGGACTGTGTGTTGCCAATTACTAGACTTAGATGATGAGACATTATAGGATTATACCTTTCCTTTGAATAATATGTTCATGATCATTATATTTTAAGTTTACTTATACATGATCTTGGTTGTCTCTTTGGTTCATTATGAGATTCTTCTGTTAGGAATGGGAACATTGAGAGGGGGGGTGAATCAATGTTCACTATATTTAATCTTTTTCTTTACTCTTGAAACTTAACTTGAATGCTAAAATACTGAAATGAACATCAACATAATCAAGAGACATAAACACAACACATAACACCAATATGGTTATGGGGAAACCCAAATAGGTAAAAAACCTAGTGGGAATTGACACCCACTAAGAACTGCACTAGTGTCTTATGATCCTTGTTAGAAGATTTGCAACCCTGTTAGGAGTTGTTCTTTACAATGCTTTTAGTACAGTGACCTTGTCAAGGGTTGGACCCTGTTAGGGGTGGGGACACACCATCCTAGAGCTCACTTCTCGAGTGGTGAAGGCTATAACCTTCTGATCTCAAATACACACTATATCTGCTGGATGAACTGGTGCTATGACACTGCTTGTCTGATCAGTTCCTTTGATGCACTGATGCTTTGACCTCTTAAAAAGATCTAATACATTCTTACTTCTTTTTGCACACTTCTAATCTACTTATCTTGTCTCTATTTTCACTTCCATACTTATTACAAAGGGTGCATCTCATATTTATATGCGCTCACCAAAATAATTGACTAGGTCAGCCTATAACCGATTACATACAATGCTTCCAAGTGAATTGTCTCAAGCCTGTTTACAAAAAAACATAATTACATGTCTAAAACTTAATTACAATAAGTGCATAGCCTTTACAAAACAATATTATAACTGCTAAACAAAATACTACCAGTCAGCTGCATACTCTATTTTGTTCTGGCATTCACTGTTTGTGTAACTTCAATTGTTTGTATCTTTGTCATACTGTATCTTCTAATCATGTGATCTTAGAATTAGCATGAATATACTCTTACCATCTTATCTTCTAGGGTGCATACCATAATTCTATTGTATGCACGTGTGTTGATGCTCTGATCTACTGGTGCTCTGTTAACTGTGCAGTCTTATGTACTTAGCTGAATTCTGATCTTCTGATAATGTGCATTGACTTTAAAACACTATATGACTTTGTTTCCATAATGAAAACACTATATTTATTCACATACAATAGTATATTCAACTACTTGTTATACTTGAGATTGGACAAGATTGTGATATCTTATCATTTGTGGACTATGTGTTCCCAATTACTAGACTTAGATGATGAGACATTATAGGATTATGCCTTTCCTTTGAATAATATGTTCATGATCATTATGTTTTAAGTTTACTTATACATGATCTTGGTTATCTCTTTGGTTGATTATGAGATTCTTCTATTAGGAATGGGAACATTGAGAGGGGGGGTGAATCAGTGTTCACTATATTTAATCTTTTTCTTTACTCTTGAAACTTAACTTGAATGCTAAAATACTGAAATAAACATCAACATAATCAAGAGACATAAAAATAACACATAACACCAATATGGTTATGGGGAAACCCAAATAGGTAAAAAACCTAGTGGGAATTGACACCCACTAAGAACTGCACTAGTGTCTTATGATCCTTGTTAGAAGATTTGCAACCCTGTTAGGAGTTTTTCTTTACAATGCTTTTAGTACAGTGACCTTGTCAAAGGTTGGACCCTATTAGGGGTGAGGACACACTATCCTAGAGCTCAATACTCAAGTGGTGAAGGCTACAACCTTCTGATCTCAGATACACACTATATCTGCTGGATGAACTGGTGTTGTGACACTGCTTGTCTGATCAGTTCCTTTGATGCGCTGATGCTTTGACCTCTTAAAAAGATCTAATACATTCTTACTTCTTTTTGCACACTTCTACTCTACTTATCTTGTCTCTATTTTCACTTCCATACTTATTACAAAGGGCGCATCTCATATTATATGCGCTCACCAAAATAATTGACTAGGTCAGCCTATAACTGATTACATACAATGCTTCCAAGTGAATTGGCTCAAGCCTGTTTATAAAAAAACATAATTACATGTCTAAAACTTAATTACAATAAGTGCATATCCTTTAAAAAACAATATTATAACCGCTAAACAAAATACTACCAGTCAGCTGCATACTCTATTTTGTTCTGGCATTCACTGTTTGTGTAACTTCAACTATCTGTATCTTTGTCATACTGTATCTTCTAATCATGTGATCTTAGAATTAGCATGAATATAATCTTACCATCTTATCTTCTAGGGTGCATACCATAATTCTATCGTATGCATGTGTGTTGATGCTCTAATCTGCTGGTGCTCTGTTAACTGTCCAATCTTATGTACTTAGCTGAATTCTGATCTTCTAATAATGTGCATTGACTTTAAAACACTATATGACTTTGTTTCCATAATGAAAACACTATGTTTATTCACATACAATAGTATAGTCAACTTTCCAACAATCTCCCCCTTTGTCATTGATGGAAACAAAGGAATATGGAAAAGTTACTAACTGTACCCTTATACAAAAACTCTTTAACATATTCTAACTTATATCTCCCTTATACTCTTTACTATGCATCTTCTTTACATATATATAAGACTCCATATTCTATAAAATACTCCCCATTTGACATTAATGACAAAGGTTCTCAAAAAAATGTGGCTACAAATACTTACATAGTTAGGACATCCGGATATGTAATCTACAAATTATGGATCTCTTGTTTCCAAAATGCAATCAATTGTATTGTCTTAAAATGGAAGCACTTCCATGGTAAGAGTGTTTATCCCTCTGAATAAGTGGTTTGGGGTCATGTTGAATGCCTTGAATGGATATTTGACTTGGATCTAGCTTTTCCCTCTATTCTACCCCATTTTCCACTTCTTCCTAGCATTTTCCTAGCAATCCAGACTATGAATCTGAGGTTTTGGACCCTAAGGTCAAAGTTGACCTTATGGGGTCAAAGTTGACCTCAACCCTAACTAGGTCAGGGTTGACCTTGACCTTGACCCTAAGGTCTGGGATCTTCACGGTTAGCCTTTGGTTGGAGGATTTCATCAAAAACTTGTCTTTTCCCTCTTCGGGGCCACTGTTTCTCGGATTAAGCATTGAATTCTCAAATTAATATTTGAGGTGGAACTTTCTTGATATTTGTATAGGATTCCTAATTTATTATTGGAGATTATCCTTTCTTGAGTTTTGTGCCTAATACTCAAATTAACTTTGGGGTTGGCCTTACCTTGAATTTTGTAACAAGGCTTTTAAATAATTATTTCATTTCTATATTAAGGGTGGTCCCCTCCTAGAGTTTTGTGTCAAGACTTTAATTTAATTTCCTTTCCATGTGCACCTCTCTAGATTTTTGTTCCATGGGCCCTTAATTATTGTTTTCTACGAGGCCCCTCTTGTGCCCTAGATCACTATAAAAGGGAGCCTTCCTCTCTCATTTTCTCATCTCATCTCACAATCGCTCAAGCTCTCAAGTGCAAGCATTCAAGCATCCAATTCATCAAGGAGATCCATTAGTAGCCATTGAAGGATTCAAGCTCTATGGAGCTCTCTTGTTGAAGATTCCTCCATTTCCATTCAAGCCTCTTCCAAGTTCAAGATCCATTCAAGATTGGTGTTGAAGATCTAAAGACAATTGATTGGAGACATCCTACATTTGATTCTACATTCATCCATTCTTGTGGATTCAAGGATTCGAATCCTCCACAAGGGTTTCAACTCAAGCAAGGTGAATTGTTCCATTTACTTTGTCTATTCCAGCAATTTCAATTCTATTTCAAGGTTAATTCCTAAATTGGGGTTTGACTGAGGCAAACCCCCCAAACAAACAACTAAAAATCCTCTTTTTCTTGTAGGTACAGGTGTAGAACTTCAGATTTGAGAGTAGATTTGGATACCCTTTTCACCAAACTTCTGAGATTTGCGAACAAAATTTCTGTCAGAGCTGTGTGGGGCATGATCCCGCCCTGGGGTAAGATCTTGCCCTGCTATCTAGGTCAAGGATGACCTACCTCAAACCGAAAAAAGATTTCTGGGTTTTGTAGATCTCGTAGTTTCAGTTCAAGAGTGTGAGAATCAACTATTTTTTAGATCATTTGATAGGGTTTTCAGCCGATTCTTTTTTGGAGGTAAGTACCTTTATTTCTTAATTTCAATATTAGTCATCTATATTTAATTTTTATATCAATACAATTTCATGTAAGTGTAAAATATTGGCTTTGGGGTCTCTTTTATGTGCAAACCATTGTCTTAGGACCCCATACACCATTTTATCTATTACATCAGTGCACTGAAAATTTGGAGATGGGCACATAAGGCATATGTCAGCTTCTCCATCTTATCCAAATCTATGCTAGGACCTTGATCATATGTCACCATGGTGGCATCGATCTCCTTGATGTTCTGATTAAGTACATCCAGAGAGGGCGCAAGAGAATTCTTGGGCTGTGTTTGCCTTGCCCTTATCTTAGACATCTCTTTCTCAACTTTTTCAATCTTATCTATTTGTCCTTGGTACACATTATTACACATGTTGACATCGGTGGAGGGACCTTCCACTGATTTCCTTACATTTTCTAACATTGCTTCTACCTCTTGTATCTTCTTGTATAGATCAGTAGTTAACTTATCCTGGTTCATACAATCAGCAATAATCTTCCCGCCCTTTGCTGCAAATTCCTTCAAAGATGCTTGAACAATCTTTAGTGAACTTAGGTAAAGTGAAAATTTTCTAACTAATTCACTTAGCCTCTTCTTCATATATTTCTCTTCTACAACTAGGGATGCAGATTCTTCCAAGCTAGAAAAATTAGTCTTCAAGTTTGAAATAATTGTGCTTACATTATCAACTGAATGGACCTTAGATACTTTCTTGTCTGAAGGTGATAGGTTGTTCAAAATTTTGACTAATTCAACAAACAAGGGATTCCTCATCACCTATTTTTCTTTTGCTTTCTCCATGGCTAGGACACTGATCTTTATCAAGTCTTCTTCTCCCCAAGAGTCCAAGCTAGTGGTGTCCGATGTCAAACTTGACAACAATGATACATAAGGTAATGGAGTAATAGGAGTGCTATCCATCACTTCTTGTTTTACTCTGATTGGCATCTCAATAGATGGCTCTTCTGTTTGCTCACTTTCTTTCACTTCTTCTTCTCCTTTTTCCTTTTCTATTTCCTTTTCTTCTTTTTCATCTATTATATCCTCAATCAATACTTCTTCTTACTGATTAGGAGGAGTGTCACCACATAGAGTCTCAACCTCTTGTGTGCTTACAAAGGCTTCCTCAAACTTATCCAAATCAATGTCTGTGGCCGCCATAGCAATTTCTATATTATCAATAAAAATTGTATCATCTTTTTGAGTCTTTGTCATGGGCGTAGACTTTTTTGCCTCTGTAGGTGTTTCAACTATAGGCGTTGAATCCTGAGGACCTATAAATGGTACATTTGTGGTCTCTGACTCCTTGGCTACTTTTGTGGGTGCACTAGGTGGGTACATGTGCCTATTCAGAAAAAATTTCTCAAAGGCTTTCTTTGTTTACTTTGCAACCAACTCATAATTATTATCCATGATATGTAGTGTTCTAGACTTGGTTCTAAGGTGCGGCTTCACCAGATCTAGCAACAAGGTTTTCTCCTCTAGAGAACATACTAAGAGGCTTTCATCAGGAATTTTCTCTCTTATTCTCAGATCTTCCTCAATTGCCTGTCTCTTCAAGAATTCCAAAATGTTCCATACATTGTTTGGAATCACTGTCTTCAATTCTAGGACTGTCTTCTTAAACTTTAGCATATGTTTGATAATCATTCCATGAATCTCTGACTTGTCAATCTCACTATATTTCTCATAGAATTTTCCTATCTGATCAATTCTTCCTTCCTCAATTATCCTTGTACTCAACACTTGAAGACTAGGTCTGAAAACTACCTCTGGAGGTGCTTGTGTGCTTTTTCTCTAACTTCTTGTAGTGCACAAGGATGGGTGGCTTGCACCTATCTCTTTCTTCCTCTTAGCCATTGTCTTATACTTAGGAGGAGCTGTAAGATCAATTGTTACTTTGGGCACATGAGAGATAACATTTGTTTTACCCTGTTTATCCTTTGGATCATCTAACTTTTCAATCTTGATCTTCTTCAACTTAGGATCATCATTTTTGCTTCTACTACAGATGAGCTCTCAATTCCCAAAGAAATATTTTCTTTTCTTGCTTTTTTAAGGTCTACCTATGTTACTCCATGAATTATGAGTATCTCAGAAGTAACCTTAGCTACTTTCCTCTTAGTTATTGTGCTATTCAAAACTGCATCAACTTCTCTTGTCTTTTCTTCATAAGTCCCCCATCTTGGTTCATTAGGGTCCTTAGGTGCTGATAGAAATACTTGTACATATTCTTCTAGGATTGGTTCCTCAACCTCATATCCAAGTGGATGAATCCACTTTGTTCTAGGTTCCACTGCTTCCATGCAAGTTGTGTCAGTTTCTACCATGAAGCAAATGTTGTCCTTGTATTTCTCTACAATACTCTCTGGTATTCTATATCTCATCTACATTTTGGCCCTGAATGTATTCAATTCTAGTGCTATGTAATCCTTCAAAGTTCTCTCAGTAGATGCCTTAAAGGATATCTATGGTATTGTAGGAATACACTTGTCTAAATACAAATCTGACACCTTTCCAAGTATGTGGAAGTACATGTATATGATCAAAGACCCAAACTTGAATATTTTGGTCTTATCATGCTTAATGGCTCTAATATTGTCTATCAGTTGTGTGCACAAGATATGACACAAATTGAACTCACCATTTTCTCTTACAAGTCTTATTGCTGCAAGAATAGTGGCCGCTGACACACTATTCACTCTACTGGTGTGTTGAAACCTATATCCTAGTATCATAGACATCAATTTGATGTCTTTCTCCTCTATAGGCTCAATTGGCATTTTGCGCCTATCACTTCTTGACTTACATGCTTGTTCAACTAGTTTTCTTACATCCTTGCCTTTTGGAAGAATGATGCCTTTCTTAGAGAGACCTATCATCTCATGAATGAGATCTCCTATGATTCTTACTGGGACTTCACCTATCCAAAATAGGTCATCATGAATTCTTCTCAACATGATTTTGATCCACTCTGATTCATAGAACTCATATGCCGTAGCATATTCAAATATGGGATGGTTTTCCAACTGCACGAACTCATCAAGGAAGGTTTTATCTAGTTTCATCATAGTCTCAATGTGTGCTCTAATTCTATCAAGACCTATTGGCTCCTTCTTACAGTAAATGTATGCACGAATGTCTTCAACATGCATAACACCCATAGGGGTTCGGGAGAATGCTCCTTCTAGGTCATCCAAAGTAGATTTGAAAGGGTGCCTCTTGAAAATGTATCTCTTCTTCTCTATAACATCAAACACAACAAGAGTAGCCATAAATTACTTGTATATCACTTCACAATTAGTTTCTAAGAACTTCTAAATCATTGCAACAGATTAGGGCTTTTGCAACCGATCAAACACACTTCTTCACTGGTGAATCAAGCTTCAATCCTTCACAATCAACTGCTAGGGCTTTTGTGCTCTCCAATATCTCAAACTTGAATGCAATGAGTGATTTGTAAGTCTTCAAGTAATCTAAAGTGAAAAATTCCACCATTAATGCTTGTCGCATAAACTAGACTTTCACTAAAAATCTCCAACTTTCATTCTCCAATCAATCAGGTAGTGTACTCTTGCACATAGGTTCTACTAGTCTCCAAAAATTTAAATCCAAAGGTGCATACTTTGAGGGTGAGTATACCTATCGCGCAGGGGTCTAGAACTAAATTAGCTCCCCCTATGACCCTAAGGGTCATTCATCTAGATGTAGAGGGTGCGTCCACTATGGATGCATTCAATACATACTCATCAACCTTATCCTTCTTTGCCTCTGACCAAATCAAGCTCACATCTTCTGCAACTTTCACAAACTTGACTTCTCCTTCGGTATCTAATATTGATTCTTCTGGCTTTTTAGGGCTTTCCTAACTTTGCATTCTTGATCTACAAAACTTTGAGATGTGTCCAGCCTTGTTACATGAGTGAAAAATAACTGGAGGCCTTAAATTCCTTGACGCATTGTTATGGGTTACCATTTTAAACTGTCTTCCTGAGTGACCATTATAATTATATATTTGACATGTAATACTTTGAGGACTTCTTGCATTTGTTTGATTCTAATTTCTCTGATTATTTTGAGTCTTGTTCTTCTGACTTGTTTTACAATTCATAGCTCTATGACCAAATTTATTGCATGAATAATAGTAACCATTGAAAGGTCTTACCTCTTTACAATTCCTTGCTATGTGTCCATGCTTGTTACATGCATAAGTTCAGTCTACTAGATTGTGCTCATCTTTAGATGGTTCAATATTGTCATTAGTTTGATTTTCAGTCTTCTTGGCATTTGTGGTGTCTTCTGGTGCTTTCATTCTTGCTTGCATGTTGTCAATCTGATTTTGTGCTTCATTGAATCCAATGTCACCGGTATCTCCTTTAAGTTTTTGAGCATATAACTAAGATTCAATTAGATCCTTTCTTGTGTGTAATTTATCAATGTGATTCTTTGTCTCTTTCAGTTTAGATTCCAACTTTTCTTTGTTGTTTCTTAACTCCAAGATTTCCATGTTTTCTTGCCTCAATTCTTCATTTAGTTGAAGGTTCTCCTTGATCTGTTCATCATAAAATTCTTGATTGTTTGTTAGATTTTCATCCAGCTCTTCAATCTGATCTTTCAGAGATGTGTTCTCTTCATTTAGCTTTTTGATCATCTTCCCTAAATCACTATTTGAACAATCTTTTAAGTCTTTTCTTAGTCTTTTGATGACTTCTTGAGAATCACTGACTTTTTCTTTTAGTTCTTCAATTTCTTTTTCAGATCTGTCAAGGTCTTCAAGAGCTACTTCAAGATTCTTTTTCAGATGTTTCATTTCTCCCTTATCCATGATCACCTCAAGTGGTTAAACTTCTTTTCTGAGGACTAGAGCTCTGATACCAATTGTTAGGAATGGGAACACTAAGAGGGTGGGGGGGGGGGCGGGGGTGAATCAGTGTTCACTATATTTAATCTTTTTCTTTACTCTTGAAACTTAACTTGAATTCTTAAATACTAAAATGAACATCAACATAATCAAGAGACATAAACACAACACATAACACCAATATGGTTACGGGGAAACCCAAATAGGTAAAAACCCCGGTGGGAATTGACACCCACTAAGAACTACACTAGTGCCTTATGATCCTTGTTAGAAGATTCTTTAACCCTGTTAGGAGTTGTTCTTTACAATGCTTTTAGTACAGTGACCTTGTCAAGGGTCTAACCCTGTTAGGAGTCTTTTACAATAACCCTGTTAGGGGCGGGGACACACTGTCCTGATCTTAGATACACACTATATCTATTGGATGAACTGGTGCTGTGATACTACTTGTCTAATCAGTTCCTTTGATGCGCCGATGCTTTGACCTCTTGCAAAGCTCTAATAAATTCTTACTTCTTTTCACACACTTTTTCTCTTCTTATCTTGTCTCTATTTTCACTTCCATACTTATTACAAAGGGCGCATCTCATATTTATATGCGCTCACCAAAATAATTAACTAGGTCAGCCTATAACCGATTACATACAATGCTTCCAAGTGAATTGGCTCAAGCGTGTTTACAAAAAAACATAATTACATGTCTACAACTTAATTACAATAGGCAAATATCCTTTACAAAACAATATTATAACTGCTAAACAAAATACTACCAGTCGGCTGCATACTCTGTTCTGTTATGGAATTCACTATCTATGTAACTTCAACTATCTATATCTTTGTCATACTGTATCTTCTGATCATGTTCTCTTAGACTTAGCATGAATATACTCTTACCATCTTATCTTCTAGGGCACATACCATAATTCTATTGTATGCACATGCGCTGATGCTCTGATCTACTGGTGCTCTATTAATTGTCTAGTCTTCTGTACTTAGCCAAATTATGATCTTCTGATAATGTGCGCTGACTCCAAAACACTATATGACTTTTTTTCCATAGTTAAAATACTATATTTAGTCATATACAATAGTATAGTCAACTTTCCAACATCTTCTTGCTAAGTAATAAGTCATAAATATTTATTATATATTTGATTATGCTTACATGTCAATTTTTCATTATCACTAATGATGATTTACCTTCTTTTATTGCATTTACATGGTCATGATTATCTACATGCTAACAATAGTAAAAAATCATGTTTTAGTATGAATCCCATTTGATGTTCCTGTAGGATGAGGGGAAGTAGTTGTAGTCACTTCTACATGATATCTACATGATGTCACACTCCCCATCCTTTTCTACTATTGTTTGCCTATGTGTGTGTGTGTGTGTATATATTTTTTCTCATCTTAGTGATGGAGGGTTGCAAGTACCAGACATTAACTCCACCTAGCTACATAGGTCTGAGCATGCCTTTAAAATCCTCAAAAGTTGTTGGTTGCAGAGGTAGTTCCAAGGTCCCCACAAGTAACTCCTTTTGGCATAGGTTTTCTATTTAGGTGGACCGGTTGGATTGCTTTGATTTTCTTGGCCTTGGTGATTTTACACTTTTATTATTTTGGTTATATGATTTTTTTGATCATTTCATCTATTTCTCCTCCTTGGGATGATTCTCAGATGATCTTTTCTATGTTATGTTTCAAGTTTCATGCATTGTCAGGAGTTTGGCTTGACTTTCCTTGCTGAAAGTGGTTGACCTTGTTTGATCTTGTAGTTTTCTGTATGTGTTTTATAGTTGATTGTTAAAGCCTCTTTGGATGATTAGATTTTCTTCAAGGCATGCGATTTAATTATATCCGAATGTTATTTATTATAGTAAGTATAAATATATAATAATATTAATGTTGTGATCTATTACTTCATAGTCACATAGATTATAATATTTGGTATTTGACACACACACACACACACACACACACACATACATACATACACACACACACATACATACATACATACATATATGTATGTGTATGTGTATATATATATATGATTATATTTGCATGACTATGGATATTGTTGTTTATAGTGTATATTTTGGGACTAAGGTAAAGTATAGTATTGTTAATAATTAAATATTACTTAATGCGAGGTATGATATTCTTAATTACTAATTATTAATAATATGAATAGGTTACATATTACTTATATCTTCTATGCCACATATTATAAATATGTGCATTAATGATTATAAAAGCAATCATTATAGTTACATTTATGTACTATATAGTTGTGAGTTTATAATTATATTGAGTTATTGAATTATGCCTTTTAGTTAAGAGTTGGTTGGGGGTTGGTGAATTTTGGGAAATTTATTTATATTGATTATATTTTCCTTTTGAGGGGGATGGGGGCTAAAACCTTTAGGAGAGTTTGGTTGTAATTTTCATGGCTATTTTTTTTTGGAGAAAAACTTATGATATGTGAGTATAATTCTTTAAGGATTTATAAGTTTCTTTTCTTTTGGGGAGAGAGTCATATATGAGAGTTTCAAGGGTTGAGAGATATTTTTTACTATGTAATTGGATCTTCTTCTTCCATGGATATTTCTGAAAGTGGAGAGGGTTTGAATGATGCATCTCAAGTTGGATTTGTCTTCCTCTCTTTATCTCCTTCTTCGGTTGAATCTTTGTAGGACTTGAGGTATGGATTCAATTTCTTGATTGTATCATGTATATGATAAAATAAAGATCTATTTATATATTCTCATGATGTATAATATCTTTACTTTCCATTCCTAGGGTTATTTAAAAGTTTTGAGTTCCTTTTTGTGAAAATTACCATGTGTTTCCTAGGGTTTTTAGCAACCCATTTTTGGAGATCTGTTATTTGAATAATCTAAATTGATTCTAGGGTTATTCTTGGTTGATTTTATGGAAGGGAAATTCAGAGATCTAAAATGGGTATCTCTCTGATTTTATTTTTAGGGTTGAATTAATTCCCTATTATTTACATTATGTCAAACTAAATCTGTCCATTCCAGGTTTTGATTTTTCAGTCAAGTTTATTTGAATGGTATAGGCTGTAAAAGTCATGTAAAAACCTAAATTTTATATAAGAGATGGTACTCTATATTATATTTCATTTTCCACTAGTTTATGGATTTTTGTTATGTTTTGTGAAATTTCCAACCGTTTTAGTGAAGGTAGGTCTGGACCCTAACTAGCATTTTCTTTTTTAGAACATAAGCCATAACTTTCATCCTCACCATTGGATCTTCATATAAATTTTAGAGAAAGTATATAGGGATGTTTTCTTGATTCTAACTAGAGAGATTGATTTAATTATGTGTTTTAAGAAAGATACGAGTTATTTTTCATTGATGTCTATTCTTGACATTTAACCATTGTTTGAAATAAACTAATTTTGGAAGTTGTCAAGTGTTAGAGGTTTTTAGGTTACTAGAGGATTTTTAGGATCTTATTTTTGAATCATTTGGACCTTAATTATATTGAATATGTTTTTTATATCATGTATTGTAAATTTTGATTCCTTGTCATGAGTTTAGGGTTGTCCGGTGAACTAGAGACAACTAGAGGTTTCCTAAACCCAATCAACTGATGTTATCATATTATTATAGAATGTTTACTCATTATTATGTGTTTTCCTATTCTTTTATGATTTTTGAGTAGGGTTTTCTAGGTGTCTTGGTTGAGTGGCTCACCATAGGTGTTAGGACCCAAAAGTGGTCACTAGAGGATCCTATGAAGTAGGAGACCAGGGCCTAGAGTAGGTTGGTTCCTACGAGTGAGTTGGTAATCAAGTGGAAACATTAATAAAATCAATTGGGAAATGGGGGGTTGAGAATTTCACATTAAAAAGATAAAATATTTGATAACAGCCCACATAAGCCTTGTTGGAGTACTGGAGTCATTGTAACTACTGGGACAAGCTGCATGAGGGTGCCAAGGTACACAACTGCTAGGAAGGATCCCAAAACATAGGACTATGCGATGAAACTCACATAGTCAGTACTCTAGAACCCTAACTCTTGATGGTGTTGCTTCTGGTAGTCTCTTTTGTTATGTTTTCTCTTCCATATTTGTGAATGTTTTGGGAAGGGTACCTTCATGGTCTTATTCTATCCTATCCCTTGTGTGGATCTTGGTTCTATCTCCTAGCTCGAGGGAGTGGACTTTTATGGTACCGTGTGGTTGGGTGGTTAAATTTATCGAGGTAAATTTGGTGGTCTCTTGGATGATCCTTGTACATGTCCCTTTCCAGATCATTTATTGAAGACTTTATATTCAAGTATATTATTTGATGTTGAGATGTACTGATGTATATGTATTCATGTAATTGTACAATCTCCTAAAAGGAGTTATAAGTATATGGCATAAAGAAGTTTATTGATGTAAATCCATTTCAAAGAAATGTAAAAGGGAAATGGTAGCTCTAAGAGGAAAGAAAGGGAAAAGTGAACATGTTGTATTAGTTTAGAGTATTTAAAAGATGTTTCAATAATGGTATTTCTTTAAGTATCCCTTTATGTTGATGACTAAAAGGAAAATGAACCTAGGAATAGTTATACTATGATGTATCTAAGTGAATGATAGAAAGGAAAGAAAATCTCATCTTTTAACTTAATGTTCAAAGGAAGTATTATGAATGATAACTTATGGAAATTAGACTTGTAATCAATGGGTAGTTATGATATGATGGATGAAGGTACTAACTTGATTGTATTGATCTGTGACTTTTTATGTTTACTTAATGCATTTAAAATGAGTTTAGAGTAATAAGACAATGCATACCCTAATGAATGTTTATATTTTACTTAATTTCTAAATTAAAAAATAATATTAAGCATATACTAGTAGAGGTTATGAATTCGATGAATAGTTTTGAAGTAATGGTTTGATTTGATAATTCAAATAATGATAGTTGATTAACTTACATTTAACTAAGGTATGGATGTTAAAATGATCATAGACTAATAAAGATCACAATTCAATGTACATCTTTATGGATGTAAATATGTTTGATGATGTTTCTTTAGTACCGACGTTAGGGAACCTATGATGAATTAGGTTGGTTAGTAATCTCACATTTGAGTTTTGTAAATAAGTATTTGTTTATGTATTAGAAATGATGCATATCCCATTGGTAAAAAAGATAAAAAAATTACTTGCACTTTTAGTAGCTAAATGGATCGTTCTCTCGAGTTCCCTGGCGGGGAACTACACCTCAACTTTCACAAAAAATTTTATAGATCAAGTCGACCAAGAACAAGAAAAACTACCACTAACTAGAGAAGCCTCCAATCCCAATCACCACAATTGATATGGAACACCAAATCAGTAGGAGGGAAACCCAAGAACATCCTTAGGAATCATGAAGATCACAAATATTTGAAGTCACTCAAATCTTTGAATTCACCAACATCTCACATACTGAACCTCAAGAACACTTTCAACATCTATTGATACACTTGAAAAATTCCTTTTGGACCTTTGGACCACAAAAATTTTAAATTGAGGACACACTAGAATGTCCTAAACATACCTCCAGGTGTGTAGAGAAAAATATAAACTTGGAAGTGCACACTGAACCATCTTCAGTCACACTAGTAGACAATGTAAGAACCAATCACCATACCTGACCACATAGCATATCCAAATCTTCATGCAGACCTCTGTAACTTAACATAAACCAAGTGCAAACCATCTACAACATCTCCTGATGTGTGTGACCACTTACCTTCAATAAATGAACCTCACCAAGCCTCTGAGCATACTACACCACTGGCCAAAACTATCAAAGAGATATGTTGACATCAATGGAAACCCAACCAACTAACCAACAACTATTTTCCAAGGATTTATTATTGTTGTGTTTTTTTTTTGGGGGTAATGTTTTGAGAACCTTCCATGAATTTAATAAAAAATAATACAAAATCCATCAAAAAATCTCTATTACAATTCACTTTAAAAAATAAAAATAAAAATAAATGCAATACATACCTTTGTGGTGACACGTCATGGTGAAATTTTATTGGAAATACTGAGATTTTTCTATATTGCACAAAACATGATCAATTTATGGTTTTTAGCATGCTCCTCTTACTTTTCTTAGTCTGTGGTAAGGGTTTTGAATATCCTTTTTGTGGCCCCAACAAAAGTATTTATGTTTTCTAAAATGTGACTGAGTTTTTAAGATAATAAAAACTCAATCACATTTTTACTATAATAAAAACCCGATTGGGTTTTTATTATCTTAAAAATATGATTGGGTTTTTTAAATTAGGCTTGGTATTTACCAAGCCATGACCCAATCGGGTTATTTGAAATTTTAAAAAACCTGATCGGGTTTTATTTTTTTGCACTTTTTTTCCTATGGTGGCCACTTTTTTGTACACCATCTTTGTGCATACACCAAAATGATTTTTCATTTTTGATAGATTCCTTCCACAAAGTGAACTAGCACTCTAGAGAACACTTGAGACATATAGAGGGAATTTTGGAGTTTCAAACAAACCCTTGCACATAGGGAATCCACACCCTTCGATGCATATTAGGCACACAGGTGGAATTTTGCCTTGGTTGAAAAATCCTTGACATAGATGAATCAGCGCTCTAGAGTGCACTTTGGGCATAGAAAATAATGTGTACACTTTTGATAAATTCCTCCCACCTAAAGGATTAACGCTCACATGTGCACTTTGAGCATGTTGAAGCATTTTTCTTGAGAAAGAAATTCCTTAGATGTAGAGGATTAGTGCTCATGAGTGCTCTCAAAATATGTGGAGGCATTTTTCTTATACTTCACCATTTTTGCATTCTTCCATGTCCTTTTGATGCTTTTAAATCATTTCCCACCTTGGGCACATATGAGGGGGTGTCATGGAATTTTATAAGGCTTGACCATTTTTTCATATTCTCTCCAACTTGGGCACAAACTAGACATGGTGAAATATTTTTTGCTTGGAGGAGAATTCCTTGGAGATAGAGAATCCATGGATTTGGGTGCACCTTATCCTTGGGGAAGGATTTTTGATGTTTGAATAAATTCCTTGTCACCTTGGAATCCCCCCTCTTGGGTGATAATGAGGTAGGGACAAGGATTTTTGGAAATTATTAAAAAACATTGACAATGGTGAATCTCCTTCCTTGGGTGCTAATTTGAGGTGAAGGGTCAAAGATTTTCTCAAATTTAGACAAATTTGGATCATCTACCTCAATTATTCATTTTTTTCAGATTTAGAACAAGATACCTCTACTTGTTCCTTTGTTAGTGCTCATTAGTTACCACAAATAAACCTACCAAATATAGACTTACTATAATAGTAATTTTGTTTAAACACAAAATTAGGCCAATTTGGGACACAATGGAACTTACTAAAAATAGACACTGCTAAAAATATAAAGTTCTTCCAAACTCAAAATTAGGCCAAATTGGGACATAGTGAAACTTATTAAAAATAGATATTTCCAAAAATAGTAAGTTCATCAAAACACTCAAAGTTTCACTAGCATTTCGTTCGAAAGGTCAATTACCTTTTCATATCTGACCAAATTCACTATTCCCCACAAAACTTCCTTTTTTCAAACCTAAAGGAAAATGACACCCAATTTCATGCTTATCATGAACCATTAATGTATTCCAAGGATTGAGAGACAACATTGACCGCAAAAGACTTGTCTTATTCAATGAAGAGAGGGGGTCCCCATTTGCAATGGGGCGATGTGTGAAAAAGGCCAAAAAAAGTCTTTCTTGTCAAACTTGTCTATGAGTCTCTAACCAAACTCAACATAAGAGTTAATAATATTATGTCCTACCATCAAAAAACTATGGTACCACCATTTGTGGGCCTCTCCCTACAATTCAATGTAGTCACACTTGATAACTTCATTTCCAAACATATTATTAATGAAATATAGGTATCCAATTTTTGATTCAAAGACTTAGAGTGGAATTTTTAGAAACATGATGCAGGGGCATTCTTGGGTCCTCGGTGAATTTTCATGGTGGTGTGTTAATTAGCTGGTATTACTCAGTTGCAGCCTTAACCGATGGTCTCGATTATTGAAGGAAGATCGGTCATTGAAGGAACTCGGTGAGACTTCTTGTGCTTGGTGGAACTGGTGCTCGATAATACCTGTGTTTCTCTATGTTTCTTGGCTTGGTCGGTTGTTTCACTGGCGCTCGGTTGTTTCTCTGGCACTCGGTAGTTCTAGTTTACTGACTGGAGTTCTTGAAGATTTGCTTGGCCGACTTGGTGCATTTATTTTTGGTAGCTTTTGTTGGATTCTCCTATGTGGATCTGGAGGCCGACATGTTGAATTAAATAATTGTAAGGCTATTTGAGAGCCGACTTGTATTGCATTTAATATTTTTTTGTAGGAGTTAATTGTGTCATCCAGCCAACTTGTGGCTGATGATTAGTATTTATAGGATGTTTGGGTAGTTTTTTAAGCAGGAGATTTGGGAATTCAGATTGGAAGTTCTGACAATAGATCTGGGGTAGTAGATAAGTGAAGTTGTGGAAAAGATCCTGCGAGGTCTTATAGATCAGATTGTTATCTGATAGTTTATAATAGTAAAGCTAGTGGTTTTTCATACTTGGAGACAAGGAGATTGCTTGGAGGCTTGCAAGCTCAAGTTTAGATCTACCTTAAGGTTTTTATCAGTGGCTGATAGTTTTTAGAACTGAACTAGATGGAGTTGTATTGGATCTTGTCGATCTTGCAGAATTACTACTGATTGTAATTGGCCCTAACCCGAAAAGCCTTATAGCCGAGCATGTTAATGGAAAATATGTTTTGAAACATATCTTTGTTGTGTATTTTTGTTGTGTTGTTCTGAAGCTACAAGGTTGGACTGTCCTTAATTGGATCCACCATCCTTGACCTACGTCAAGTGGTATCAAAGTTGAGTTGATCATGTGGAGTGAAGGTTGACCTAGCAAGGTTGATCTTGCAAAGTTGATCTTGTGGGCGAAGAGATTGTATGATCTGAGTTACAGATTCATAGCACTGAACTTGTGGAATCTTGCCCTAGTTGTTTGCAAGGTGGCAAGTTGTGATTTGACTTGCATAGAACTTGGAGGTTGTCACAAGGTGGTCAATGTAGGGTTTTGTTGTAGAGGGTTTCTCTTATCTTTAAGGATGCCTCCGAGAAGATTGGACCCTAGAGTGATTGCGGATCTTTGTGATACTATGGAAGGTGAAATCTGATTTCATATCTAAGATGGAGTTGATGAAGAATGACATGGTCGCTGAGATCATGAGAGCTATGACTGGTGTACCTTAGAATGTTGGTACTAAAGATGGTTATGAGGAAGCTGTTGAAGACTTTGAAGCTGCTGGATCTAGTGGTGATGACTGGAGGGATAGATCTGGTGAAGACAGAATTGCTCGGTTGCATAGATCTAGAGCTTGGTTAAGTAATAGTTACCGAATGGAAGTTTCTACTTTCTCTGGTACTTTGAAACCTGAGAATTTGGTTAATTGGATTGGTGAACTTGAAGATTTCTTTGAGATGGAAGAAATTGAAGATCCTCTTCGAGTAAGATTGACACAGACAAAGTTGAAAGGACATGCTACTCTTTGGTGGAAAGAATTACAAAGAGATAGAGAAGATGAAGGTGAAATGAAGATCAATCGGTGGAGGTTGATGGTGACTAAGTTGAAAGCTAAGTTCATACCTGATGACTATGAGCTTGACTATTGAAGATTATACTAAGGAGTTCTACAAACTTACTATTCAGTCTGGACATAGAGAACTTGGTAAGGAAAAGGTAGCTCGGTATGTGAATGGTTTAAGATTCAATATTCAGGATGAGCTTGGTATGCTGAAGATTGATTCTATTGAAGATGCTTATCAGTATGCTCTGAAGGCAGAAGATAAGTTGAAGAGGAAAAAACATAGTAATCCCCAGGGGAAGGAAAAGATTGATCACTCGGTGAAGGATAAACCGATTGTAGAAGATGAACAGAAACCTATAGAACCGAAGAAGAAGATAGGTAGAGTTATCTTTAAGGTACTTGTTATAAATATGGTGAAGAAGGACACCATTATTTTGAGTGTACATAGAAGAAGCTTGGTGACCGATGGTCTGCTGTGGTGAATGAAAATCTTGAGATTGAACCTAAATCTAAGAACTTGTTGATTCGACAAACATTTCTCAGTACAAAGGAGGAACCTTGTCAGAGGAGTAACTTGTTCAGGACTCGGTGCAAATCTAGAGGTAAACTTTATAATTTTATTGTTGATAGTGGTAGTACTGATAACCTTGTTGTTGAGGACATGGTTTAGAAACTTGGTTTGAATAGAATGAGACATCCACATCCTTATAGGATTGGCTGGTTGCAAGATGATCATGCTCTAGAAGTAAGAGAACAATGCTTTTTTGATGTTCAGATTGGCCAGTATAAGGATCTTGTGTTATGTGATATTGTGGAGATGAATAGCTATCATATATTGATCGGTAGACCTTGGCAATATGATTGCAGAGTTATGTATGATTGTGTGAAGAATGTGTTTACTATTGAGAAGGATGACATGAAGTTTTCCCTAATGCCTTTGCTGGATACAACACTCAGTAGGATTAGTCTGAGTATTGGTAGCTGAGTTGAGTTGGTAGATCCTGAGAGAATGAATGATCAATTTGGAGAATAGACTTGTGTGTTATCAAGGAAAGACTTGAAGAGAAAAAGGAAGCTGAAGTGGAAGAGTATGGAAAGTGAAAAGGTGGAGGACATGTATGTGAAGAACCAGTTTGGGGTTTATGTGCTGAATCCTGAAAGATGTTCTTCCAACATATGAACATATTTTTGAACCTGGGATGTTTGATGCAGGGGCATTCTTGGGTCCTTGGTGAATTTGCATGGTGGTGTGTTACTTGGCCAGTATTACTTAGTTGCAGCCTTAACCGATGGTCTTGGTTATTAAAGGAAGCTTGGACGCTGAAGGAACTCGGTGAGACTTCTTGTGCTCAGTGGAACTAGTGCTCAGTAATGCCCATGTTGCTCAGTGTTTCTTGGCTTGGTCAGTTGTTTCACTGGCACTTGGTTGTTTCTCTAGCACTCAGTAGTTCTAGTTTACTGACTGGAGTTCTTGAAGATTTGCTTGGCTAACTTAGTGCATTTATTGTTGGTAGCTTTTGTTGGATTCTCCTATGTGGATCTGGAGGCTGACATGTTGAATTAGATAATTGTAAGGATATTTGAGAGCTGACTTTTATTGCATTTAATATTTGTTTGTAGGAGTTAATTGTGTCATCCAGCCAACTTGTGGCTGATGATTAGTATTTATAGGATGTTTGGGTAGTTGTTTAAGCAAGAGATCTAGAAATTTAGATTGGAAGTTCTGACAGTAGATCTAGGGTAGCAGATAAGTGAAGTTGTGGAAAAGATCCTGCGAGGTCTTGCAGATCAGATTGTTATCTGATAGTTTGTAATAGCAGAGCTAGTGGTTTTTCATACTTGGAGACAAGGAGATTTCTTGGAGGCTTGCGAGCTCAAGTTTACATCTACCTTAGGGTTTCCATCAGTGGCTGATAGTTTTCAAAACTGAACTAGCTGGAGTTGTATTGGATCTTGTTGATCTTGCAGAATTACTACTGATTGTAATTGGCCCTAACTTGGAAGGCCTTACAGCTGGGCATGTTAATGGAAAATATGTTTTGAAACATATCTTTGTTGTGTATTTCCCTTGTGTTGTTCTGAAGCTACAAGGTTGGACTGTCCTTAATTGGATCTGCCATCCTTGACTTGTGTCAAAACATCAAAGGTAGGAATATATAATTTACCCAACCTCCTTTGAAAATCCTAGTTTTGAGGATCACTACCCCTTCTAGGTTTATTTCTCATTTTGAGATTGATAAAACTTAGGTAAAGATATGTGATACGAAATTGATCACCCAAGGACTAATACTCATGCTAATAACTACCAAACCCTCTTCATGGTTTGGTTGTCCTTCATCACTTGTAATTTTCCCATCTATAATAGTACACATTAGAGGCTAAGATGATCCACTAGATACCTTAGTGTTAGCTAGAATGTTTGTATTACTGGCTTCCCTATTATAGCTAGTATTGTTTTGATGAAACCTATTCATATTCATATTCTAAATCATTTGTGTTAATAATTGAATAATTTTTTTTGTTATATAGCCAAATTATTCAAAATTGTTGGATGTTATTTACTTCTTGAGATTTTTTTCTATTTTCCATATTTCTTCAAACTTTCCTTAACTATAAGATCAATTAGAATTCACTTTACTGTATTATTTGGAGGATTTAGTGACCTTCTCCTCAAATGATACCTACACACATCTTCACCTAGATGCACATGAAATTTTTTACTATAAAAAGTTAATTAAACCCCCACTGGCTAGCAAGATACACTACTTCAATCTTAAAATTGAGTTTTTTGAAATGTTGATGAGATTGAACTTGTATTTATATTTTTTGGTTCCTGAGAAATCTACATAAATGTATACAATTACCAAACATATTTCAATACTCATTAAAATTATATAAATAGAAAATAAGTGAATTGATTCGCTAAAATATTTTCACAATACCATTTTATTCAATAAATTGTACAATGTATACAATTACTAAACATATTTCAATACTCATTAAAATTATATAAATAGAAAATAAGCGAATTGATTCACTAAAATATTTTCACAATACCTTTTTCTTCAATAAATTGGAAGGTAAATATTACAGTAAAAAATTGGATGTATCTAACCTCTGAGTAAATATTTGTAGATAATTGAATGATTATGTGAATACTTGTTACTACTTGGAATCCCTACTTAATATTCCCAAACTAGTGTATCTCTCTTCAGATATTTTCTGTGGGTCAAAATAATAAAATACTGAGCATTTAACCTTCCAAACTTACTTCTTGTAGGTTGCACCACCTTTAGTAACTCCTTACAACCCCCTCAAATGAAATCACTAGTGGTATTAAGGGTTAAAATCTTGGAAAATCAATGTGCCTCCTATAATGTGCTTGTGCTAGTTTACAACATGTCCAGGACATGACCTATCACTTAGGACAAGAACAACATTCTTCGACCATAAATTATGCCCACCTCAAATCTATGATAACATACATATCCTCTAATGGTCCAACTCTAATGTATATTAACCTTGAATTCCTAAATAAACCTTATATAAGATACGACTATTGGTGACAACCAACAATGGATTTGATGCAACCAACTATTACCACTATTTCCCTTGTATCATCCAACACATTGTATGTGCATATAACATAGACTTCCTCAAATTCAATCTTTCACCAACATTGTTAATTATGGTTTAGTTTATTTAAAAATCAAGTAAACATTTGTAGTGATTTTTCTTAGAATCTTACTTTCCAAGTATTTGGCTCAATCAGAATCTTATTTTAATTCATCTGGATTGACTAGGAAAAAAACCCTTCTTCAAAACCAATAACCCTTAAGATATTTGTCCTAAGGTTTGAGATGAACAAAAATGTTTAATCTTCACAATGATAAGTAAAAAAAACCAAAAGATGAATCTTTGTCTTCCAAATTGCTTTTTATACCTCATTTTCAAAATTTTAATAAATATACTTTATTCTTCATAAAGTGGTCCTTTTAAAATTTTTAACTAACTTCTGGGCTCCTAAAAAGGCCACTTTTAATCATGATTAATTGAACCAAAATAGCACAAAAAATAAGAAGTAAATACAACTTAGATTTAATGAATTAACTTATTCCCTCCAAAACCGTAGCCCACAAGAATGAAATAGGCTAAAGGTTGACCTTCGAACACCTAGGTCAATGAAGGGTACAACCAATAGTAGAGTGTTAGTAGATGATTTTTTTTAATTCATTTTATCTTTTTGCATGCTTAAACAATCTTTTTGGTAAGTGATTAATTGTTGATGCTTCACTACCTATTTTTTGTAACTCTTAAGGTTTGCAACTCTTTTGTTATTACCATCCATCTTCATTTCTATATTCCAACTTAATCCAATTACTAAATCCCCTAGAATTGAACTTCCTTCACTTGAAGGCCTTGCCACTATCATACAAATCCATTTCCACTTAGATTTACCACAAGTTTTATCTTTCTATGATACCAAAAAGATCTACAATCATACATAGAATAATACATTATGAATAAAAAATAGTATAGAACATTTGAAAATTCTAATTAGAACCACTATCCCATCTTTTAGAAGCAAAATTAAGATTGTCTCAATTAGAAAGTACACCAAAGAAATAACCATATACAATAATACCATTTTCAATTGGTAAACAAACAATATGGAAAGTGAAAACTAACTTGCTAGATGCTAATAGTAGTTCTACCTTCACATTTTATTTGCCAATGTATACAAAGGTGGAAATACAAGTCCAATGGTTGTTTCAATCCTTTGTTTTCTCATTGTAAACTCTCTATAATGATGTCCTCTATTTCTCAAAATCTTTTAAAAGGATCGAATGTATTCCTAACTTCTCATAGTTGTGGCATGGTCCTCTATTGTATAAGCCTACAAAATCAAAAATAAAACATCAAAAGTCACATCCTTTCAAGTTCCCATTTGCTTGATTTTTCAAAGATGAATTTGTTTCTTACAACAATAAGTATTTGTAAATTGCACCAATAAGCATTTATAAAAGGTTTCCTATTTTTATCAAAGTATTTTCCTATTTATTGTACAATTTCATTTAGTCACTATTGTAGATATCTATTCATCATGCTAGTCAAAGAAAAGTTGTGATGGATCCACATAAGTTACGATAAATTAGCATTCATTAACTTGTGGGTCATTTTTGTCACTTTTCTTGTGTGATGAATGATACTCTATCACAAGTTAAAATTAAAAAATGAACACACGTTTTCTTGATTTATCATTCAACTCGATGCTTAATAGAAACTGATATCCTCTTCAAAGTTTCTTGCTTTCCCCATTTTTTATCCATTCCTTCTCATCATTAAGGAAGGTTGACATAATTACTATGGTTTCTTTACTTCACTAGCCCTAATCGTAGGCATAATATTAGAATCTAGATCAACTCCTCATTTCTCCTTTGATTGTTGGGGCACATCTTCATTTGTATCCTCTAAAGCTACAAATGAGTTTGATTAGTGACATTGATTGCTTGTTCTCATCTGATTTGTTTCTTTTGGGATATTTAGCTATTTGCTTTATGAATCATACAATGAGATCCTCTTTTGCATATCTTTTGTTATTCTTGACACTGTGTGTTACTTTTATGGAAGGGAAAAATCAAGCAAGATGACCATGCTCATCATAGATTTAACACCTAAATGTGATTTTCTTAAGAGTCAATTATTTTCCTATTTACTTCCTCCTATGATGAAGATGATTAAATATAAAAGTGGCTTGTATAAGTCTAGATCGATGCAAATTTAGACAAGTGATATATTCTCCATATTGTACTCTAATTTTCCAAAGATGTTTCATAAGCATACTTGTTCTAACGTTAAGGGAGACAAACCCAAACTAGAAAAACACTTGGTAGATCTCTAGAAGTATTAAGGTGGGATCACTATGTTTGATTGTGAGTCTAATTTGATAATAAGCCATACCACTCTAGAAAGCTATATCTCTTTTTTTTTTGTAGAGATACATATGGCAATGAAATATTTCTTTTGCATAATCAAGTTATCAAGCAAGCCAATCAGTTTCAATTATTTTTTATCTACATTTTAAGGGTGTGATAAGTGGGCTAGGCTCCCATGGATTTTCAAATTATTTTGCAGTTCATCTATGGAGAATGAGACTTTAAAGGTGTCAACATTTTCAAGCAAATGCCATTTTCATTTTTCAAGGTAAAATGTTGAAGTGGTAATGTGAGCAATGACGTTGGAAAAAATTGTTCAACTCTTTATTTTAATGATTTAGATTCTGTAAAAGAGAATATGTAAGATCATTAAAATGTTTGGAAGGGTTAAGCATTATGAGTGATGATGCCATGGTTTCCTCTTTGAGAAGATAGGTGGGGGTGGGGTGGTATGAGGCATTATTAGTATCTAGAGTTGAGGGAAGTTGACTGTTGGCCGAAGGATACGTGACAACCAATATTGGTCAAGGATATAAATATTGTGGTCATTGAGGGTTTCATAGATTAATAGTTAAGGTTGATCATGTTTTATATACATTTCAAATGTGTTGCACTTTGCCTATAAATTTACTAGTATTTTCAATTTGCACTCAACAGGCTAAAGAAAATATACACATCTATACTAAGAGGAGAGGTGAATTAGTATAAGACTATTTTTTAAATTATAATTTTGAGAAATCTTAAATAAATGAACAAAACACCTACACAATTAAGATCTAACTAAAGGAACACAATATGCACAACAATTTTATGTGGAAACCCTTGTCCAAGAAAACCACGACAAAATATTGCTTTTATAAATAACTTATTACAACTTCGTAGGCACCAAATATTTGAATGAGAGACTCCAACCTCTTGCACCAATATCCACCCCACTTAGCACCAACTCAACAAGAGTCACCAAACTCTTTGAATGAGAGACTTCGACCTTTGCACTTAGAAAGTATAAGGCACCAACCTTAAAAAACCAAGATGATTATAAAGTTGTTGGATCTTCCCTAGATTCCTTAAAATTCTTCAACATTATTTGCCCACAAATTTGCCTTGACCATCTTCTCTAAACCCTCTACTAAGATCTATAATATGGTCTTCAAATTTTGCTTACAAATCTGAACTATACCTTCAGAAAAGTTTGCACTAAATCTCCTTCAAACTTCACAAATTACACTCACGCAAATTACATGAGCTTTCCCTCAAAATGAGATTGGTTTAACCTCATAAATATTCTCACATATATGTCTGATATTTCTATATAAAAATTATCTTTTTCTCTATATCTATGCTCTTAATAGAAAATATCTTCAATGAATGAATGCATAAATGACCTTCAACAATTCTCTATTTATATCTTCCAAAAGTAACCTCTTCATCAAGAGGCATGTCCTCCTAAAAAAAGTTGATTAACACTTAAAGAAATATTTATTTTTCTCTCTTTAAAAATTTCATGTCCAAATTGGTGCTTACTTCCTTGGGCATATAGGCTCTTCTCGTGTCTTCAAAAATTCTTCTTCTTGTATTTTCTTTAAGTGTACTTCTTCTTGCTATAATGGTTTTTTGTCTTTTCTCTAATATACTTGTTCACTGATTCACTTCCAACCTATGGAAATTTAGTATCACAATGACCTATATTACCATAATTCAAACAATTAAGAGTATACTATCCTTTGTGCTTGTTGGATCCTTAAATGAATTTCTTTACAAAGAAAGCTTATTCCTCATCACTAGAAATTTTTTGGATGTTGTAACTTTGTTATTCACCCCAGTTAATTCTTTGAAGGAAACTTCTTGCTTTGATGTCATCCCATTATTAGACCTCATTTCCTATGCTATAAGAATTCAAGGATTCTAGATCCTTCATTTCTTCAATGGTTGAAAATTTTACATCAAATGCCTTAGGAAAAAACCTTAATAATTTTTGAATAATAACCCCATGCTCAATCTTTTCTCCAAGAACATAAATAGTGTTTACAACTTCATCCACATGGAGAAAGTAGGTAGCATATTTTTTTCCTTCCTTCATCTTTAGGTGTTCAAATTTCAACTTATGGGATTGGAGCTTAGCCTTTCACTTTACGTATCCTTCATAATTATTTTAAAACTTATCCTACATTTTGTTCTACGATGTGGAATGCATGACTTTGACTAATTAATATTCAATTAGACTACTTAGGTTTGCATTCATAGATTTTGTATTATTTTTTAATGTTGTTTTTTCGGCTTGATCAACATGTGTAGTAGATGGTACAACATATCATTTCACAAATTCTTTCCATATATCAAATCCATGAGCCATCAAATAGGCACACATTCTAGATCTCCAAATGACATAGTTGTATAAAAACTCAACTTGTGGAAAACTCTTCTTGACTTGCAATGTGTGTTCTAAGATCTTTCCTTCAAGTAGTTAGGATTTTCTGAAGGAGATTTCTCATACACTAGTTCAAAACACACACACACACACACACACAGATGCAGGAGCATCTTGGATTCATTGCAATATTGCATAGACCAAAAATACTTTTGTTCTTTATGTTCCTATTTTTTGTCTGTGAGATCATGTTGGAAGTTCATCATGTTTTCGAGTTAGTATGTGTAGTCGTAGCATCTTATCCAAGACCTATCTTTGATCACTTTCCCATGATCGCACTTCATTTGGATCTATGTTGCTCGAGTTAAGATTCATCTTTTCTTGAGTAGCTTTTTTGTTGCTTGTTCCTGACTGTTGGTGAAATTTTGACCGTCTACAACTTATGCTGGTCGGTGGCACATATTTCTATGCTCTTGGATCACATGTTGACCTAATTGTGGGATCAAAAGTCTTCACACAATTTATGGATCAAGTTTTTATGATTTAGGACTTGCTCTATTTGGTATAACACGTTTTCCTGTTATTGGGAAATGTAATCTCTCTTGGGGATGACTTGTATGTTGTGATGGCTATATATTGTTGCCTGATGTATTTCTTGAATAGTATATAGAAGTATAAGTGATTGATGTACAATTGTGGATTTGTAACAGATCATAAGGATGATTTAGCTACATTGTAAGACTGCAACCGGGTAGGCTTCATAGCCTGACATGTAGGAAGACAATTTTTGAATAGTTTGATCTTAGTTAATATATTGGATCTTTCATTTTCTTTCCTATCCTTTGTTTCTTTCTTGTGTTAACTCTTGCTGTGAGGTGGGATTGGTCATCCTTTGGTCCCTCCTGTACACACTAAAATGGTGTACTTCTATGAACCATTACATGCAAGGTTGCTCAAGAATGAGGCCTCACAAAGCGGCTCATAGCTCTCTATGCATGGAGTTGCAAGGGACTATGATGTATTTTCTCTCAGCTAGAGCTACAAGCTTGTGACCTTGCTATTCAACCACACAATGAGAGATTCAAATGAGGACAAGGGCAAGAGTGCCAATATCCTCAAGAATCACTATGAAAATGCAATGCAAACTAGTCTAGAGAAATGAAAATGAAATGCAACTAAGCTATGAAATGGAAAGAACAAGTGTTACAAATCCCTCCTATTAAGCTATGTGAAATTATGCTATTGCATGAAAGGAAATCTAAGCTATGAAAGTCATGAAAATGAAACTACTATGTAAAAATGTAAACTAAACTATGAAGCAAATGAAGAAATCTAAAGTAGGATGCAACAATGATCTCTAAAAAGCTTCAAAGTCTTCAAGGATTCCTGCAGCATAAGGTTAGCATAAAACGTGATATCCAAATGAAGGAGAGAGCTTTCCTTTTATAAGAAATGCAAAGGAGTGGACCATTGAGATTAAGAGGCAAAAGTCTTAATCGGCGGTGGAGCTTAAAAGAGGAGCGATCCATGTGCACAAGTATCCTCCAATAGGAATTGACTTTGTGTCCATGTGAGACAAAAGTGCTTTTTTCCTTTTTGTAAAATAGGAATAATGCTTTATTTGTGCAACTTAGGACAAGAGGAAAGGTGGGGCTTTTTATTTAATCCAAAGGGGAGGAAATATTCCTTTTAGTCAAATAAAGACTTAGGATAAATGATTAGCCCATATGATAAAAATCCAATATATGATCAAAATTAAGACTTGATCAGGAAATTGATAATGTTGAAAATATTGATTATTGATCAAAATGATTCAGGGTTGATAAATCAAATAAATGGGGCCTAAAGTCTAGGCAACCATTTTTGGGTGTATACATTTGCCCCTCTTTGACTAATGTGTGATCGATCTGGGAGCACATGCAGTCAAAGAAGAATTGAAATGTGAGATCAATCTGGGATCACAAAACAACTCAGATGTGAGGTCGATTCGGGATCACATCCGGACAAACATAGACAAAGGCCTTTGAACATGAGGTCGATTCGGGATCACATTCAAAGTAAGAGATAAGAATCTCAAATTTGAGCAAAAGCTCACAAAAGATGTCTGAATCAAGAGCATCAAGATGTCAAGGATAAGGATCCCATAAATACTGACCCCTCAGAATCGAAATTGAAATCAGGTAGAGGAGAGACAACAAATTGATAAAGATTTGATCAAATCAAAGTGAAATCATAATCAAAGATAAAAGGGCAATAGGATAATGATTAGGCAATGAAAACATGCCCTAGTGAGGAAATAGAAAGAGGGTGAATGATAGACTAGAAGGTTGAAAGACATGGAAATGAAGAAATTCCACCAAAGATCGGAGAAGTATGCCTCAAAAGGTCAATCAACTATGTAGAAGGAAAATTTTTGAAATATGATTTTGAATATCAAGATGACCTCAAATTTTGATTTCAAGTTCGAAAAGGGATCCAGGACATCAAAATTAGCTAGGGGTGCAATTTTCGTGCAATTTTGAGGTGTTTTGAAAATTGGTCAAAAGTCAAAATGCTATAAAAGGGGTGAAAATGTCATTTATCTTGTAGTGATTTGAGAATTTTCAGAGCTTGAGAGAGAATATGGCCCAGCAAGCTGGAGTTCCCATCCACAGGTATCAATTCGAGCATGCTCGGTTGCACAACCGGCCACCACACTATCCTGCCCCGGTACATTTTTGAAAAACTCACTGTTGTTGAGTCATTTAATACATTTTTAGCATGTTTGTAAATTTTTAAATTTTCAAATTTTTAGGTTAGGTGAAATATCACGCGATACTTTAGAAGTATCGCACCCTTTGGGGAGAAATATCGAGTGATACTTCGCGGGTCCCCAATGTATCGTGCGAGTATAGGCACCAGTATCGCACAATACTGGGTGAAATATCACGTGATATCGGGTGAAGTATCACACAACCCAAAGTATATTGCACCACTATAGGGAGAAGTATCGCACGATACTTCTCCAAAAAAGTAGTATCGCCCAAGTGTAAAATTTGAAAGTTTAGGTCTTTGTAAGCAAAATGACATGGGTCCAGACAATTGTAGGTGTTCAAAGATGTGTTAGACTGATTTTGAGGCATCCATCATGATATGTTCTAACAACTGGCTTGGTTTTAACGGCTTGCAGGAGGTTTTTCTGGCGTTGATCATCAGAGTGCCGAAGGTGACCGGGCTGAGGTGTGTCTGAGATCTAGATGATTTGGGCAATGCTGACATTAGGACCATGGGGTTCAGGTATTTATTGAGATTCCTAGACATCAGAACTGACCATGGGTTGTTGACTGCGCTTGCCGAGAGATGGCATAGCAAGCACAACACCTTCCATCTTCCCACAGGTGAGGAATCCATCATGCTGGAGGATGTCTATAGGATCCTACAAGTGCCATGTCATGGAGAGTCGGTAAGTATAATCATGTTTTTAGATATAATCATGTAAAATGTAATGTTTCCAAAGGATGAAAACTGACATGATTCGTGTGATGGCACAGGTATACTATGATCAGGATGTGACTGAGGGGCGACGGATGATCTAGGAGATGTTCTAGGATGTGACTATCCTTGATTAGCATGTCAGCTGGGAGCGGCTACTAGAGGATTTTGGTAGAGATTTTCCAGTGCCATGTATTGTGGCATCCATTATTTCTCAGATCTTGATGACTGATCGTAGTCAGAAGGGATTCCCGCTCGGATGGGCCAGGCTACTGATTGACTTGGTAGGCAGACCTTGTCAGATGGCATGGGGACCAACCATTCTTGCAGAGATGTATCACGAGCTACACGAGATCATGTACAGGGATAGCCGGTCATGGGCTTGCGGTGCCATCCTGGCATAGGTGTGGGCTTGGGAGCACATTGCTGTGATGCACCTGAGGGTTTAGCCGAGGGAGAGGAGATACCCATATATATATATACAGATATATGGGTTTCATATCACATGCTCATACGAGGGATGTGACATACTACAAGAGGATCTTGGATGAGATGGCTACTTTCAGATGGAGGCCATACAAGGATGTTGAGGCATGGGGTGATGCAGAGGATGAGCTGAGCTACATGCTATGTACTCGGCCACTGGTAGGCTGACACTCAGAGATAGTGGAGAGATTTTGCATCACTCGGGTATGGCGGTAGTTTGGGAGGCAACAGCGGGTCTCAACAGAGACTACTACATATGCCAGAGCTAGGGATGAGGAGGGACATGGGTGGCTACCCATGTTAGACTACCAGTAGGTGATCGCAGAGATAGCTGGTATTAGGAGAGAGCCTTGGGAGTATCACCCAGATGTGGCAGATGCAGGGGCCAATGCAGCATATAGGGCAGAGTGGCGGAGGGTGTCATTCCCTCGATTCACTATACCAGATGCACAGGTACCAGCACAGGGGGGAGATAGAGGTGATGATGGGGGGGACAGAGGGGATGGAGGAGATGGCAGGAGGGGGAGAGGGAGGAGGATGGAGAGAGGGGAGGGATCTAGATCAGGTGGCTGGAAATGGTCACAGGGACAGAGATCAGTGACACCTAAGGATGAGGTGAGACCAGCTCGCCGGCAGGCAAAGGCACAACAGGATCAGCCTGCGGGTGGGGATGATTTGAGAGCAAGGATACAGGCTCTTGAGGCTAAGATATTGCAGCTTAGGATTACTATAGCAGTGAGAGAGTAGCAGCTCACTGATCAGTGGGTAGAGACAGAGCGGCGAGAGAGAGCCTTTCAGGTTGCCCTGGCAGAGAGACAGAGAGAGGCAGCGCGAGCTGCATATTATTATGGCCTCTACATTCAAGCAGTCCTAGAGGATTGGAGAGCACCATCATACTATGTAGTAGTGGGTAGATCAGATGTAGTCCCTAATCCAGCACCACCTCTGCTAGCACCAGGACATGAGGGTGGTAGTCAGTCTTAGGTTTAGGGTTAGATGTTGTTAGATATTTAGACATATCATGAGACATTGATCCAGATTTTGGGATCCCATATTGTATATTGTATCATGACATTGGTGTATATATGAGATTACTGGATGTTCGATATATCATGTGTTTATGTCTCACTTGTGATGGATGTATCAGTTTATGTATATTGTCTTGTCATTTTTCTCAAAATGTTTATGTACATGCTTATGTATGTTCTCTCTTATAGATGTATGTTTGATTCACATGTGTATAATATAAGCTCATGTTTCTGAAAATGACAGTTGTGATATAGATATGATGATATGATTAACCCCTTGTGATGAACAGGAAAAAGTTCGAGATGAAAAAGACAAGGAGTGAAAGACATGATCGAGAAGAAGCGCAGTTGACTGATAGGTCCACGTAAGATGAAAAGGAGAGCTCTCTCCATATGCAAGATGCAAAACTAAACTATCATGAACCTAAAATGCAAGCTATTATGAAAGTGGTTGACTTGCAAGGTCACAATGCTTATAGACATCTAATTATCATCATCGAGCTTTATTGGTAGCGTCATAAGATCATACAATGCACACTAGTATGACTATGTGAATACGAATATGATCTTTATCAGATAGAAATGTGGAAATCTCACCTAGGCATCAAAGACATATCGGTCAAGATGACTAATGCAATGAGATTACCTAAGTTTGATATGGCGGGATTATGCTTGTATCAAGACACATGAAAGTCAGGATAACTAGAAGCATGCACTCGCGAAATAGTCAAGGATAATACCCTATCAATCCATAGTGTCAAGTAAGACTAGCAAAAATGCTCATGACAATTAGGATCAAAAAAATATACCCACAAGCAGATAAAGAAATAAAACATGTTCTCATACCCTCAGTCTTCTAGCTATGCATCATCGAAAACTTCTCAGGGAGAGACCACTCATCAAAGAAATCCTCATAGACATCACATAAAGAAAAATAAAGTCAACATATCTCAACAAGTTGATTGTTTAAGTGCGTGTGTGTTGGTCATAGAGTCAAACTTTGAGTATCACATTTGCAAATGAGCAACGTCGCATCATACTAGACTGTTGGAGAAGACATCTGATAAGTGTTAAGAAACACTCGATGCAAGGGTAGTATTGAGAAACACTATTTGGGGTGGTGTTGAAAAACACCAGTTTGTGAAATGCCCCAAGAGACAAATGTACCTAAAGGACCAATGCTAATAGTTATGCCCCCTAGACAAAGAGAAAGACCAATTCCAAACCAAGTCAAATAAGGTCAAGGCATGATGGAGAAAGGCTAAGTGTCGAGGACAGATGCTAATAAATAGGGGTACAAAGGCCTCAAGTAGCACCTATTTCCAAGTTTTCACCACTTGGAATCTTTTTTTTTTTTCATTTTTTCATTTTTTGTATTTTTGCTACCAAGGTGCCTGTTTCCAAGTTTTCACCAAGGCACTTTTTCTATTTTTTTTTTGTATTTTTTTATTTTTTTTTATTTTTTCAGGACTTTTTATGCTTTTTAGGATTTTTTCAGCATCATATATCAATTTTTTTTGGTATTTTTCAGGATCCATAAATATGTACAAAGGATGCCTCTAGATAGAAATGGGCACTAAGGATAGAACTTATTGAGGTGCAAAATGTTGATGGGATCAGGGAGCTATTCTCCATCTGGATCTGACAGTAAATATGCACCTATACCAAAAGCAGCCATGATGACATATGGTCCAAGCCAGTTAGGTTCAAAATTACCTTTTTGTTCTCTATTCTGTTGGTTCTTAGGGTTCTCTTGCAAAACAAGATCACCTATTTGAAACTCTCTAGGGTGAACCTTCTTGTTGAATGCCTTGGACATACGCTTCTGATACACTCTCATATGATCAAAGGAAGCCTTACGCTTCTCATCTAAAAGTTCTAGTTCTTGTAACCTCATGGCGTGGTAATCCTCATCTGTTATCAATCCTTTGAGTGAGACTCTGAGTGATGGTATCTTGAATTCTAAAGGAAATACCGCTTCAGTGCCATAGGTAAGAGAAAAAGGAGTAGCTCCTATAGGTGTACGAATGCTAGTTCTGTAAGCCCATAGTGCGGGATTGATTTGCAAGTGCCAATCCCTACCATTCTTGTTCATTGTTCGATGAAGGATCTTAAGAATGGTTTTGTTGGAGGCTTATGCCTATCTGTTTCCCTATGGAAAGTAGATGGAGGACCAATGTTGCTTGATTTTAAAATTTTTGCATAAATGCTTTAGGTCCTTATTCTTGAATTGACCTCCGTTATCAGTGATAATCTCAGAAGGCACTCCAAATCCGCAAATAATATGATTCAAGATGAACAAAGAGATAGTCTTCCCTGAAGCAACAGAAAGTGGCATAGCTTCCACCCATTTTTTGAAGTAGTTAGTGGCAGTAATAATGAACTTATGTCCACCTAATGAGTTGGGATGAATCTGCCCAACTAGATCAAAGGCCCAGTGCTGAAATGGCCAATGAGAAATAGAAGGAATCAACTCCCTACCTGGAGCATGAATCAGGTTTCCATGTTTCTGACATTTTTCACAAGACTTAGCAAAGGCTACTACATCTATTTGCATCGTGGGCCAATAATACCCCTCCCTAAGCAACCTTCAGGCCATGGCAAGACCATTAGAATGTCCACCACAAATGCCCTCGTGGATGTCAACTAACGCTTGGTCAGATTCCTCCTTTTCCAAGCACCTAAGGAGCGTCCCATCTAAACCCCTCCTATATAAATCACTAGAGATAAGGGTGTGGCGAGAGGTGTTACGGATGAGGTTTTGGCATTCAGAACAGTTGAATGTGTCGGGGATGATGCCATCATGAAGATATGAATAGATAGCATCATATCAGGAAGACTCATGTGTGACAAGGGTACAAATGACATGGCTTTCAGATGAGTTAAAGATGGGATGGTGTAGCTCTTCCACCAGGAATTCAAATCTTGATTCATGTGTTTCCAACCGAAGGAGTGAAGCTAATGTGGCCATAGCATCTATAGGTTTGTTCTCTGTCCTAGGGATCTGTTGAAATGTCACAAATGTAAAGTAACATCTCAATGAGTCAACCATCTTTTTGTAGGGTATCAATTTATCATCCTTGGTGTGATACTCCTCATTGACTTGGTTGATGATTAACTGGGAATCCCCAAAGACATGTAACTCTGTTATGTTCCATTCTAGAGCCATTCTCAATCCATTGGTTAAAGCTTCATATTCTGCAATATTATTCGTACATGGAAATAAAATTTTTTAAGACTTTGGAATATTGTACCCATGTGGAGAGACAAATAATACTCTAGCACTTGATCCATTTTGCATGTGGGAACCATCAAAAAACATTTTCCAAGTGCGAGTAGTCATATACATGATGTGTTCATCTGGGAATTCCACTTGAATAGGCATACTATCCTTAATTGGGAAATTAGCTAATTGGTCAGCAATAGCTTGCCCTTTTATGGCCTTCCTTTCAATGTACTCTATGTCAAATTCAGTTAAGACCATCATCCATTTAGCAAGTCTACCCGTGAGGGCAGCCTTACTAAGCAAGTACTTAAGAGGATCAATTTTTGCAACCAAATGTATAGTATGAGCAAGCATATAGTGTCGTAACTTTTGAGAAGCAAACACCACTGCAAGACAAGACTTCTCAATGTTATTATAATTGATCTCATAGGAGACTAGAGTAAGACTGATATAGTATATGGCCCTTTCTTTCCCAGTATCATCTAATTGAGCCAACAGTGCCCCCAAGGAAGATTCTGTTGCTGAAATGTATAAAATCAATGGTCTCCCAGGAATAGGCGGCATCAAAATTGGAGGATTAGCTAAATACTATTTTATTTGATCAAGGCTCTTTTGGCAATCCTCATTCCATACACAAGAAGCACCCTTATGCAGTGTCTTATTAAAGGGTTGTGCTCTATCTGCCAGCTATGAGATAAACCTCCTAATTGACTAGAGTCATCCCTGAAGACTTCTCATCTGACTAATGTTTCTTGGAGGTGGCATATCTAAAATTGCTTGGACCTTTTCGGGATCAACCTCTATACCTTTTGCTAATATTATAAATCCTAAAAGTTTGCCTGAGGTGACACCAAATGCGCACTTCTTTGGATTCAATCTGAGTTGAAACTGTTCCATGCGATCGAGAATTACTTCCAAATCGGGAAGGTGTGTATCCTTTTTTCTTGATTTAGCCAAGGTATCATCCACATAATCTTCCATGTTCTTATGCATCATATCATGAAAAATTATGGTCATAGCTCGTTGGTATGTTTCTCCTACATTCTTTAACCCAAATGGCATGACGTTCCAGTAATAGGTTCCCCATGCACATGTGAATGCTATTTTATCTTGGTCTTCAAGAGCTATTTTAATTTGATTATATCTTGAGAAGCCATCCATTAGAGAGTATATTGCATAGCCCGCTGTCATGTCCACTATCATGTCAATGTTTGGAAGTGGAAAATCATCCTTTGGGCATGCTTTGTTTAAATCTCTAAAATCTGTGCATACACGAATGGACCCATCATGTTTGGAAATTGGTACTATGTTTGAGATCCATTCTACATAATCGATGGCTCTGATGAATCCAGCTCTCAAAAGTTTTTCTAATTCCGCTTTGACAAGGAGAGCTACATGTGGATGCATTTTTATGAGTCTCTATTTCACTAGTTTGACTCCTGAAGCTATGGATAAGTGATGCATTATAAGATTTGTGTCAAGCCCTGGCATGTCTGAATAGGTCCATGCAAAATTAATTTTCTTCTTTTGTAAGAATTGTATATATGCCTTGGTTTCTTCTTCTGATAAAGACTGAGCAAGATGAATTATTTGAGGAGCTTCTTCTGTGTTCAAATTAACTAGTTTTGTTGGCTCAATCAATACTGATGATCTGTCCTGAAAATAACTCGGCAAGTTATTAAGTACCCCATCCTTAGGCACCTCAAAGAGGTTTTCACCCTTAGATACGTCATCTCTTTTTACTATTTTTGGTTCTGATACCGCCACAAAGTGGTTTTCACCATCAGACCTATTTTTCTTTCTATCTTTTTCTTTTATTTTTAGAGTGAGGTACTTAATATCAGGCTCCGTCATACTTGTTGTCAGTTCACTGGTGGAAGAAGCCATGGGTTCAAGAGCATTCAAATAGTAGGCAAGTTCATAGTTGTTCTAAAAAGTGAGGAATCTAGGCTCTTGATGGCGCTGAGACCAGTCAATTAGGTCATAGTGAACAAGGAGTAGGTCAATGACTAGTTCAATGTTATTTATGTGAAAGGTGTTATCTCTGATGACCATACAATCGAGATTCATCAAGTCCCCTTCGAGGATACCCGAGTCAGGATTTGTCCTACCAAATGAAGCATTAGCCACTAAGGCAATTCAAGGAGTACAATCCTCTAGTCCGACACTAAGCTTGTTGGTCACATCAGGTTGGGTACTATAAGTATGGACAACATCCATGTCCAAATCAACTGTTGCATCTGAAAGTGAGTCCCATTCCTACTCATGTGAGTCTGTGTCTGAATCATCATTTGGGCCTCATGATGTAGAAGCCTCAAGGTTGGGAAAGGTTTCCCCTTCTCTAATGCTAGCATTGTTACTATCCATCGCAGCTAGGATAGCAACACTTTCATTGTCAAACTAGCATTCATATAGTCACTATCCGTCACAACTGGGATAGTAGGACCGTCAATTATCAAATCTTTTGAATCTCCCCAAAGAAGATTTGTTGAAGGAACCCAATCATCAAACATGTATTGTTGATTAGAAAGATCAAGTGTGTAGTCTGAATCACTGTCATTGTCCGTCGCATCTGGGACAGGGACACCTTTCTTCTTCTTATTTTCAAAACCTAAGCCAACTGTTGACTTATTCTTTCATCCAAAAAGGGCATGGTTAAGAGGCTCAGCTTTAGCATCCAACCTATGGCTAAGGGGACCATATCCTGGATAACCCATATTTTTAACCAACGTATACCCTCTCCCATAAGCTTTAGGTGAAGGAGAAAAGCTCTCGTTGTGTTGGTATTTTTCCTCATGATAGATCTAGTCCCTTACGACAACTTCCTCTTTCTCTTCCTGAATAGGAACCGAAGACTCAACAAATTTTCCAAATAATGTCATTACTGATGGTGAAGGTTTCATATTTGGTGATGGTTTCCCATAAGACCTAGGAGAGATTGGCATTTTTGTAAAAGAATCAATTTTATAATCTCCCATCCCAAGATCTATGGTCTTAAACTTCTGCTTGCATTGTTCAAGTGAAATACTAGGACTGTCAGCTTCCCTATTCAAAGGTACATGTGATCCAGCAGAAATGTTATTAACTGACAAAGCACTATCTCTAGGTATGCAAATTTCTACACCATTATGGGGAAACTTAACACACTAGTGATACGTTGATGGGACTGCTTACATTTCGTGAATCCATGGCCTACCTAGCAAAATGTTGTAGGCTAAAGGACCAACATCAACAATTTGAAATAAGATGTCCTTTTCTACTGGACCAATGCGGATAGGCAAAACCGCCAATCCCTTAGAACTTCTTTCTGCTTCATCATATGCTTTGATTGTGATCTTTTTCCTTGTGTCAATGACTTCTTTAGAATATCCTAGAGCCTTCAACAAACTCATGGTACAAATATTGAGCCCCACACCCCCATCTATCAATACACACCTGACACAGATTTTATGAATCATGACTTCGATGTGTAAGGCCAAGTTATGTGGGTGACTGATGGATTTGTCATCTTCTTTTGAGAAAGTGAGGTAATGAGGGCTAGCCAAATGGTTGACCATATTCTGGAATTGATCAATATCTAAGTTGTTAGGGACACTGGCTTCTTGCAAAGCATCCTCAAGGACACACTTGTGCTTAGGGGAAAATTCTAAAAGCTCAAAAATAGATATCTGCGCTGGTGTACGTTGTTATTGGTCAATAAGGTTATAATTTGAATCAGGACCAACAACAGATTTAGGAAGAACACCCTTGGACATGGGCTGCTTAGACTTGCTAGAGCTAGGACCTCTGATAATAATGGGAGCTTGAGCCTGACCCCTAGTGATAGCATTGAGGGATTGGGGCATCCTTCATGAGTGAGGACCTCTTAGCACCACAATGGGTCCTTCATCAGACATTGGAGTTGAATCCACATCATATCCATAAGGATCTTTCCCTCTCATCATGTTGATATTGTCATCAGCCACTTCAAGCATGTTAATAACATTTTCAGAATTTGTGTAGGTATAGTTGATAGCATCCTTGCCATGCGTGCTGTTAGAATTCTCCCCTCTCATATCCCTCTCATATTTGGGCAAGGGTTCTTTAAAAGCCTTATGATCTGCATTAGTAGTTAAACCATCAACTTGTAATCGCCCACTTTCAATGAGGTCTTGGACAAGATGTTTAAGCCTAAAACAATTTTCTATATCATGTCCAATTCCATTGTGGAAGACACAAAAGGCTTTCTCATCCCACCAATGAGGTTTAGGATCGGGTATGCAGTGCTTGGCAGGATCCCGAGTTTGCACCAAATTATGAGCAATTAGTGACTTGAAAATGTCTGCATAGGAGTCCCCAAGTTTGGTGAATTGTCTTTTTTCCTTCTTAGGTTTCCCTTAATACTTGGGTTTGTTTTCTTGTTGTCCTGAGGACGCTTGCAGCTTCATGGCTTGTACTGCATTGGAGAGATTAAGAACTCCATTCTTAGGTTGTGGTGAGTCAACAACTCCGTCATTGACCACCTATTTATTCTTGTTCCAATAGGAGTTCTTTTTGTCCTTATAACCATTATTGTTGTTGTTTTGGCCATTGTTGTTATTAGTTGATTTAGCCAAAATTCCTTGTTCTTTTAGGACATCCTCTATGCGACATGCCACTTCTACCATGGTATCAAAAGAATTAAATGGTATCTTTCTTACCTCATATCTTAATTCCAGCACTAAGTTACTCACAATGATGTCTATTCTTTCCTCCTCAGGAATTGTCCTTGGATATTTTGAGCACAAACGTCTCCATCTTTGTAGGAAAGTGACAAAAGGTTCTCTTTGATTTTGTTTGAGCTTGCACAAATCAAGCATTGTGACCGACCTTGATAGATTATAAGCAAAATGCTGAACAAATCTTTGGACGAGTTCTTTAAATGACTTTACTGGAGGAGTAAGGTTGGTGAACCACTCCATGGCTTGACCTTTGAGACTCCTCGGAAATAATCTCATCAAGTAGGAGTCTTCATGATGAAAAGAAAAGCTCATTATGTAGAACTATCGAACATGGTCACCAACGCCATCATATTTGTCATAGGTTGGAAACTCAACTTTCTTAGGGAACTCAACCAACACCACACTCTTGTCAATTGGGTTGGGACATATGGAGTCCAAATTAAATGTGCTCTTAGGAGCCCTCATCCTTTCTATATCCTTCTGCATTTGCATGATCACCTCATTGGTTGAAGGATTCTATTTCTTAATCTTTTGGTGGACGTCAAAATCATATGGAACTTTAGCACCTTTGTTGATAAGGCTTTCTAGGAATTGATCCTTGTTTTGTTCCACATATTGTTCTACATATGCTTGAAATGATGGTTCTTGTTGCATAGTCATAAAATCCATATGATCAAATTTGGCATAACTTCCTCCATGTTGTGAGCCATGATGTGCTCATTGGGAGGGTTGCTTTGAATGTCTATGAGGTGATCATCTCCTATGATGATCAGATCTTGAAGCCCTTCTTCCTCTAGGGCTCAGGGATCGTGAGGGTGTCCTTGATCTTCTTCTAGAACTTGGCGAAGGGGTAGATGGGGGTGAGTTGGTCCCACTATTGGTTCCCCTCCCATTGAATCAGCTTTGGAGTTGTTGTGCATAGAGTATATCTTCTTCTTCTTGGGTGACTCTCTTCCTTATGTCCAATAATGCATGTTCCTCTTCTTCTAGTTGTCTGAATTTCTCCTTTTTAGCAGCTTGTTCATCCAAATAGGCTTGCTTCTCCCTCTCAATGCTTTTCAATCTCCTATTTGCATATCAAGAGGTATCTTTAAGTGGAGAGGATGGTCTCGAATGCCTTATTGCATTGGCTACGTTTATGAGGTGATCACTAGATTCGTTGTTTTGGTCCTCGTGTTGTGACCCTAAATCTGAGTGAGTTTTCTTATGATGTCTCTCGGCTCATTGGTGAGCATCAAAATACCTCGCGTTGTTGGGAGGTGACCCAGGTGGACTAGCATGAGAAGAACCATCGTACTCTCTCCTATGCCGTTGGAAGATATCCTCAAGAGTTTGATTCATGGCTTCTCTTTGTTGTTGAGTGAAAGTGTAACTCATGTCCATGCTTGATGAAAGTGGTACAAAAGAGGTGCTCACTTCACTAGGATTAGCTTTTGAATTAAAACAAACCTCAGATTCACTCTTAGGTGATTAATCAAAAAGGGGTCCTTTTCCCTTATGCTGTCGATGAGTCTTAACTAGTGGTAACTAGCTAAAGGCAACAGGGGGTCGCTTCCCTTGATTGACTTGGTACCTTGTTGTAACTGACATGAAAGAAATATACTCTCAATGATAAGATGACCTCTCAAAGTGTCAGCACCAAACTAGGATAATCAAAGTCCTCTATTGTCCAAAGAGAAATGAAAAGATAGAAAAGGGGCTTTACCAACATTGTCAAAGAGGTGCTTCAAATCAAAGGGTGACTACCCTTGCACTTTTGAACCAGGAGGTTGGACTAGGCCAAAATATAATTGAAATCAAGATTTAAATGAAAGTGATTTGGACAATAAGAGCACTAAAATTTTCCAAGAATGTAGCTAACAATCCTAGAGATGAACCTTGGCACCAAGAATGGCCTTCTAATTTGACAATTATTTCTAAAGTGATTTCATAAATCAGATGATGCTATCCTAGAGGACTAAAACCAAAAATTTAGAGTCAAGACAGGTCTCAAACGACAGAGCAAGAAGCCTACTCCAAGACCTAACCTGACTAACAGCAATTGAAACTGATCAAATTGCAAGCACGACAAAAATTAACCAGGCGATATACTCCGGGCTACCAGGGCGATACACCTACAACTGGGCAATACTTCTCCTTATACCAGGTGATAGACCTTACAATAGCTGAGTGATAAACACCAGGTAGGTCAGGCGATAGTCTATCCAGGGTGAATTATCGCGCAATATTTCCTCTCAAAGTAGGTGATACTTTTTGGACCCATGAAGTATCGCGTGATATTTCACTGTAAAGGACGCGATACTGTTGCAAAATTGTTTAACTCTTGACCAGAACTGTGTAAAATTTACATTTTTGGGTCTGTTTGGTCAAAATTTTTGGTCTGAGGGTTGATGTTTTTTATTTCAATCACAATATCAGCAAAATTTTGGCAGGTTTGCAAATAGTGAGGGATCAAACATGTCTCAAACACTTGAAACAAGGGCAAAAGCAACCTTGCCAAGACAAACACTTGTGATATCAGAATTGAAAAAGCACCTTATGAATGCTACTAATTGTTTGTATGTAAGAACGTTTACACTGGCATCACACAACTGAAGACAATTCAAGCAAATCTATCTTAAAAAGGTCAAGGCTCAATACTTACCAACTTAGCCCACAACTTGATGCCCCCTTGCCTCACACCAAGTGGTTACCCACGAGAGATATTGGCTTTGTCATGGAAGTGTCAAATGACACAACCAAAGGGACACATATAGTGAGTATCTTAAGGTGATCCGGGTAAACCACTTGGATCAATCCTTGCACTAAGAAGATAAGCGGCTAAACAAGGTGGCTTCTATCTAATGGTTCTTAATAAGGGCTTCCATTCACAACACCCCTCTTGCTCCTCATAAAGGACTAGGACCTTGCGGCTGCAAGAGTACCTTAATCATTCTTGCTCAATATTTTCCCCATGGTCGCAATCCCATGAGCTACTCACATCAAGCGAAGATAAGTGTTATGTCTACCAAGGTTTTGTGTCCTCGATAGCCTTGAGATTATAGTGAGTTGGAATCACTCACCACCAAGGAAAATGATGACAAGGTTGTCCCCACTTGGGTCGTTCCTCTTGATTGCTCAAGAGCAGGCCCACTAAAGGATCCTAAACTAAACAAAGAATGGATGATTTTTGAGGTTCAAGGTTTTTGGTTCACCACAAGGGTGAAGAGCATACTCCCCTATCTCAAAAACTTCTCCCAAACACCCCAAGCCAAATTTGATTACCCCCTTGCTTCCAAAAACCTTAAGATGGGTCAGGATTTTCTAGTTCACCTATAGGTGAAGAGCATACTTCTCCTACCACCTCAAAATCTCTTTCACAAGGTATTAAAGTTCCTAATACAATTAGTGAATGCCACACTTGAAAGGAAATAAATCACAAGCAAAATTTTATTTTTTTTATTTTTTTATGCTTTTTGGGCAGCCCTGCAAAAACCGTTAGTAGCCCTCTTTGACATGCAATTTTTGGCAAACTTCTTAAGCAAAGGCACCTACAACCACAACTAGTTAGGCCTACAAGGTTAGCAAAATCCAAAATCTAAATGAAATATTTGCAAGAAACTGATTTACCTAAGCTAAGAGATGCAGGTTAGACCTATCTAAATACAGTAAAGTAAACCAGCAAACTAAATATGATCAGATTCAGATGATAAAACTTGAACCACAGGTCTCTGTCAGATCAGGCGATATACCTCAAATGTCACCAGTATCATGCGGTACAGTTTCCTATATTCACGTGATATACCTCAGTTCGGGCGATATACTTCTCTATACGCGGGTAATACTTCGCACGACACCAGGCGATATACCTTAATACTAACAGACGATTCTTCTCTGGGGTGAAGTGTCGCACTGGTATAGTAAGGTATATCGCATGATATACCTGAGAAGTATCATGCGATATTCTGAGACAAAAAACCAGAGACTACAAAATTTTTGAAAAATAATCCCAAAAAAGATGAAAATGCAAGAAACTAAAAGACAAAGCCTATCTACTCTGCCCCACGGTGGGCACCAAAAATGTACACACTAAAATGGTGTACTTCTATGAACCATTACATGCAAGGTTTCTCAAGAATGAGGCCTCACAAAGCGGCTCATAGCTCTCTATGCATGGAGTTGCAAGGGACTATGATGTATTTGCTCTCAGCTAGAGCTACAAGCTTGTGACCTTGCTAGTCAACCACACAACAAGAGATTCAAATGAGGACAAGGGCAAGAGTGCCAATATCCTCAAGAATCACTATGAAAATGCAATGCAAACTAGTCTAGAGAAATGAAAATGAAATGCAACTAAGCTATGAATGGGAAAGAACAAGTGTTACAAATCCCTCCTATTAAGCTATGTGAAATTATGCTATTGCATGAAAGGAAATCTAAGCTATGAAAGTCATGAAAATGAAACTACTATGTAAGAATGTAAACTAAACTATGAAGCAAATGAAGAAATCTAAAGTAGGATGCAACAATGATCTCTAAAAAGCTTCAAAGTCTTCAAGGATTCCTGCAGCATAAGGTTAGCATAAAACGTGATATCCAAATGAAGGAGAGAGCTTTCCTTTTATAAGAAATGCAAAGGAGTGGACCATTGAGATTAAGAGGCAAAAGTCTTAATCGGCAGTGGAGTTTAAAAGAGGAGTGATCCATGTGCACAAGTATCCTCCAATAGGAATTGACTTTGTGTTCATGTGAGACAAAAGTGCTTTTTTCCTTTTTGTAAAATAGGAATAATGCTTTATTTGTGCAACTTAGGACAAGAGGAAAGGTGGGGCTTTTTATTTAATCCAAAGGGGAGGAAATATTCCTTTTAGTCAAATAAAGACTTAGGATAAATGATTAGCCCATAGGATAAAAATCTAATATATGATCGAAATTAAGACTTGATCAGGAAATTGATAATGTTGAAAATATTGATTATTGATCAAAATGATTCAGGGTTGATAAATCAAATAAATGGGGCCTAAAGTCTAGGCGACCATTTTTGGGTGCATACACCTCCTGCCTTGGTCTATGTCACACACACACTTATCATGAGATGGGGGTGATTAGTATAAGACCAAATTTTTAATTTATAATTTTAGCAATTCTAAAAATAAAAAAAAATATCCACACAATTAATATCCAATGGACACAAGATGCACATGATTTTACATGGAAACCCTTGCAAGAGAAACCACAAAAAAACATGATTTTTTAAAGAACTTGCAACTTTTTAAGCATCAACCCACAAGAGACACCAATCCCTTCCATTAAGCACCAACTTAGAAAGAGTCACCAAACTCTGAGTGATAACCTCCAACCTTTTTCACTTGCAATGCAGAAGGCACCAACCTTCGAAAACCAAGATGATTATAAAATTGTTGGATCTTCCCTAGATCCCTTCAAAGTCTTCAATGATAGATTTCCACAAATCTTCCTTGATCTTTTTCTCTTAACCATCTACTCCTATGTTACCAGATTCACGCATCGACCCCTTACCTTTAGATGCAGATGCGTTTGGAGTCAGATGTGGAGGGGGGCCAGGGGATGCGCTCCTGGTGCGCATCCACAATCTGTGGATGCACTTGGATGCACTCTCAAGTGAATTTGTGCACATCCACAGGCTGTGGATGTGCACTCAAGGCACATCTAGGCACATATGAACAACATCCAGATGCTTATGCCTTAAAAAACACTTTTTTGACTAAAAAATATATATTTTAAAGTATTTTTTAAAAATATTTTTAAAAGTTTTCAAGCCTAGATTCATTTACAGATGATCAAAAGGATCTCTTGATTGTTTGAAACATGTGTTAATGTATAGTGAAGAGTTTTACACCATCAAGCATAGCATGTTATAGGCTAGAATGCACCAAACAAACAAAAGAGCCAAAGAAAATTTTCAAGGGAATGATCATTGCACTTTGTAAAAGAATGATTAGGTGGAAATTAGATGGAGCTATATATATACTTAGAAGAAAACAATTTAGTTTCTTGTACTGTAATAAGAGACTGGCACTAGGTTTAAGCCAATGGATCTTATTGGCCAAGGCACCACCTTAACTTGATGCTCAAAATAATGAGTAAGCAGAAATTTGGTTAACTAAGCCATTAAAACGAAGATTTTAGGAGTTTAGGGCATTGCTTCTTCAACATCAAAACATGAACAAGGGGAAAAATTAAATTTTAGTTAGCTAATGTAGACTAAACTTAAAGTGTCACCCAATTGAACCTCCGAGGGTAGGATTCATCTGATACAAATAACATCAAAACTAATTTTATGACTATCAAAAGTTTATTTTCCTTTTAAACTAAGTTGTTGATCCTGGTTCTAATATAGATTTAGGTTTGAATTCGACAACTTTTTTTTTTTGGTGGGTTCTGGTATCATATATATATATATATATATATATATATATATATATATATATATATATATATATATATATATATATATATATATATATATATATATATATATGTGGGTGAAATCAAAATAGTGTGTCTCACTTTTTGGGACGAAGGAAATCGGTTTTCCAAAAAAAAATCAGTTTTAGTGCCTTCATTTGAAGTACCCTCTTAGCGTGAAGAGGATGATTGGCTTTGCTCGAAGTACCCTGCGTGGGGTACTTCACACGAAGGGGGGTCTTCGAGCGAAGTACCCCATGTAGGGTACTTCGAGCAAAGCCCCCCTTTAAGTGAAGCCACTTTTTTGCTAGATTTTTTTAATAAATTTTTGACTTCCTATTTCATTTTCACTATTTTCTATTTGAGATTTTGTGGACCCAGGGCTTAGAGTGAACAAGTGATGTCCACTACAACATCAACACCTCCCGAGCTTTTTTGATCTCTTCAGATTGTTAGTAGTATCAGGTACATGCATTTTTCTCATTTTTTATTGTAAATTATATGTTTTATATTTATTTTAGTTAGTTATTTGTTTTAAATAATTTTTAGTTTGTAGAAATGTTAGAAAATCATAGTTAAATTTTAGAATATGTTAGAAAATGATAGTTGAATGTTAGAATATGTTAGAAAATTGTAGTAGTACTATTAGAAAATCATAGTAGAACTATTATAAAATGTTAGAAAACATTGAAAAACCATAGTATAAATGTTAGAATATGTTAGCAAATGTTAGAAAATCGTAACTTAGTATGCATTAAAAAAAATTAGAAAATTATAAATTAGTATACATTAGAAAATATTAGAAAATTGTAAATTAGTATACATTAGAAAATATTAGAAAATTGTAACTTCTAGTATACATTAGAAAATATTAGAAAAATATAGAAGAATGTTAGCACATGTTATAAAATTGTAATTTAGTATGTTAGAAAATGATAGAAAATTGTAGTAGTTTGTTAGAAAATGTAAGAAAATATTTACAAAATATTAGAAACCGTAGTAGAAATGTTAGAAAATATTAAGATCTTATAGTTCAATTATTAAAAATATTTGTTTTTAAATTGCTTTTAAAGTTAGTAAATATTAGGAATCTCTCTCTCTCTCTCTCTCTCTCTCTCTCTATTATGTACATATGTTTTAGAGTTACATGTATGAATGTTATTCATGTAGAGTTACATGTTAAAATATTATCCTAGGAGGACCAAGCCTTAGTACATCCTAGTATCCTTTAAGACACTTAGAGGACCCAACTAGTACACCTTATGACCCCTATTGTGACATCCAAGGACCCTTTAGGACTATTAGTACACCCCAGGTTCTTTTAGGACCCCTATTGTGACAAAACTCTTTAAGAACGTCCCTTATGATCATTAAGACCTAGAATATGACCATTTAAGACCTAATAGGACCCCTTAAGACTTAATAAGATTGGACTTAAGATCTAATAGGACTAATATGACCTATTAAAACCAATTAGTATATCCTAAGACCCTTAAGACCTAATAAGACCACTTACTTGACCTAATAGGACCTATTAATACCAATTAGTACATCCAAGGACCCTTTAGGACTACTAGTACACTCTAGGTTCCTTTAGGACCCCTATTGTGATATAAAACTTTTTAAGAACCCTTAGGATCCTTAAGACCTAGAATATGACCACTTAAGACCTAATAGGACCCCTTAAGACCTAATTTAGGAATTTAATATAACCTATTAAAACTAATTAGTACATCCTAGGACCCTTGAGACCTAATAAGACCACTTACTTAACCTAATAGGACCTATTAATACCAATTAGTACATCCAAGCACCCTTTAGGACTATTAGTACACTCTAGGTTCCTTTAGGACCCCTATTGTGACATAAAAATCTTTAAGAACCCTTAGGATCCTTAAGACCTAGAATATGACCACTTAAGACCTAATCGGATCCCTTAAGTCCTAATTTAGGACTTTAATATAACCTATTAAAACTAATTAGTACATCCTAGGACCCTTAAGACCTAATAAGACCATTTACTTGACCTAATAGGACCTATTAATACCAATTAGTACATCCAAGAACCCTTTATGACTATTAGTACACCCCAGTTTCTTTTAGAACCCCTATTGTGACATAAAAATCTTTAAGAACCCTTAGGATCCTTAAGACCTAGAATATGACCACTTAAGACCTAATAGGACCCCTTAAGACTTAATAAGACTGGGCTTAAGACCTAATAAGACTAATATGACCTATTAAAATCAATTAGTACATCCTAGGACCCTTAAGACCTAATAAGACCACTTAATTGACTTAATAGGACCTATTAATACCAATTAGTACATTCAAGGACCCTTTAGGACTATTAGTACACTCTAGTATTGTAAATTTAAGTATAATTTTATATATTCAGATATTTGTTTCCATTTTACACACAGTTATAACATGTAATCAAGTACTTAATTGTTAACACTTAGCTTTCACATGTTACATCTAGATGGCCACTCAAGATGTACCAGCCCAAGCTGTACCACCTCAGAATGTACCAGGCCAGGCTATACCACCTTAGGATGTACCAGGTCAGACTGTACCACCTTAGGATGCACCTTGCACTCCTGATTTAGTGACTATTTTTCAAACTGCTGAGACAAAGATGGTTCGACTTAGAGAGTCCATTCGTACATCTCCACTAGATGGCATATACAGAGATACTTGTATCATTGTATTGAAGATTTTGGAGGAGATGACTGCCAAATTGAGATCCCACTCTTCCTTCATGCCTTAGGTTGTTGATAGTATTTTTTGAGAGTTGAGAGCCAAGGTCTTGGGTGATGTTTCCTTGGAGACGGTTTAGAGCAGTGTCCCCAAGGAAATAATCAAATGAGAGGTTTTCCCATTTGATGAGGGGAAGCCCAAGGTGAGGGCGTATAAGGTTACACGATGTGAGATTCTTCAGATCGCATGCATGATATACCCTCATTTTCTTGCAACGCATGGTTGTTATCTTAATAACGACCAGATTCCTTTATATTTTGCATGATATACCCTCATTTTCTTGTAGCACATTACCTCTAGTGTGGGCTCAGAGCATCTTCATAGGAGAGATTCAATAGATGTGACACCTACTAGTGGTCAGGTAAGTTTTAAAAATATGTAAGTTTAAACATGCATTTATAATATTTTAAGTATTTTACATTATTATTATATACATGTATTTATATTCGCATGGATCAGTTGCTGCCTCACAACCAGAGGATGCTTGTGGCAGTCAATCAGAGGGTCTCTCTGTTCACATGTGCCTAGATGACTCCCTAGTTTAGGACATGTTCCACAGATCTTTGATTTGAGAATCATTATATATGTCATTATTATATGTTTGATATTTTTAGTTTACGATTTGAGACATATATTTATATGATTTCCAGACGTTTAGACGTAGATGATTTATGATTTGACATTATATAGATTTATGATGGTTTCATTTGATTAGATGATATGATTTTATGATTTGATTAGATGATTTCATTTGATTAGATGATATGATTTTATGATTTGATTAGATGGTTTTATTTGATTAGATGATAATATGATTTGATTAGATGGTTATATGATTTGATTAGATGGTTTCATTTGATTAGATTAGATGGTTTCATTTTATTAGATGATATGATTAGATGATCTAATTTGTTTAGATGGTTTCATTTGATTAGATTAGATAGTTTCATTTGATTAGATGATATGATTTGATTAGATGAGTTGATTAGATGGTTTCAGTTGATTAGATGGTTTCATTTGATTAGATTTTATTAGATGGATGTAGAATTAATATCATAAAAAATAACAAGTTAATACATGTAACTAATAGACAATAAGTATTCTAACTAATAAGCAATGTTAAGGGGAGGTCTTAAGGGGATCTAGAATTAATATCATAAAAAATAACAAGTTAATACATGTAACTAATGGACAATAACTATTCTAACCAATAAGAAATCTTAAGGGGAGGTCTTAAGGGGATCTAGAATTAATATCATAAAAAATAATAAGTTAATACATGTAACTAATGGACAATAACTATTCTAACTCATTCTAGAACTAACACATGTCATAAGTAATCTAACTAATTTCATCATTTTTTAGTGTTCAAACTAATGTTTGAAGGGGATCTTTAACTAATAAGAAATCTTAAGGGGATGTCTTAAGGGGATCTAGAATTAATATCATACAAAATAACTAGTTAATACATGTAACTAATGGACAATAAGTATCATAAAAATCATTGAATAATCAAAGCATACATAAAATCTTTAACTAATATGCAATCTATAAAAATCATTGAATAATAAAAGCATACATATAAAACCACACATGTATACAAGCATATATATAAAAGCATACATAAAATTCTATATACTAAAACCATTGAACCATCAAATAGGTCCATCATATATCAACAAATTATACTCCATCATATGTTTAAATATATAAACAAAGTATAGTCAATTTTATCCAAAGATATCAAGTAGGTCCTAACACATGAAATAGGTATACATATTATACTTTTTAGACCAACTCAAGTGGTTTAGACCTTTCATGGAGAACATGTAATATTCTCTCATGATCCTCACTATCTAGTCTCCACTTACGACGTCCACATTGAGATTTAATTGTATGGAGACAAATGGAGATGGTAACTACTAGGTGACTATATCGAAACACCTTATTGTCTAGTTGGTAATCAAAAAAGTGAATACCATGTTGAATTACTTTGATTTTATTGAAATATGTTCCCTCTAAAACAACTAAACCTACAGGTCACAAATTTTAACAATATAAATTTAAACAAACTAAATTTGAAATTTGTTAAAAGGTTGAAATTTAAAATTTACAAATTGAGTTCAATATATTGATGTAAAGCATGTAAAAACTTATGGGGAACAACATTCCATCACTTTCTTCAGGTTCAAGTAACTTCATCCTCTCTACAGTACAACATAATAAATAATAACCAACTCCTTCTGCATTTACACACTCAACAATCACTGCAAAGACATCTCCTGCAAAGTAAATTTATGTATACATGTGAGATCTTAAAATTTACTTAGTTCAATATATAGATCTATCTATCTATCTATACATGCAACTCAATGGACCATATAACGTGAAATATATATACTTACCAATTTTGACCAATTCCGAGATATGATTGTAATCAGTAGAAATCAAAGGGACATCATCGAAGTTTTCATCTTCATCTCTATCAAATGTATTAGTAACAACTAGTGGCACTAGATTCCATGCACCTACATATCCACAGTCTTTATTGATGTATTTCTCATAATTGTCAGCAATGTAGTGGCAACAAAAGCATGAGTAGTCCCTAGTGTTCAACGTCCTATTGCAACAATTCGTACTCATAACTGAATGCAAAGATCGCATCTTTTCTATCCTATTGCAACCATGCATAATTTTTCTATCCACACCTAAAAAAATGCATATATAATACATTCTATAAATATAATTTGAATAAAGAATACATAAAAATTTAAACACTTGAATAATTTAAAAATGTGCGCATAACTTTTATCTCCCAAAATATTCTATGTGGCACCGCTTGAGTCAATCCTAATGATGTGTCATTCTCATTTGGTGTGAAATGTGTCTTGCACCATTCAACAACAACATGTGCATTTTTTATATGAACTCCCTTATAATTCATTTGATACTTTCGTAGAGCATGTTTGATGCAAGCTCCAACACCATCATGTTCACCTTTTCCATGTCCACTCTCAAAGAAACTTCAGACATGTGGTATGTTTTCATTACGATGATATCTACATAGTGCATATAATGGTCTTGATGATTTGAATTGCGCAACACATCCATCTGACCAAACATAATGTTTATCAATTTTTATACCTCTTTCTTTCAAATTTGCAAAAAACATCTTGAAGCAGTGTTTTACATAATGAATGTCATGCTCTCTATCATCACTTATATGAAAATGATATTCCTTCTTGATGACTCGTGCTTCAAATGTTCTCTGAATACCATCCAAATCTAATTGTACATGTCGATAACACACATGTACCATAATAGTAATTTTCTCTGAAAAATAGTATTTCGATTGAATTGCCTTTTGATGAACAAAGGAATAGTTTTCTGCAAAATCAACAACATATACAATAGTTCCAAGTGGGAAATTGTCTCTCAGTGTTTGGAATTGTTGTGCTTGCCACTTTGCAAAAAAAGCATGATGAATGTAGGGTTGAATCAATTTTTAAATTTGTCGATAAATACTCCAACATTTATCTCCTCTTCAACATATTCTAACCTTTTGGATTCTTTCCCAAATTTAGTTTCATTCTTTACATATTTGTAACTCTTGCAATTTACCATCTTTGTTACATCAATACTTTCATTTTTCAAAAGAAAATGAGACAAATAAGCACATGTTTGAAATATTAATTTTATGCAATTTCTTTATCCAACTACATCATCTCTTTTATCACATAAAATGGATGAGAGGAACTCACTTCGTCTAGTAGGAGGAGCATTTTCAAAACCATAAGTGTCTTCTACAAACTTTAAAAAACTTGATAGAGGAGATCAAATTCGATATGATAACGACAACAACAAATTTCAAACACTTTATTTGTCTTGATGTAATATGGCTTCAATCTTTCAAACAATGTTTGCCCAATCTTTATATTAGGATTTGAACTACAAAATGACAAATACATTTCATGTTGTGTTGTGTCCAACTAATGTTTTGTATGATATTCATATTGATTAGCTAAAATTTTATGTCTGATAACATCTCTATTGTTTGATGAAGGATGTGTATTATCATTCCAAAATAATGTGACAAAATTCTTGATTCCTCTATCAATCCTATCTGAACAAGGAGCTCTACACATGATTGCCCAATTACCTTCCAAGGTGTTATCATAAAACAATATTCTCCTATTAACATATCGTGATATTGTTTTCCTACTAAAACCAATCCGAGGTGAAACTAAAGATATCTGTCTTTTCCAAAGCATAGTGTTACCTATAATGGATGTCAACATAACTTTTCTTGTAATGGTCTTATCTTTCGTTTGAGATCGCTTCCCTACCTAGTTCAAACCTTTCCTAATATTTTCAATCATATCAATTTTCATGTCAACAACTTTTCTCTTCTTTGATGTTGTGTCTATACCCAATAATTTTAATGCCCCTTCCAACTTTTTGTTTATAAGTACAACTGAAAGCAATTGGGCTTGTTCAAGTGTTTCAAAATTATCAAATTTAGCCAATATTTCTCTTGCTATCATATTCATTGATCTCTTCTTAGCAGGACTTAAGGGTTGAACATTAGCAAGTGATCTCAAATTCTCCACATCCATTGTAAGGAAATGATCTAAGTTTCTATAATTAATATTTCTCTGTATAGTTTGAGCTAAATTTAAAAGTTCATCCATACCAATAGGAGCACGTGATCCTGACCCTTCTCCAACATCAATTTCTTGAGCTTCCATAGGGAGTGATCCTGACCCTTCTTCAGTGTGCAATTCTTCAACTTGACTTGACCCTCCTACTTCAGCTTGTCCTTCACCTTCTTTAGTTTTATGATAATATGTCAATGCAACTTCATGATTTCTTTGTTAAGTACTAGGTGACCTTTTTCTAGCAGATTTACTTTGTTTTCCCTTCTTGTTCCCCATTTCTTCTCTCCAAAAAATGTCTTCCACAAGATCGCCAATAAAAATTCTCTTCTTCAAAAAATACTTTGATCTAATATTTCTCCTCTCCAAAATTATGCCTTTGAAAAAAATAGAAATAACAATCCTCCTCCAAAAAATGTCTTTGTAAAAATTGATCAATAATAGAAAAAGCAATAGAAAAAGAGAATTAATTTATTGCAGTTCAGTGAAAAATAGAAAGAAAATGCTTTAGTTTTATACCATTCTAATTTTTTTTACAAAACAAATTCATAACTAGTCGACCTAGTTCGCTCGAAGTAGGCTAGGAAAAATTCTGGTGGGGTGTTTCTCCCCCAAAATTTTCACATGAGGGTTTTCGAGTGAAGACCCTTCACACGAAGCCCCTCGGGTGCCTTCGAGCAAAGGGGGTCTTCGCTTGAAGACCCCTAAATTGAAATTTTGCCCTAAAAAAAAAAGTAAACTACAAAAAAATGGCCTTTCAAGGCTTGGGATGAGGACCAAACAAGATGGTTTTTTCAAACATAAGATGTCAAATGATGCTATTTGGAACAAGATTTCTAATGAATATAATTTTAATACATATTGAGTTCATTATCACTTTTAAATATTACTTTAACTAAACATAGGTTGTTTGGTCATTCAACAACCTGTTTCTTCAAGACTTTAGGAAAAATAGTAAATTACAATTATTTTTTTTTATGAAAAATATGTAGGAAAAGATTATTTGTGTTACCTTTCTATTAAAAAATAAATAAATTTCGATATACACAGATCAAGTTAGAGCGATCCAAATGACCTTATGTCTAAATTACAATTATTGTCACTTTAGAATTTAATAAACTATGAAATATTGACCCAAAATGAATGAAACCAATTGCATCCTTTAGATATTGAAGTTACAAATATAATCTCAAAATAATTACATTGTTATCATATTTTTAAAAAAATTATGCTGATCCAAGTGACAGTAACTCCTTAAAAATATAGTTTTTTTCACACAAACCACCTTTCGAAGGAGAAGGAAAAATGAATTTAAATGAATTTTAATTATATATATATATATATGTATGTATGTATGTATGTATGTATGTATGTATGTATGTATATATATATATATATGTATGTATGTATGTATGTATGTATATATATATATATATATATATATATATATATATATATATATATATATATATATATATATATATATATATATATATATATATATATGTATATATATATATATGTATATATATATATATGTATGTATATATGTATATATATGTATATGTATATATGTATATATATGTATGTATATATGTATATATATGTATATGTATATATGTATATATATATATGTATATATGTATATATATACATGTATATATGTATATATACATGTATATATGTATATATATATGTATATACGTATATATACATGTATATATGTATATATGTATATATGTATATGTATATATGTATATATGTATGTATATATGTATATATGTATATGTATATATGTATATGTATATATGTATATATGTATATGTATATATATATATATATATATATATATATATATATATATATATATATATATAAACTAGAAAGAAAATTTTAAAAGTCTCTAGTTTACATCATCTTCAAGTTCCTAATAGTTTTGCGGCAACAGGTGTTCGAAAGTAAATTTTTTCTCAAAATGTTGATTTCTGTGTCAAAGTTGGCCAAAAAGTGGGACACACTATTGTGGGACCACCCATATGTGTGTGTGTGTGTGTGTGTGTGTGTGTGTGCATGTTCATAGATTCATACATGCAACATGTTCAATGTTCATTCATCATTGGTTCAAAACTTCAAACTATAATAATAAGTTAGAAGCGTGATACTCATAAATCCATAATTGTCAATAAAATTATAAATAAAATACCTCATATATCATATTTATACTTTGCAAAAGTCTCAAAATGACATTACAAAATGAAAATTTTAAATACAAGCCATATTTCATATTCAATATCCAAATTCATCTTCATTATCATTATAGGAATCAAGGTCAACATTTGGTTCCACTTCAACTTCATTTGAACCAACAACCATGCCACTCACTATGTCCATATCATGTGGAACAACTGCCTCTTGTTCATCTACAAAGACTTGGGCAAGTTGTGCAACTGTGGCATCTTAATCAACACACTCAGGGACTAGATCCCAATTCCTTGCCACACCCTCATGGTAGTCTATTTTCGTATGTGACACCAAATGCATGCTTTATAGTCAAAATTAGGGTTTTAGATGCTTTTAGATTTATAAATAAATAAAACATGGCATGTGGGGCTCATTTTTGGGTGCCCACTGCCTTGGGTTCTACTAGACTCTACCAGATTCCAGATGGATTCCTCATGGTAGGACCCACAAGGAATCCAACTGGCCATGAGGAATCCAACCAAAATCTAGGTGGAATCAACACTAGAGCAGTACCAAAATTTAAATCCAGTATATAGGGATCTGATAACTTAGCTTTTAAATGCTTTAAAAAAAAAAAAGAACTTAGTAGTTGTGGCTCCTTCCCTTACGCATTCAACCTCCCACCATGTAGAAGTCAAGAGCATATAGTTCTTTTTTTGAGACACTTGGCTTGGTCAAAATATTTCTCATCTCTCACATCCTAACAGCCTTGATGCAAAAAAAATCACGCAATCATTTCTAGAAACAACTATGCACAAGCCTTCAATGTACCAAGCTAATGAAACTACACCTACATGCCCATTGTCTACACAAGCCTCTGTACTAAACCTTACTGATTGCACAACTAACAAAAAAAACTCCAACAACAATTATGTCACACACACACACACAACCCAAACACATCTAAACGTCCCCCACCCCCTAAACAAAATAAAAAATAAAAAAATTCATGTATCCCCATACCAAGTTCTCGTATCCGCATCCATATTTGGATTTGAACTGGTAGCTTAGCTTTACTCAGATGTATAGTCTTCAAAATTACTTATAAATATGAATATATCTTCACCAAAGTCTGCACTAAGTCTGCTCCAATCTTCACAACATACACTCACATAACTTGCATGAATTTGCCTCAAGACCAAATTGAATTAACCTCATAAATCTACTCCTTTTCTACTTTATATCTCTACTCTTGATAGGAAATATATTCAATGAGTGAATGCCTAAATGATCTTCAACAATTATCTATTTATATATTCCAAAAGGCATATCTTTAGCAAGAGGCACTTCCTCCTAAAACAGGTTGACCAAGACTTAGAAAATATTTATTTTTATCTCTTTGAAAAGCTCTTGCCCAAAATGGGTGCTTACTCAAGGGGGGTCGAACCTAATTTTAAGGGGTACCCAAAAAAAATTTAAAATTATTTTAACTACCATTGACTGGGTCAGCTAGCAGCTTATATTTTTTATTAAATAATTTTCTTTTCCCTTTCAAAAGAGGTCGGCCCAAATGAGGGGTTCAAAAAAAATAAAAGATTATTTTACCTCTCATTCTAATCCTTAATTGCATGTTGGGGGCCTAGCTCGATTGGAGAGAGCCACCTGTGGTAAAGCATGAGGTCATGAGATCTAGTCTCCCCCTAACCCACGTGGTACCGGAGGATGTGTCCCATCAACATCAATAGTCACATTAAAAAGTTTACCAACACACAACAGTTTATAGGGGATGTTATACTCGATTCCCAGTCTTAAAAATAAAATCCTTAATTGCACTAAAACATGGGTCAGTGTATGCAAAGATAATTATATGCAAATTAATATATTTAAATTGCCACTTGTGCTACACAAACTAACTTTGCCTTTTTCCATCAATGACACAAATTTTCAACATGGGCCAATGCTTTGATTATATGTCTTACATGTTTATGAAGTTAAAGAAAATAATAAATTGATAATGAAAATTTGAATTAATATTTTTTTGTGCTCATTCGATAAAACAAACTAAATTTGAACAATGTGTGTATCTCTTCTTTCCATGTTTTATTCAGTAGTGTTGAGTTCAAAGATTGTAATATCCCCCTAGGATATTATCTCTAATTTTTACCACAAAAAATTAAACATACATTTTGCATGCAACTAATTTCAATTTATCTAACAAATTATACTGAAAATTATAAAAAAATTAGACTAAAATAGAGATTCTAAAATGAGATATGAATATTGCCTTTAAATCTTCAGTAGAGAAACAACAAAAAATACCCAATCATAGACACCAAACTTACAGTCATATTGGATAACAAGAAATATAAATTTGAAGCACAAAGTGGGACACCTGAGTGATATCTCCAACACACAATGAATTTCCATCCACTGCCTCCAAACTTTCAATGATTACCTTTAATACCTCTTTTATTATGTCATCTTCGTAAGGTTCTTGAGATGTTGCAATTCTTATGATCTACATCAAACAAATAGTAACCAACAACCTTATCATCATCTAGATACCTTAACCACCACTGTTCACTTATAGTATAGTCTCTATAGGTGCACTAGTAATCTATAACAAAATAGCAGATGATTGTTCTACAATTGTCAAACATCCCTCCAATTGGTTCATAGTGATGAGAACTTCTTTCCTTTCTTGTGATTTCAGATTAAGTTTGCTACATAGCTCACAAAGAACTCTAATAACCAAATTATCGTCTGATGCCATTTTATAGTTGAGAACCTTTTTTGAGAGTCTTTATGAATTACCACAGTAATCTATGCAAGATGACACCATGTTTGCTACTACAGTCTCCAACAACCTTTAACGAAACGCAGTCCTGACTTCCTACAATCTCAATCACCTGCCAATTGTATGGTAAAAGATACAACCACTTCAGTGCCAAGAGTGCAGTCTCATCTTGCAGAAGTCCTTCAAAGATAAGTTTTACCTCTGAGCTCTATGCGAACATTGAGTCCAGAAAGATCTTCCAACCAATAATATTGCAACGACAAGAGGTATCCCTTCCTTGTTTAATTTTCTAGTCCTATTGAGAAGTACACATACCTGGATATAAAACTCATTTTTTAGATTTGAACCAGTCCCTTCTGTTAGCTATAAATATTTTGCAATTCAACTCTAAGAGAATTTGTCAAACACTTTGTATGTTTCTGAGTTTCCAAGGTATTTTCTTCAGTTTCGAACATAGGCTTCCAAATACAATTCAACAACAGATTGTAATACAATTAATATTCCCGAATCTTCCGCTTTAAGCAACAAATTCCTTATACTGGGAATTTTAGTAAGAAATGCCTCTAGACTACCGAATTGAATATTTGAACTCCTTACTCAAACCCAAACCTTTTGTGATGTATAGAAATCAATCCCAATATGAATTCTCATAGCAATACAACTACAATACACAACAACTATTATGTCCAAGCCCAAACATGGCATTCACACGACACTCCATGAACTAACCAAGTCCAGACAACTAGAACTCTTGCAATCCTAATCTTTAGCTCTCAACAACAACAATGTTATAGGAAATCATATTCTAAAATCACCGATAACATTCAAGAAAAGGAATTACTCCTCTTTTACATATCAAGCAACGATGAATATCTACGAAGTTTTCTTGCTACGAAAATGATATAAATAACCACGAACCAACTCGAATGCTCATGGAGATCCACACAATTTGCAGAATATCCAAGGAATGATGTCGTGTTGCCAAGAATCAAGAAACAATTTTCCAAAAATAGCTCACACCAATATTCTATACTCCGACACCCTTTTCCTCTTTTGAAGGATACATACTATATTCTTGTCTTAATATCCCATTCAATCTGTTAACACAATGGTCCTGATAAAGTCAACACAACACACACTAAGAGCTCCCATCAATCTTTCACTCCCTGTGAACAATATGACTCTTCAAATTCTATATTCGATGCAACACCAAAGAGTGAAGAAACTCCTGATAAATTGTAAACACCACACAATCCAAACTGCAATTTGTTACCTTTAGGAAAAACATGAACTGTTTATCATTCCTCAACCATTTCTTCAGATGTCGTTTTAACAAAAAGTGTGTAAGTTATGTAGAGTCACAAACTTATGGCACACTAAGTTCACCTACACAAGGTTGCCAAAATGCTAGAATATGAGATGCCACCACAAGGAATATAAATTTCCAATCTCTAGGCTAGAAAATGCCAAGTCTCAAGTGAGTTCCCACGACATGGTTAATAACCACGACTTACAATATCGACAGTCACCACACGCATTTAAAATGATATTTCATCACTAATATTTGTTTGACATCAAACAAATTAATACATAATATTCATTGTAGCACCCAATATAATAATCTCAATCCACGATGTGCTGATAGGAGTTGCCTACCCTTTCCAATAGTTTCTGTAATAATTAAAGTCCACAAGATTCATAAATTCTACATCAATAACATCTTTAAAATATAATAAAAACATGAAATGTAAACACCTTTCTGGCAATAATAAGAAACCTTTCGAATATATAATTTCTCAATTTCAATAGTAACAATTGTATAGACTCCAAATATTAACCTTTGTTGCACAATTTTATTATTTTGAATATTAAAACTTTATCTTTTCCAAACTAGATAAATACATCATTGATCTCTAAATATATTATTTCTACAAATTTCAACCTTTTAGGTTGGGATGATACATTGCTATGATACCACTATAATAACCTTGTAGGATATTATCTTCAATTTTTACTACAAAAAATTAAACATACATTTTGCATGCAACTGATTTCAATTTATCCAACAAATCATACTGAAAATTATAAAAAATCAGATTAAAATGTAGATTCTGAAATGTGATATGAATATTACCTTTAAATCTTTAGTAGAGCAACAACAAATAATATCTAATTGTAGCCACATAACTTACAGTCAGATTGGATAACCAAAAATATGAATTTAAAGCACAAAGTGGGACACCTGAGTGATATCTCCAACAGACAATGAGTTTCCATCCATTGCCTCCAAGCTCGAGGGTTTCTATCCTCAAAACCTGTTGAAAGCCAAAACTTTCCTGAATTCTCCATGAGGAAAACCATAACCAAACATAAAACCAACATGCTGAAAATGAACTTTTCCATGTTTTTTAATACCACATCTATGTGACTTCGTTTTCCCTCTACCCGTCTCTTGGAATTTCTTTTCTATTTCTTTATTATTCCCCTCTTTCAAATTAAAATGATTTTATTAATTTTCAGTAAGCTCTATTGTTGCATATACCCACGATTAGATAAATTCATATTACTAATGAATATATCAATTAGAGAAATTGATAATATTGAAGCATTGATCATATTAAAGAGACATATGCATACATATCAATATAAATATATATAATGATAATAATTAGAGCACAAATCTAGGATATATGCAGGCCATCGAACCAGTCTTCTTGCATGGGTGTATACACACACACACACACACACACACACACACACACTATAATTTTTATATTCTCTTTATAATCGGTATCAACCCAATAACATTAAGTATTGAATCGTAATTGATATTGGAATCGATATCAACCCAATAACATTAGTATTGAAATCATAATTGGTATTGGACTCGGTATCAACCCGATAATTTTAGTATTGAATCATAATTAGTATTGAATCGATGTTAATCGATTTAAGTTTCAATGTTGTGTATTACCAAAGGGTGCGACAATTAGTCACGCCTATGATAGGCGTGACTCCTCAAGGAGTCACGTATATCATAGATGTGACCGGTCACTATCAGCACATATTTATGTATTCCTTCATTGCAATTTGATCATATTCGAATTACAAGATCATTTAAATTACATACATTCAGTTCTTCTACTCATGCAAATAAACATTAATATTGTTAGAATCAAGATATATATATATATATATATATATATATATATATATATATATATATATATATATATATATATATATATATATATATATATATATATATATATATATATATATATTATAACCAATATTTCATATTGATATATAAAATTAAAATTGAAAATTGAATAATAAGTTTGCCTTGAATTAACATGGTATCAGAGCTTTGGTAAAGGAAGATCCAAGAAGCTCTCAAACTTGAGAAATTAATATCAATTATAATATATCACACTTCTATGGCAAGCGCTATTAGATTTGAGGATAGGCTTGAAGGAGGAAACAATTTCTCATCATGGAAATTCAGAATTAAAATGATTCTAAGAGAAAATAAAGTTGAGCCATTCATAAAGGAGGAGAAAGAAGAGCCAGAGAATGATCCCGAGAAATCCATTAGGATTGAAGGAAATGAAAAAGCTATGAAGATCATAGTTGATGGTGTTAGAGATCATATAGTGCCAATCTTGACAAAATATGAGACTGTCTATCATATGTTTAAATCAATTGAAAGCACGTATGAGATAAACAATGCTAGCAAAACCCTAGCCCTAAAGAGGGAAATTAATCATATAAGTATGAACAAAGGAGAATCCATTAATGCATACTTTATGAGAATATCCTCTCTAAGGGATGAATTGTCAGTACTTGGATATGTAATTCAAAACAAAGAACTGACACTCATTGCACTAGATGGCCTACCAAACACTTGGGAGACTTTTGTTCAAGGCATTAGTGCAAGGTCTAAATATCCAAACTTCGATTGACTAAGGTCGGATTGTCTTCAGGAAGAGTCAAGACAAAACAAGAAAGGGATCAAACAAAAGAACATAGATGATGATCTTTATGTGTTAAACGTAAATTCTCACAAGAAAGGAAAGAAGACACTTTAAGAAGAGGAAGGACCATCATGAAAATGGTTCATCTAAGAAAGATGTTTCTTACATTCAATGTTTCAGATGTGATCAATATGGACATTATGCAGCTAGATGTCCAGATAGAATTAAACAACAAGCTACATTCGCCAAAGTGAAAAGAAATAAAAGTGAACATGATTAAGAGAAACATGCATTCTACTCTTCTCTCTCTAATCAAGTATCCAACAAATCTAATACTTGGATCATAGACAGTGGGTCATCAAGACACATCATTGGATCTAGAGAACAATTGGATTCTATGATAGAAGAAATTGATCAAGAGGTAACCATTGGAGACAACTCTGCAAATCCAGTAAAAGGTGTTGGGACATGCACCATTAAGTTGAAGTCAAACATGTCTATCCAACTCACTAGAGTTCTTTTCGTTCCAGGCATCAAGAGGAATCTAGTCTCCATATCTGCACTTGAGGATAATGGGTATAGAGTAACCTTCATAGATAGCAAGGTGTTGGCATGGCCAAAGAATTCTTCTATCAAGAAAGCTATAACCATAGGGCATAGAAATGGCTACTTGTATGAGGTATGTACTAAACCTAATCTTGCCCTAATTCATGAAATTGCAAACTCTAATGAGATATGGCATAGAAGATTAGGACATTTAAACTTTCGTGCCTTATCTTCTATGGAAAAATTAGTCACTAGCTTATCTAAGTTAAAGCAATATCATTTAGGTACATGTAAGGGGTGTGCCCTAGGCAAAAACACTAAGGGTTCTTTTCAAAGTAGTTCTAGTAAAACAAGTAATGTCTTAGAACTAGTTCACTCTGACCTATGTGGACCCATGTTTGTACCTTATGTGGACCCATGTTTGTACCTTATGTAATATTTGTTGATGACTTCTCTAGAAAAACTAGATCTACTTCCTCAAATGTAAGGAATCAGAAGAGATCCTCAGGAGATTTAAGGAATTCAAATCCTTCTCTGAAAACTCCTCTGAGAAGAAAATAAAAACCCTAAGAACTGATAATGGTAGGGAATACACCTTTGACATTTTTAGAAAATTTTGCAAATAAGTTGGGATTAAGAGGGAGCTCACTGTTCCTTACAACCCTCAATAAAATGGGGTTGCTGAGACAAAAAATAGAACTATTGTAGAAGCAGCTAAAGCCATGCTTCTTGATCAAAATTTAGAAACCTATCTTTGGGTAGAAGCCTCCAACATTGTTGTATACATACAAAATAGATGTCCTCACTCCCATATTGAAGACAAAACTATTGAAGAAGTTTTTATAGGTATAAAGCTAGATATCACTCACTTAAGGATATTTGGATGCCCTATTTATTTTCATGTACCTAAAGAGAAAAGAACAAAGCTAGAACCTTCTGGAAGAAAATGAATCTTTATTGGGTATAGTGAAACTTCTAAAACCTACAAAGTATTTGTACCTGGACATAGAAATATTGAACTCAGTAGAGATGTAATATTTGAGGAAGACCTAGCTTTCACAAGGGCTAGAAATTCTATTGAGTCTGAAAGTAATACTCCACCTTCAAACCTAGAAGAGGATCATTCTCCTGAGTTTCAGAGGGAGTATCCTGAAAAGGACGAAAATGAAGTACAAAACTCACCTCAAGAGAATCTTAAGAAAAGATCACTCTGGGCCACCAAAACAATGGAAGAATTAAAAAAAATTGCAGCTCCTTCAAGGACCCTTAGAGAAAGTAAAAGACCCCGAAGGTTTTCCAGCTATGTGACTTTAATGAATGATCTCTCTAAATCTGAACCTTCTAATGCATCAGAAGCCCTCAAACACCAAGTATGGAAGGATGCCATGACAGTAGAATACCAGCCCATCTTAAAAAATGATGTTTGGGAAGTTGTTCCAAGGCCAAAGGAAAAATCTATTGTTTCATCCAAGTGGCTATTCAAAATCAAGAATGTTGTAGATGGTAGTATAGAGAAACATAAAACCAGATTTGTTGTCAGAGGTTTCTCACAGAAAGAAGGAATTGATTATGCAGAAACATTTGCACTTGTTGCCAGATATACCCTAGTTAGAGCAGTTCTAGCCATCGCAACAACCAAATGATGGAAAGTTCATTAGATGGATGTAAAGACTGCATTCCTAAATGGGAAAATAGAGGTAGAATCCTACTTAGAGCAACCAGAAGGATTTGAGATTCACACCGCAAAATCTCATGTGCAAATTGAAAAAAATCCTCTATGAATTTAAACAGGTCCCCAGGGCATGGTATGAGAGAATCGATAGATATCTCATGGAATTGGGATTTTCTAAGAATGAAGCAGATCCAAATCTTTACTTCAAGCAAAGAAAAGGTGATATGTTAATATTAATCTTGTATGTTGATGATCTATTAATTATAGGAGAAGATCACCTTATTGATCAATGTAAAAAGGACCTTGCTAAAGAGTTTGAAATGAAGGATTTAGGCCTTCTACATTACTTCCTTGGATTGGAAGTTTGGCATAACTCATACAACACTGTGCTTAATCAAGGAAAGTACACCTTGGACATATTGAAGAGATTTGGTATGATGAATTGCAGACCCATGTCTTCTCCCATGGAAACAAACCTTCATAAACTAAAGGAGGCAGTAACAGATTCTCCGTTTGTAGATCCTACCCTCTACAAGCAGATAATTGGATCTTTGATGTAGTTTATGTGTGAGCCTAAGGAGATACATCTTATGGTTGTGAAGCATATTATGAGATACCTTCAAGGTACTCTAAATTATGGCCTCAAATATGAGAAAGTTGACTTGAATCTACATGGATTCACAAATTTTCATTGGGCCAGAGGTGTAACTGCTAGAAAAAGCACCTCAAGTTGCTGCTTCAGTTTGGGATCCACCATGATATCTTGAATGTGCAGGAAACAATCTTCAGTGGCTCAAAGTTCTACAGAGGCTGAATACATTGCAGCCTCTATGACAACGAGAGAAGTAGTATGGCTCAAAAAACTACTTGTGGGATTATTCGATAAGCCCTTGAAACCTAGAGTTATCCATTTTGATAATCAGAGTTGCATAAAACTTTGTGTGAATCCAATATTTCATGATAGATCCAAGCATATAGAGATTCCTTATTATTATGTGAGAGACATGGTGGATAGGAATGTGATTCAGTTGGAATATATCAGTACAAGAGATCAGACAACAGATATACTCACCAAGCCACTTGCTAGAATAAAAGTTGAACACTTCAGGAAAGGTCTTGGTATGATTGAATTGTAATTTGCATTGTAAGCTTTACTGATATATATAAATATATAAGATGTTTAATGTGTAAACTTCTTTTGTCATGTGATGATATATGAATTTATGAGCTCTACCCCCTGTTTTCATCTCTAAAAGGTGAGGATCATTTGGAAATGAACACGTGTATTCAAATATTCTAAGATGATGATCTTGTAATATTGATATCATGCTGATTTGATATCATTCATGGATGTGTCATGATTTGTTATGGTAGACATTATGTGACGTAATATATGTGAGCATACCATAGCTAGGATGTATAAGGAGAATGTGATATTCTCAAGCATATCATCCTTTAAGTGTCACAAGTTATGTGATACTTATCATCACGTGTTATGTGATGTTTGTCTTCATGATATATATGAGACTTCTTATCACAAGTTATGTGATATACTTAGTGCCACGAGTTAACACCTCACAAGTTGTGTTTCTTATCATCACGTGTTATGTGATGTTTGTCTTCACGAGATATGTGAGACTTCTTATCACGAGAAATGTGATATATATGATTTTATCTTCCCTAGCTAAGAGGGAGTGTTGTTGCATATAGCCACGATTAGATAAATTCATATTACTAATGCATATATCAATTAGAGAAATTCATAATACTGAAGCATTGATCAAATAAATATATATATATATATATATATATATATATATATATATATATATATATATATATATATATATATATATATATATATATATTCATTTTTTTATATTCTCTTTATAATCGGTATCAACCCAATAACATTAAGTATTGAATCGTAATTGATATTGGAATCGGTATCAACCCAATAACATTTGTATTGAAATCATAATTGGTATTGGAATCGGTATCAACCTGATAACTTTAGTGTTGAATCATAATTAGTATTGAATCAGTGCTAATCGATTTAAGTTTCAATGTTGTGTGTTACCAAAGGGTGCGACAATTAATCACGCGCAACTCCTCAAGGAGTCACGTCTATCATAGACGTGACCGATCACTATCAGCACATATTTATACTGATCAGACTGTTCAATACAAGCACCGAAATCAATAAGTGCAAAGTACATTGAACAACAACACCAATTTATATATTCCTTCATTGCAATTTGATCATAGTCGAATTACAAGATCATTTAAATTACATACATTCAGTTCTTCTACTCTTGCAAATAAACATTAACATTGTTAGAATCAAGATATATATATATATATATATATATATATATATATATAATCAGCATTTCATACTGATATATAAAATTAAAATTGAAATTTGAATAATAAGTTTGCCTTAAATTAACAAGCTCCAATAAAGTCATTTTAATACTTTATTAAATTGTCATTTAATTTGATATGATTTGACAACTTTAAAGCTTAATTATTTGATTGACTTCTAATGTCCTAAAAAAACAGAGATTAAGTACCCTTCACTCATTGCAAAAATGAAAGAAAAGCTCCATTACTGCAGTAGACACACACATACATGTGGAGAGGCCAATCTGTTATAAAAAATACATACATTAATCAGATGGAGGATAGAAGACAATCAAATTGGAATATGTTATTACTTTTAGCAAAGAGAATCGGATTTAATACACTATAATGATAATGAAAATTTTTATTAATACTTTTTTGGGCTCAATCAATAAAATGAACTGAAGCGGGACAGTGCTTGCATCTCTTCTTTCCATGTTTTTATTCAATTAGTGTTGAGTGTAGTGATTAGTTGCCCTTCGTGGATGGCAAGAATGAAAGGAAAGATCCATTACTGCAGGAGACGCTCATACATGTGGACAAGCCAATCTGTTACAAAAAAATACATCATTAATCAGATGGAGAGCAGACAATCAACTTGGAGTACATTATTACTTGTAGCAAAGAGAATCGGATTTAATACATTGGGATATGATATAATGCACAAACCCAATTTGGTGCTAGCTTTCCAATAGTCTGACATAGACAGGACTAACATACACAGATAAGATGGTAAACCCACCAACTCATAAAAACATTGATTTGAGAGCTTCTTCCCAACCAAAGTTCACATAGGAAAACAGAGCAATGATCTGATTTCAGAAACTTGTTATCTGAAGGCTGAAAGATGACAAATAATCTGGACTACATTATACTATCTTTTTTGGCACTTCATGATATACAAACAGCTAAACAGAAAAAGTTTATTTCTTTGTTGCTAGCTTATTTATTGAAGATCTTTTCTTCTTTTCTCTGTCCTTGGTGAGAACCTTCCATTGATAGGCTGCAATTGAAGCTGGCTTTCGGTTACCCACTAATTGGAGGAATCGAAACATCATTTTAAAAGGTACTGCTGTCATAAATGAGGCTGTCAACATACCTCCCGAAGCAAAGCTGGAAATGTTTAACACTGATGTAAGGGTCATTAATACTTTGGTGAATAGTTGCAGAATGAAGAACTGGATGATCAAATTGAACAATATGCCTTTAAAAAATTTCAGCATCAATTGTTTAACAACGTACTTTAGGAGAGTGTATACAGTTGAAATGCACTCATATCTTGTGTATCTCATTTCCTTGCGCTGTAGTAAAGTTCCATATAGTCCAGTGCTGGTCTATTCCAGGACCAGTCTTGCTCCATTACTTGCTTGCACAATAAATAAAACCAGTCACGTTTCTCATACCATGCAGACAATGCCCTGGAAATTAGGATAAAGCGTTAGGACGATATCATGTGTCACTGTCTAGGCTAACAGTTTGCATAACATGAAATCAAGCTAAAGAAAATGTTCTGCACTTCTTTATTGTAACGTCTAGTATTTAGAACATAAGCTACTGAGGCAACGATAGAAATACTTGAGGACTTAACCATCCATTCATTATATGCAACCTAATGATCACTAGATGGTGTCATACAATGCAGCCTTCTGCCATCTACTATTATATCAATTTTACTAATTTTGAGACCTTCATTTTCTTCTTATGTTCAGATGCACTATATTGCACACAGGTGCACTAGAATTAGAACCTAACAAAATGAGCTCAAGACACAGGATTCAGCACAGGGACACAAGAATTGAACTCAACGAAATTAGCCCACGAGGCAACTTGGAATTTGGTAGAAAATAAGTGTTACAATGATTTACAAATCCAGCTTTCCAGCTCAATAAACCAATAAGTGACACTGCCTTGTTTTCTTATAAATGCATGAGGTGGTTAAGTGGAAAAGATGGCAAAAAAATTAAAATATTTCAATTTAATCTTAACATCAACTTGGAATGAGACTAATGAAAAGCTTGCCACGATAATTACAATGTAACATTAAGGTGAATCCAGAAAATATAAGTGTTAAAACTTAAAACAGTTATCTAGGTCTCTTATATTCTTTTAGAACACAATTTGGTGTTATTTAGATACAATTAGGTGTATAATTGAAATACAGAAATATATTCACAATTAAGCGTACAATTCAGTGTTATTTTATTTGAACTTTTACTGTTTATGTAATGATGATGATTTCAGATAATCAAGTATCATTATTCTTTAATCTTTGCTTTTATTGACAATTATCTCAATACTTTAAAATTTTAGTTTTTGTATTTCTCAGCATGTCACATTTATTGAAGTTGCTAAGCCAGCCACTGCATAATGATTTTTTTTCTAAATATAAATTTTACATGTATACTGAATTGTTTTTGGTCTCCATACACGATTTTTCCAATAAAATGCACTAATACCTATCTCTATATCCTGTACTAATCCCCAGCTCCTCTGAGATCATGAATTTCAAAATAAGATATAGGAATCATAACATTTTACATTTTTAAGTTTAACAATCTGTAGAATTAAATTTATGTTGAAAAAAAAATTTAGCTCAACTTAATCCCAAATCTTTTCTCCAATTTCTTTGGTTGATGAATTTGTTCCAATTTTTTTTGTTACTGAACTCAAGCATGAACCCAAAACTTGTGACTTAAGTGGTCATTATTAAACTAAAGAATTACATGAGCAAATTATCACATTTCTTTTCACCAAGAGCAACCAAATCAGCAATTGGATCATTAGAACCAGAAAGAAAGAAAGAACTTTAGATTTTTTTATAGTCCATGATATTGGACGATCTGTATATGGGTCTACAAGTACAGATGGCTTATTGTAACATGGGACTACCCCGTACTCCTTGTGGGAGATACCTAACTATTCTACAAACAAGGCATACATACCTTACCCATTGTGGGATTTGAACTAGTGACCTCTATTTCAAGAGCATGGGTTCTCCACTAGGCCAGATCGGTAGGATTAACATCAGTTTGGTTAGTTTGCATTTTTCAATTTTTTATGTTCTGATTTCAAGTTTTTTGTCCTTGTTTTTTTGGGTTTAAATCATGACTATCCTATTTGGATCAACACTATGATAGTTGAGATAAATGTATATTATGATTAGAGAAAAAATGAACAAACACAAGAGTGAGGGCAAGGGGAGGAAGGAAGCAATGGTACAGGGAGTTCGTGGAGAGCCAGAAGCAGTGAAGGATGCAATGGCAGGCCCAAATCAATTGGGAGGATCGAAAAGCCCGAGATCCCTTCCTTCATCATGGGATCTAACATAATCCCACTCAGAACTCGAAAATGAAGAATAGAGCCATGAAAGGAGTAGGGTTTCACAGAGCCACAACAGAGGATGGAGAACATCAAAGGAAGGCGTTGGAGGGATTGGGTAAAAGGCAATCAGAGGCTTGGAAGATTTAGACCAAATCTGGTATGCAGAATATGCCAAGAAGGTGATGATTATCCCTTCTAAAACCCTAGATGGAGATAGGCTTAAAGAAATGGTTTTTTTTTTTTTTCCAAATGGGCCGGTAGAGGATATGCAGACTCCAAAATCATCAACTAGTGGAAGGAGTGTTGGGGGGAAGGAGTGAAGTTTTGCTGTTTAGCTAATGGTTTTATCATGGTTGAATGTAGCTCATTGAAACAAAAGAAACAAATTCTAGATGGAAGCTCAATTATGATGGACGAAGTAGGCTTTTCATCAAAGATTGGGAGCCGCAGTTTGATCCGTTCAAGCAAAAAAAGGGAAAGACCCCAAAATCCCCAATTTTCCCACTGAATATTGAAGTTTAGAAGCCCTAAAATGCATTGGAGAAGAGCTTGGCTCCATCATCAAAACAGATGAAAGCATAGCACGAGGAGAGACTAGAATTTGTGTTGAGGTAGACTTGGTGGAGGATGTTGCGAGGAGCTGAAGATCTTGGGTCGGGTCATGGATATGAAATAAAGTAATTGAATAGCCAATAGTGAGAGACAATTTGCTTCTTTGCAGACTGTAGAAGGAAGCAATTCCCATCAAGAAAGAGGCTCCAAAGGTTAAGATCTTTGATAACCAGCGTGTTCTCCGACCAAAACAATGGCTGCAACAGGTCTTTGGCCGGAACTGGAGGCGGTGCTAAGAGAAGATTTTATTTTAAACAAGTCAGAGAAAGATGGCATGTTCGACAAATCAGATCCTTTGGTGGCTAATAGGTGTGGTTGGTTCATGGAGATGAATAGAGAGGACAATGTGGGCTTAGAGGAATTACCACCCAAGTTTATTTCTCCTATAGGATTATTAGGCTCAAAGATTTCTGAAGAAGAGGCAAAGTCTCTAGTAGAACAAGGTGTGGAGAAGACAGTTAGCTATGTGGGTGTTGAGGAAGGTGACCATCTGAAGGAAATAGATGAGACTCACCTCCAGGATTTTAGGGCTGGAGGTTTAGACTTAGCAATGGATTTGTTTGCTATTACTAACTCTCAATGGTTAGGAGATGATGGTGCTGATTGAATCTAGTATCCTCGATTGTCAGAGGAAGATATTAGAATTTTGGAAGAGATTGGATCAGGTATAGAAGACTGGATTCAAACCCCTGGGGATCAAGAACTAGAACCCATGTTTGCTCCCAAAGTTTCTGGAAATTTGGGCATCAATCAAAGAAATCTTCCAAAACATCTCCAAATTATAGGTATGAGATGAAGTTAGGAAGGAAGACCAACCAAGAAAAGAATAGCATTGATGGGAACCTAGAAGGCCAGGCTAAGATCACTAGAATGCTAAAATCAGGGCAGGGGAACCCCCTTCCCAAGGGGCAATGAGGCTCATAAAATGGAATGTTAGGACTTCAACAACCCTAAAAAGCAATAGTTGGTTAAAAGCCAACTGAAAAGATAGAAGCAAACATAGTTTTGTTGCAGGAGACTAAGTTTTTGAACAATAAAGGCGATTGTGTAAGTAGGGAATTGAATAATTGGCAAGGAATTTGGGTGCAGGCACTTTGGAAAGCACAAGAAGCATTGTTGGAGAAGTTAGCATAGGGAAAACATTGGGTAAGTTGTTGGGTAAGGATCCTTCCCAATCTGCACTTTACTTTGACCAATGTGTATGGTCTTGTTGCTTGTACTAGGAAAAGGGAGGTTTGGGCAAAATTAGAGAGTTTTCTCTTTTCCTGGACGAATGAATTTTTATTACAATTTTTTCTGGGTTAGATTGTGTCGGAATTTTTTTAATCAATGTTTGGATCATAAAGTGTGATCCAAACGTTGATGAAAAAAAATCCAACACAATCTAACCCACAAACAATTGTAATAATCTCTATGGATTGTGGAAATCAAATATCATTAATTGAATGAGTTTCACTTACCAGGAGGCAACTTCAATGCAATTTTCAATAGTGAAGACAAAGAGGAGAGATTCAAAGTAAGTTGCAGTCTCAAATGGACTTCAAAGAATGGGCGGAGTGAAATCAATTGATGGAGATCAGGAAATTTAATGGTTTACACATTTGGATGAATAGGAGAGGGATTTAGCAGTATTGCTGAGAACTTCAATTGATTCTTTTGAAAATGAGTTTTAGCAAACTTTCCTTTTGAGCTAAACAGTGATATTCAAAAGTGGGCAGGCTTTGACCATTTTCAAGTACAAATGACTATCCCCGGAGATAAGAGACTTCGAAGTTGTCCATTAAAGCTTGAGAATGTGGATGAGACATCCAAACTTCGTTGAACTAGTTGAGGATTGGAGGTTGAATGGACAAGTGGAAGGATCAAAGATGTTTAAGGTGGCTACCAAACTAAAGTTGTTGAAGCAACATCTCAAAGAATGGAATAGGCTGTATTTTAAGAAAAGAAATGAAAGCAAGAGGAAAATAGAAGATGAGCAGAGTGCTTTTAATAAGGAGGTGATAGATATAGGGATGAATCAATAAACATTTTGGAAAGAGAAGAAATTGATGGAGTATGAAGAAATTTTGGCAAGAGAAGAGACCTTTTGGAGGTAGAAATCTAGAGAAACTTGGATCAAATATGGAGACAAAAAACTCAATTATTTCCCATTAGCACCAAACATCGCAGGAATGTCAACAGGATTTCTCACATTTCTTTGCCCAATGGAGTTGTGTTGGAGAATCTCGAAGAGATTAGAGAACTAGCAGTTGCTTTCTTTCAAGATCTCATCAACAAAATGTAGGAGTCGAATCTTATGGCTTAGCAAAAGGTATTGGATAAAATGCCTAAACTTATCTTGGATAGTAGAATAATATGTTGATGGAAATTTTTCATAAGAAGAAATTAAAGAGGTGCTAAATCTGCTTCATCCAGACAAAGGTTTGGGCCCAGATGGATTCCCAATGTTTTTTTTTCAGAAATGCTGGTCACTGTTGGGAAGGAGATTTATGAGGCAATCACAGACTTTAGAGCCTCTAGAAAGGTTCTTAGGGAGATTAGTAACACCTTCATTACCTTGATTTTGAAGAAAGAGCAAGCTAACACATTAGAGGACAATAGACCAATACCGTTATGTAATTCACTTTACACAACCATGGCCAAGACAGTGGATTAATAGATTGAAAAGGATTCTGCCAAATAATATTTCAGAAGAGAAAAATGGTTTTGTTCCTCCCAGATCCATCCTTGATGGGGTCATCATTGATCAAGAAGAAATACACTCACCCCAAAAGACCATAGGTTGGGCATGTTAATCAAGTTATACATCAAAAAGACCTACGATCGAGTTGATTGGAGATTGCATTTGGGTTTTGTCGACAATGGATTGATTGGTTATTTGGCTAAGTAGAAAGTCCAAGATATTTGGTGCTGATTTATTGCTCTCCAGAATGAATTTTCAAGGCATCATGGGGGCTTAGGCAAGGCGATCCTTTGTAGGACTATAGGCAAGCTAACACATTGGAGGACTATAGGCCAATATTGTTCTGTAATACACTTTACAGAATCATGACAAAGGCAGCAGCAAATAGACTAAAAGGGATTCTCCTGGATATTATTTTAGAAGAGAAACTGGTTTTGTTCCTCGTAGATCCATCCTTGATGAGGTCATCATTGCTCAAGAAGCAATACACTCACCCCCAAAGACTGGTAGGTCGGGCATGCTAATCAAGTTAGACATGAAAAATACCTATGATTGAGTTTATTGGAGATTCCTCTTTAAAGAAATGGAGGCATTTGTGTTTTGTTGGAAATGGGTCGATTGGTTATTTGGCTGTGTAGCAAGTCCAAAATATTTGGTGCTGATTAATGGCTCTTGTAATGTCCCCAAGTTGGAGTTTCACCTGTTTACACATAAACAACAATTCCAATTATTGAATGCCAAAATTAACTTTGATAGTCATCAATGATTTGAAGAAATAAAGCACATATACATTATCTGATGCATAATGGGTCTCTTAAAGTAGGCAGTATGACTACTCCATAACCAATCATTTTGGTAGGAACTTTGAGAGGATGCTTGTAAACTGCCTAGCCTAACTAAGCTCAAGAGCACATTCATATTATGGCAAACTTGCCCAGATCCACAAGCAGCAGGAATGTCCAATGATGGACCAATCCCCCCCTTGGGCTATTCCACAAGTGCTAGGAATGTCAATTATGACTAATTCCCCCCTTGGATCAACTAAATTGCCTCTTGATCCACAAGAGGCAGGAATATCAACTATGACCAAATTCCCCCTCTTAGGGTGGCATACTTAGTTCAGGGGAGCCGGTAAACCGCATCGATGAAAATATAAACAGATCTGATATACCATTATCTGTTATAAGCAGATTGATAATATTGTTATTTTTGGTAGCATATAGGCAGAACAATGTGCTATTATATATTTAGGCAGAATGAATACATCATTGATTGTGATTCCACATATGCAGATCGAATGTATAAATATTTAAATTTCATACCACCTAATAGATGCAATATCACAGTTACAAGCTTATCTGAATTTCTGATCAGATGTCTTTCTTAGATCAATGTGTTGGGATCAAGCACACTGAAGGGGGGGGGGGGGGGGGGAATCAGTGTTGCAACACTTTTATCCTTTCTTAACCAATTGAAACTTAACCAAGCACTAACTGAAATAATGAAAACATACACCTACAGTAAATAACAAGACACCATGATTTGTTTTCAAGGAAACCCTGGCCAAGGGAAAACCTCGGTGGGGATGGTACCCACAATATATGCACTAAGAGTATAATGTACCTATTAGGAGATGAATATTAAATTAGTACATGTCCTTGTTAGAGGACAGACCCTATTAAGAGTCTATAACCTTGTTAGGGGTGATTACAAAATGGAGCTCATTGCTCTTACAAAGGACTCACTGTCCAGTATTACAAAAAGATTTACAACAGCAAAAGTGAACTATAACTACATCCGCAATGCCAAAGTAGTTTCAGTTGAAGCTCGCAACAATAATAATAGAATCTCCACTTACTCAGTCATCATATGTTCACACTTCATCCTCTATCTTGCTTGCAGCCCAAAAATCACACATATATATACCCGATCAACTTTGTTTCTCAGTCGGCTCACTAATTCTTCACAAAACATGTCTCCACACTTGGCCCGTAATGAAATAAGCAACACACGACCCTTCGTCCTCCAAGATAGGTGAAGACCTATCATAAACCATTATTTAGAACAATAAAATAACTTACTTTACATATTCAAACGTCACATCCACTAATATGCCTTGTTTACTGTATTCGCATGTCTTCGCCAACTTGTAACTCTTTCCAAACGAAACCAAAAATCAGGCAACCGTGACAAAAGCTATAATACTTCTCATACATCATAATTCATATATCCAATCTCGCATGTCATCACAATTAATATCCCGTGCTCGCAGACCAAAACAACTCGGTTGTACCCTGCAAAGTAACTCTGTACTTGGGCATTTTTCACTTGATTCTTTATCCAAAACTTGTTTCCACTCCAAGTGACCATGACAGAGATATGTGTTGCCAGCAATGACAACATATACACATTCATATACTGCTCACTTGCCAACAATATCCCCCTTTGGCATTGATGACAACACTTAGTGAAAAATAACTAAGTGTCAATGCCAAACAAAAACTGTACTCACCCTAAGTAACCCCTTATTACTGCCTATACATATACACATCATATATCATTTTTCACCTTATCACTCCCCCTTTGACATCAATTACAAAGGCTGAGGTGCCCAAAGAATTCTATGTACATGACAAAATTTTGCTGACTATAATCATACAAGGCGAAGGATATCTGCAAATGTTACCTATAGAGTCTGAAACTCTGTATCCCATGACTTCCTCAATGTCTAAGCTACTTGGATTTCATTGCACAGTGCATAGGCTGTTGTCTCAGCTTCACGTAGATCATTAGGAGCAAAAAATGAATAGGAATTCTTTGCTTCCTCCAACACTTCTAGACTGTTCTGCAATATCTCTATTTTTGGGGTGAGTAGACTTCTGAGTTCTGAAAATTTCTTTTGCACTCTTCCTTTCTTAGCCTTCAATGAGTTGATCTTATCCACAAGTCTAGATACTTCCTTGTCTATGTCTATTATGACTTTGTTTGAGGAAGTAAAATCTTTTTCTATCTTGTCCAGGCTTTCCTCTGCTTCCTTTATCAACTTATCCAACTCAATTATATGCCTTGCTGAATGAACACAGTTAAGATACATGTTTTTACCTTGGTTTATGCAGATTTTGGTGTTGGAGATATGACCCTCAAGTATCTTCTGATCCTCTACGATTGATCTGCATATCTTATTACGTCTTTTTACTTTGTAATCTTTCTTTGTCTTCTCCTTTGCTGCGGCCTCTACTGACTTATAATGCACATCAAATTCATCAAGTACTCTGTCCAAATTACCCACAGTGTCTCCACCTTGAAATGTGTAGGGCATGGGAAGTAGTTTGTTCACATAATCCAAGGCTCTGTCTAGAATCCTGGCCTTCTTTGTTTTCTTCTCAAACCTCTCCTTTGCCTTCACAAAGGCCATCATAGAAAGCTTCATTAACTGATCTTCATCAAAGGTATCCAGGACTTCCTCTCCTTTAAGTGCCTTTCCAAGATCACTTGCCAACAATGGATTGTTAGGAGGTGTAATCATAGTTTGTTCAAGACTTTTCGTTTGATCACTCACTGAAGTATCAATAGGTTCAAACTTAACCTCTTTCAACTTTCCAACTTCTGCCTCTGTTTCATCCTTTAGTTCTGCAACCTTGTATGATTCTTTGTTCTATTCTCCTTTATCTACAATCTCTGTCTCTGCACTCAAAACCTTAGGTATAAACTGTGAGAATGGATCCTTTTCTTGCAAATTAACATCAAGTGTGATGCCCACACCTTCAACAAAGAAGTCAGGTTGCTGCACAGTACTATAGAATTGATCAGTACTTTCATCATCCTTAGATTGTTCTTCTGCTCTGTCTTAGATGATTCAGCAATTTTTATGTCTTTTGGTTTGGTCCCCTTAGAGGGATTGGGTTTTTCAAGACCTTCAAGTAGCAACTTATCAATGGCCTTTTGTGTATCTTCTTCTACTTCATATTTCTTTGCCATTATCTTGATCAATCTTGTCTTTGTCCTCAATAAAGGTTTCACCTTCTTCAAAATTCTTTCAATCTCTTTATGGGAAATAACTAGATGCATATCCTCTATTACTTTTACACGGATCTTATTATCTTCTTCTAAGGATCTTTTCTTTCTAAATTCTAATCTATCAAATAAATCCTTTGGAATACTGCCTTCAAGCTCAATCAAATTCTTCTTAAAAGTTAACATATGACTTATCACAATATCTTCTATTTCAACTTTATCCTTCTCATCATACCTTTCATAATACTTGGGTAACTGATTCAGTTTGCCTTGCTCTATTATTCTCTTTGCTAATTGCTTTAAGTCTGGTTTCCATAGTTGCCTCTCAATAAGCTTCTCTCGTGCAATCACCTTGTGAACAGGTTTAGTGGCCTTCTCTATTTTCTTCTCCTCTTCTTTCTCTTCTTTCTTTTGCTTCTTCGCTAGAGATTCTTCCTTGAGTGGAGTAACCAAGGTCTTCCTTTTAGGACCATGTCCAGAGCTCATCATCTTAGGTCTAGAGGACCTTGTTGTCCTCGCAGGTGTTTCTTCTTCCTTCTTCTCAGTTTTTACTATTGCACTCCTCTGTGATGTTCTCCAAGGAGGAGTAGGAGTTTGATCATGTAGTGCAAGTACTGCTGGAGGTGAATCAAATATGTCTACAAGTTTTGCAATCTGTAGGGGTGAAGGCTCTAAGCTCGCCTGTTCAGTGGACTTCTCTGCAGCCTTTTTCCTTAGTTCTTCCATCTGTTCCTTAGATATCCCTTCTCCTTTTGCAACTTTATCAACAAATTTCTCTACTTTCCTCTTCCTTTCTCCCCTAGTCAATTCATCTTTATCCTTCAGAGACTTTTCTTCATACGCTCCCCATTCTCTCCTCTGTGGGATCTTTCTTAGATGTTAAGATGTGTTCAACGTGTTGGTTCCCAAAACCGCAGATTGGAAATCCAAGGGCTTTGCCAATTCCCTAGTAGGATTACTCAATCAGGTTTGGCCAACTAATGAGAAGAGTACCTTGATACAATTCTCTTGCACTTCAAGCTTCACTAAACCTAGGTGGGTATACCTTCACCTCAAACCCTTATCACTTGGTTAAAGACTTTTCTATAGCAAATTTAAATCTTATGATCTCCCAAGGTGGCAATTGACCTTGAGATTAATCAAAATGAACTGGGTGTATATTGTGAATTGAATGTTTTTGTAAGAAAGTATTATTATAAACTATGAATATGACTTAGGGGACAATGGATTTTGCAATTTGATGAATATTCCCTGAATTAAGAAAAAAACTTTAGACCAGTCGCTATCCAATATTGGGTAGATAGAGTCATTCCTGGTCAGATTTTCATGTACAACTCTTGAGAGAGCATACACCATCCACTACCACACATGTATATGAAAAGGATCTTCTACAGTACAAATCTTAGTCCAATTGAAATTAATTTCTCAGGGAAAACCAATTAGACAAAGTTACATGGACAACACTTCGCATGCAATCTTTGATAATCCAAGAAATATACTGCAACACTAATCTTTTCAATAAATATATTAAAAGGTAGCAATTGAATCTGAATCAATAATCCCAAAGGACCAACTTGATCAAGTTCAATGAACAATTCTTCAATTTGGACAGAAAAGAGTCTTTGTATTAATTTCAAAAACAGGTATAATTGATTTGTGCTTCAATTGCATTGCCCTATATAATCATTTTAGAATGCTTTCATCTAAAATTAATATGTATTACATCTTGTTTGTATTGTAAAATTTGAATTCTCCCCTCCCTTTACATTTTACACCACATATATATGTAGTTGAATGGTTTTCACACCCCTTCAGGGTGAAAAGACACCACCCTACATTAAAATCAAGAAACTTCTTTTGAAAAACTTAATCGATAAATTAAATAATAACTACCTATCTTTTGGATTTGGTTTCGGTCGAAAACCCAAAACATCTCGTGAAAAGCTAAGATTCTGAATTGGAGCTTGGAAATTGGATTTTCTGAATTGGGTCGTTTTTAGATTTGCAATTTTTGCTTGTTTGCACCCTCTGTCGACATCATTTTTGCAACATGTAGAAATCACAACATTTCTAAAGCATGTTTTCTCAGAGATTTTCTTCTAATAGAATTCATTATGATTTGCGAACCTCAAAGAAATTGTATCAATATATCTTGTGTCATTTGAACTCTATTATACTATATCTCCATGATTGTCTCTGATTGGCTCTTCTTTCTTCTCAGCAAATCCTCAAAGCTTGATCGCTACTTGTGTTGTTTTAATTTTGAGATCATAAGCATTTAATCTACCTTGTGCCAATTTATCTTTCAAGCCTTATATGTCATTTGTGATTTGTGGAAGGCAGCGATAGTTTTATGAGGTTTTGTTTGGACAGTTTTATGTAGGCAGCAATTGTGTTCCAACTTCCAAGCTTCGGCAATGACTGTGAGTTTATTGTGAGATGAAGCCTTCATTTGGGAAATAACAAAGATAACTTTTCTGGGTGTTTAAGTGTACTAATCTCAGTAAATTCAAGTTGTCCTTGTGCTGAAGCATAGTGGTGTATGAACTTATTTGTTGTTGCATATACATATACATATACATATACATATACATATACATATATATATATATATATAAGAAAAATTCTTGTACGACCAAACCCAGAACGAATCCAAACCCAACCCCCCAAAAATTTGGACGAATTTCAAACCCAAATCTGGAACCTGCATCTGTACTGGAATCCGAACCAGCAACTTAACTTTCTCCCATTGCCCTTGAATCGAGGTGAAGACCCAACCAATCCCCCATCGTCCTCCAAACGGTTGCATCCTTCCAAGGAAATCCGTCTTTCTAATTTTGTTTTCTTTCTGCGTATTCTAGGGATCTTTTTGTGCCATTTGCCTCGTTTTATGAAAAAATGGGTGACTGTAAATCCTATCAGCCATTGTGCTAAAGAGCCCATCCACCATGGTGTCTGTGATTCTGTTCTCTAACTCTACCAAGCCGTCTTCTTCCGTTACTTGCAAACAACTCCCTTCCCAGGCGTTTACGAGTGAGAGCCAAAGTCCTTTTAATGTTTTTGGCTCAGGGCCCTCAACCCTGCACACCCCCCCTTAGCATTGCAAACACCTAGAAAACGAGGCTTCTGTATTGCAACAACTGATAATCCCTAATAACTTTGGGATCCGCAAGCCCAAAACCTTGTCTTTCCTTTGTAGTATCTTTTCTCTCCTGCGGCTCCTTTCTTCCTCGGTGATTATAGTTCTGTTTGGGCCACGTCTTTGTCGTTGGGTTGGCTGCTATCTCAGGGAGGTGTTTCTTGCTTCTGGGTCACTTCGGGTGGCTGCAATGAACCCTCTTTTTATCAGCTTTCACATTCCTTCCTGGTGGTTTCCTTCTTTTGTTGTGTCGGAGATGGAATGTTCTGGCTCCCTCGGTGTTGCGGCCACTGATGATCCTTGGTAACTTTGGGGATCGCGAGCCCAAAACCCAATGGACAACGAGCGGTGCTCACTGTTTTGTTAGAGTTTTGGACTCCGAACTGTTTCGTACTCCGACACTTTCTGGGGAGCCCCTATTCTCGGTGTTGTTTCTATGACTCTCCAATTGTTTTCCGATAGGCATTCCTTTCTTTGTAAATCTCTTGACCCTGGTTCCTACGAAGTCGTCCCTGTCTACTGTCACTTCTAACAACTCCCACTATGTGTTTTAAAATGTGCCCTAGAACATTGAAAATTTGCATACAGGGAATAAGAGAGTTTTGAAATAGCCATACATTTTGCATCTCTCTATATATTCATCACTTTACTCCTCATATCCAGATCTCCCAGTGAGTGCTTATCCTGACAGGTAGATTCAAAACTGCATTGCTTTCAGAATGAAATCTGCAGTTGTGCTCTGGGCGAGGGCCAAGTGTCCTAGCCGCTACATTTGCCTGTGACTATGCCTATTGAAACCCTAGTTTCTCTCTCCAATTCTTCCAAGAAGGCATAATCTCCCTTAGCAGCTTCTTCTAGATTGTGCCAAAATCCATAGGATGTTGTATGACTTCATGATAATCTGGAAGCTCTTGGGGCCAACGGGTTCAGAAAACACACCTTTGTTATCCTTCTTTTAAAGCTTATCAACGATGAACAATGACTTCAGATAGCACTCCAATTAGGAATAAAATAATATGCCCTAGAAAATGTTAGCTTTCAAAATAGGATGTGTCATCTTTCATACACCACCAAGTACTCCAAAAGCCCCTATTATTAAAACAATGATGATAATATTTGATATGTAATGTCCCTATTTTACGCTTCCATGATTTAAAATCAAAACATTTTATCCTCTTTTTGACAAGCTATAACATTAAGTTGCTTTTTTATTTTTTTTATTAAATTAAGCAACCTTAGTTAAATAATTAAATTATAACCAATAATACACTTGAATTGTGGAAACTGCCAAAAATCATTAGAATCAAAATCTGATTGCACAAGAGTGATGCCAATTATGAACAATGAAAATCCGGTCCATCTGTGTGACTTAGTATAAATAGCTATCTCCAAGAATTTTGGTGAGCCCACCAAAATCAGTAGTTCACTTTGAAAAGTGGCATAAACATCGTCTAGATCATCTAAGCTCATCACCAAAAACAAACATCTCCTTTGGCATGACTAACTGTCACTAATAAAGCCAAAGCTAACTACAATGCTTAAGTGACTGAAAATGGAGACATTACATGATAAACATGTGTGTCAAACCCTAGAGAATAAATTGAAAACTGTTCTTTTTTATCAAATCCTAACAAGACAAACTTTGGTGCCTCAAATGAAGTTGCTGAAATCTGTTCTTGCCGCCCCTTCAAATCTGTCAAAAATTGAAAACCTCTTTTCTATTTAACTTATCAAACACCTGGACCTGCACTTAGACACTTCAGACTAATAAGAGGTGGAGAAGAGCTAGATGAGCACTTGGCAGGTCCTTGTTGGGTGAATGGAAAAGAGGCGTTCCCTTTATGGGGATAAACTTCATTATACGAAGAGAGGCACATTTGGGGATGGCATGCCAAATTAAAGTGCACACATAGAAAGCATTTGCCACTTTGAATCTTGACTCTAATTGGAAAAGCATATGCTTCTTATGACAATATCACTTTTTTGTTTTTCACTTTTTATTAGCAAATATGTCAAAAGTTCATTTTTAGAAGCTTTGAACCATAATAACCTGAAGGGCATACTTTTGGGGTCTTGACAATTTTCAACACATGCCTTACAAAGCATTTTGCCATCTTGTCTCAGACATTTTCACTATTTTGACAAATTTTCATTATGAACCAAGATTTATACTACATTCATCCATTCCTATCAATGCATTCCTAGAATGATGGACTTCACTTACAATATGTGAAAGTGATGAAAAAAAATTCGACATTTGATAACTTCCCATGTTAGACTGACAAGGAAACTTGTTTAAATAATGCAAAAATACTCCACTGGACAAACTTTTGTGGGGGTATAACAATGTGAATATGAGAAAACCAGCATTCAAAAGTAACTCAAAGTTTGTTGCAAATTTGCAATAGCAAAATGATTGCATTAAAACCCTTTTAATGATTACAAGCTTAAATTAAGCTCAAACACTGAGAAGCCTCAATGCCTTCTACTGAAAAATATATGAGGTCGGTGAGGGAAAGAGAAGATCAGAAAAGATTCTCTCAAGTTATGATTGACCTCAACTTGCACCAAGACTGGTGCATGGCCTGGTGTGATAGGTAAAATCTAACATGGAGATAAATCTAAATAAAAAGTGTCAAACAATTATCTCAATGGCCACACAAAACTGTTTTAAAATACAATGAAGTGCATAAAAGATTACATATTGATATTATTAAATTAGATTAAAATCATATATAGTATGTGATTATTTTGTAATATTTAGTTTTCTGAATATGCGTGAATTCTTTTACCATACCTTTGAAAATAGACTCAATGATTGCTTACAGGCCTACTTCTTATTCTTACATTCTGATATGACACCCATTTAGGAAAAATATCATAAATGATGTCCAAATAAATCACGAAACTCATGTTTCCTTTTGTTCAAACCATTTGTTGAACAATCAACAAACAATTGTAAAACATGAAGTACAAGAGAGTAAAATTTGCTTACCTATTGAGAGCATAATCAAGCCCGGCAGTATCTGGCATTTCAAAGCTGAATCCATTTGGCTCGAGCCCTTCTGCTTCAGCTCGACCTTTGTCATGATCTACATCAAATACTGTGTCATTGAGTCCTGCAGACACAAAAACAGCTTGTAAAGTGCCTGCTTTCTTGAGATTTGCTTCCAAGGTTAAAGCTGTATATTTATGACTACATATTTCAACAGAAGAAATTACTGGTGACCATCTACTATTAGATCAAGATGTGTTTTTCTAAAATCCTAGAGGCTTAATACTTGTCATTCTGCAGCAAAGCAGTATTTCCCTTCATTGTGTTATGAGCAAACTTGAATAGAAATCAACCTAATGCTGAGTTTTGAAAATTTGAAGAATAACATAACTAAGGTTTAAATAATCTACGTAGAATCGGTCTCATCTCAAATACAAAATGAAGTACAAGGAAGAAACAGTTAATTCTTTCCTTCAAAAATTGATTATGACAATGAAAAAGAAATGGACAAAATTATGAACAAGAAATTAGCACTAGACAATTATTGCAACATACATTAGTGCATTGTTTCAAAAAATAAAAAACAAAGATGTATGAATTTCAAGAGAAAACCACCAGATTAAAATGTAAAAAAGTCAAAATAAACTGAATTTCAGTTCAGTCAAAGAACCTAGTGAACAGAAAATGAAACAATACTTCAATGAAGATAGTACCAGAGAATTAGTACTAGTTTGCAACATGTGTTAGTATATTAGTTTAAACTTTAAAGAAAAGTTGTATAGAATTTGCATAAATTTGTTGAAACATATTTTTGTATATTGCACAGAGACAACTGTTATGTTTCAAAAGAAGGAAAAAGAAGTTGCAGTGATGTTTTCCTCAAGTTATTATTTTTGAAATTAAAGGTACAATGGCTGAGAAAATCCCTGCAAGGATAGAATAAGAGTGAAACCATTAATTACTTTTTCTTATCCCTCTAGATGCAAAGAGCAGCTAAAAGCCATTGAGAGAAATTTTAGTGTTAGCAAAATAAAAGTTATCACTACCTGACCAGTTGTTTAGGGTTGGGTTAAAGACATGCCAGTTATATAAATACCATCAAAGGAAAGATTGATTTGTTCACAATGAAATTATTTTTCCAAGATCAAATATAATGATTACAGTGACAAAAGAGGTGAAGGAAAAGCTTCATACTCATTTATTATGGTTGGCATTAGATGATTTTGGGAGCACAGTACTTTTGGAATTCAAGCAGAGGATACAACCCATGTTACTGTATCACATTTTTTACATAGATAATTATTCCAGAAGTGTTAGTTTTATGGTTTATTTTCAACAGAAGGATGTATGGGCAACATGAGTGTTTTAAAACCTTTTGTATGGTCCATACGGTGGTACATGCTACTATTTGAGGAATTGATGAAAATATTTTAGCAAAATTGACAAAATATTTGCCGAGCTTAGTTGTAATAACCCTGCCTCTATTTCAACAATATTTTCGCAATATATTCTTCAAACATTAGCATCTTAAATCATTTATAAATCGACTTCCCAAATTCAAGCAATTTCAAACTGGAACTCTTCCCAATAAGATTGACACAATGATTCAAAATGCTATGACTATTATCTAGATGAATTCACCTGTGTAGAGTCTCAGTTTCACAATTTTTTGAAGCAACAACCAGAGTAGTTAACTACACTTTGGATTGAAGGTAGTTCCACATGTAATCTTGCAATCCAGATTCCTTGATCGCAATTATTGTAAGATACAGTCATCAAAATTGTTGTCGGTATATTTTGTATGTACGGGAGTTATGTAATAAACTTATGTTAAGTTATGTTGATCTTGGCGGTTAGCACCGAGAGTGTGAACCGTTACGACGCGACGTTTCGGTCGTGTCCCTTCGGAGGCTTTATGTATACTTTGCTCAGATTGGGAATAGGACGATTTATGATTTGGTTTTCTGAGTACTTTATGTTTACCGAATTGCAATACTTTCCTGTGTTCATGTTTATCAGTTAATGTGTGTTTATGCAACTATTCTTGTTGACCCGAGAGGGAAAACATCTGGCGCCGTTGCCTAGACATACCCGGATGGCGAGTAGGCATAATGGGCTTACCCGTTAGTGCGATAAACCCAGAAGCTGAGGAAGCCCGTACCGAGTTGTACGACGGAGAGGATAATCTGGCACGTGACTTCCGAATTTTGTTTCAAGTAGCTCTTGAAACTCACGTCCGAAGGGAGGCAACGAACGGAGATGTCCCTGCAGGCGTAGTGTGGGACGCGATTGGGGCGAACCCTGCAGCGAATCGGTTGTTGAACCAACTTCCACGGTTGTTGGCACAAGCAGCACTCGCACGACGTATTCGGCAAGAGGAAATTGACCGTGAGGACCGCTGCCAGGAGATCCTCCGTGCATTCCACGCCCGAGAGCATCTTCGTCGCCGTCGGGAGGAAGGAAATGACAAACAGTAAAGTTGTTGAAGTTTGAAACAAAGGGGAACGGAACACAAAAATTCCATTGTAGTTCAATTGAGAATGTTGTAAAGCAACATGAATTAATAAAAAATAAGTGTTCTTTTTGATTGAGCAATGTGTATAGTTTGTCTTGATGCCCAATAATTTAAATAAAGATCGAAATAAAAAAGTGATAGATGACGAAGGGGAAGCCGCACAGAAGGCTTTGATATCTGCGCAGCAACGTGAACGTCGGTGTAGGCTCAGGCAACTTGCCAAAGACCAGCTTGCCAGAGGGTTGCCCGAAGGGGACCTCGGAAGTGGTACGGAGGGTGCAGAAGCCGAAGAAGAGTTCACTTCTCCGGAACGGAGAGTGCGGAGTCGGGAAGAGTTACTTGAGGAGACACGGGCGAGAAGAGCCTTTCTCCAAGAGGAGAGAGTACGGTTTGAGGTGGGTCTCCGTACACCAAGCGCGGAGAATCAAACCGGCGGAGAGGGTGATACTGCAGAGGGTGGCACGAGCACACCAGCAAACCCTCCGTTGGAACCGAGAACCCCACACGGTACGGTGCCAGGAGAAGGGCAAGTACCACCAGCCCAACAACTACCGCAAGGACAAGTACCACAAGTCCAGACTACCCACAGCACTCAGGGAGGTGTGGGCACGAGTGGTATCAGTGCACCGCCTCCACCGCGGCCAACCATGGCGGTGAATAAGCAAAAGTTACCGAAATTTACGGGGCAATCGAAAGAGGATCCAGTTCGGCACTGTCGAACGTGTGAAACGATATGGACTGCACACGGGGTAACTGACGAGAACGAATGGATCCGTCAGTTCCCTGCAGCACTGCGGGAGGGTGCCATTGATTGGTACTCGGACGTTGACAAGACAAGGCTCACGACATGGGACGATGTCAAAAAGGCCTTCCAGACGGAGTTCCAATTGTTACGGGATGATAATGAAATATTGGCGGAGATCTACAACACGAAGCAAGCCAAGAATGAGTCTGTCCGTGCGTACGGCCGACGACTCAAAGAACTCATTGGAAAAATGGAGTCGGCCCCAGCGGATGAATTGAAAAAGAGATGGTTCGTGGAGGGACTCAAAACATCCCTCCGAAAGAAAATGAAGATAGTGCCGCCTACTTCGTATAGTAATGCATATAACCGAGCAATGGATCTTGAGAGCGAATGTAAGACCTCGAAGAAGACAAGGTCATCTTCTGATGATGATTCAGAGACGGAAAGTAGTGAGGACGGGTTGAGCAAAAAAGTGCTCGCATTGCAAAAAGACCTTGAGAGGATGATGCGAGAACTTAAAGCCGCCAAAGGAAGTACTAGCAAAGCCGAAGAAGATACAGTGTGGTGTACGGACTGCAAGGAGGCAGGCCACACAAAAGGGTCTTGTCCGAAAAAAGCCTTTTGCGATATCTGCCAGATCGCAGGACATTCCCTCAAAGAATGTCCCTATAACTTGAGGGCGAGAAATCAACAAGTACTCTATGCGCAGGAGCAACCCTCCACGTCTGGTACGGGTGGACAACAAAATGCTGCATCATCGGGCGGGTATAAAAACAACCGCCGCGGAGGCCGAGGCAACAATGAGAATAAGCCCCGGATCCAATATGATGCTAAGGGAAGACCCATGATACAATGTCGGAGTTGTAATCAGTGGGGCCACTTTGCCCGTGATTGTCAGACGGAGGCCGCGACTCCACAGAAGTTGTGTCGGTGGTGCGGACCGGGCGACCATGAGGACGCTAATTGTCCGAAGCCCGGCTGTAACATCCTGGAGTTGGAACGTAGAGGTACTGAGAAGGTCTTGACAGTCACCCGCGCCCAAGCCAAAAAGGCCACGTACCCACACCCTCCGACGGAGAAACAGAGGGTACTGCAAGCGAGGGCCGAGATCGAAAAAGAGATACAGGACCGGAAGGAACTTGCCGACGCTGGCACTTCTCACCGAGAATTGGCGGAGCAAAGCATACTACGGCAGATACTGCAAATGGAAATACCCGTGAAGGTCAAGGACCTGTTGGAGACCATGCCACACCTAAAAACAGCTCTATTCCTAGGGCCTAACACGCCACCTACGACGGTGGAACGAACGGAGATCCCAGGCGGCTGTGCAGCTGACCCGATGACGTTGTCAATAAACCATGGACGGAACCCGGCAGTAGTAGAAATGGGTATCCTGGGTAAAATCCTCACGAACACCATTGTTGACGGAGGGTCGGGCGTCAATGTCCTTCCGAAGGAAACTTGGAAGAGTTTGGGGAAACCGACGCTGTGGCCACCAACCTTCAATCTGTTAGGGGCCGACCAGCACGGTATTAAACCACTCAGTACGCTGATGGCACAGCAGGTGACTATCGGAACCCAGCCTTTCACCTTAGACTTCGTCGTAATCCCTCTCAAGCAGAAGGGGTATGACGCTATATTGGGTAGAGGGTGGTTGGTGACAGCCCGAGCCAATCACAACTGGAAGAAGAACACCCTCGCATTCGAAAAAGGGGGGAGGAAATTTGTGGTAGACCTTGCCACACAAATGATTGGAGAGGAAATGGTGTCCGACTCAGACTCCGATGGTGGCGGGATGGATGGAGAGGAAGAAACTATGGAACCGAATGATGAAGGGGTACTCGAGATAGGAGATACAGATTCACTAGATGGTCTCTTTCACTGGCAAATGCGTGACTACGAGGTATTTCAGCCATCGTGCAATATACTGGAGATTGGGAATGAGTTCCCTCCGGAAGAGAACACGAACGAGTTCCCTCCGGAGTACACAGAATATACAGAGGGGGAAGCCCAGATGAGAGTAAGTCCGGCCCACGTGTTCTCGGAGGGAGAAACTATCCAATACAAAGAGGCAAAATTGGAAACAATAAATCTCGGGGACGAGCAGAATCCCAAGACTATCCTGGTGGGAGATGACTGGGATCCCGTGTTAAAAACGGCAGCCTTCAAAATATTCACAGAGTATAAGGACGTGTTTGCCTGGAATTATAAAGACCTGAAGGGCGTACCTCCGGAGCTCTGCGTGCACCGCATCCCTTTGGTTCCTGGAGCCCAACCTGTGCGGAAGAGGCCGTACAGGATGAACAAAAACTATGCTGCAAGGGTGGAGACCGAGATTGCGCGGATGCTGGACGCGGGGATAATTTTCCGAGTAGACACAAGTGAGTGGGTGTCACCAATCGTGATATCTCAGAAGAAAGAGGCTAACCAAATCCGTATCTGCGTAGACTTTAGGTGTCTCAATGCGGTGACCATTAAGGATCCCTTCCCGATACCCTTCACAGACAGCATACTCGAGGAGGTGGCAGGCCATGAGATCTATTCCTTCATGGACGGGTTTTCAGGATATAACCAGATATACATTGCAGAGGAGGACAAGTTAAAAACCACCTTTGTAGTGGAAGATGGTGTGTACGCCTACAACCGGATGCCCTTCGGCCTGTGTAATGCACCTGCAACTTTTCAGAGAATCATCCTGCACATCTTTGACAAGATGTCGAGAGGGAATTTTAAAGCATTTCTGGATGACTGGTCCATTTTCAGTAGCCAAGACAAACACGTTGTAGCACTCGGAGAGTGCATGGAGCGGTGCCGGAAGGCACGTCTGGCACTCAACCCGAAGAAGTGTCGTTTCATGGTACCGCAGGGGAAGCTGCTCGGACACATCGTTTGTAAGGAAGGGTTGAAGACGGACCCCGACAAGGTCCGGGTGATAATTGAAATGGAGGCTCCCAGTGATGTAACCGGTGTCAAGTCATTCTTGGGCCATATCGGGTACTACTGACGGTTCATAAAGAATTTTTCCCGGATTTCATACCCGATGGATAAACTTATGAAGAAAGGGGAGCCGTTCCTCTGGGCGAAGGAGCAAGGGGAGGCATTCGAGGACTTAAAAATGAGACTGTTGGCAGCCCCCATCTTGGCATTTCCGAACTGGGACAGAGAGTTCCATGTTCATGTGGATGCGTCAAACTACGCCATCGGGGCCACCCTGGCACAAGAAGGCGAACATGGGCTGGATCACCCAATCTATTTTGCAAGTCGGTTACTCTCGAGGGCGGAGAAGAACTACAGCACTACAGAGCGAGAGGCTCTCGGAATGGTCTACTCGGTTCAGAAGTTTCGGCACTACCTATTGGCGACGCCGTTTACTTTCTTCGTGGACCACCAGGCTTTGATGTACTTGGTTAACAAGCCCATCATTCAGGGAAGGGTGAGCAGGTGGTTGCTGCTCCTTCAAGAATTCACCTTCAGAATTGTTGTACGGCCAGGACGCAGTCATGTGATTGCGGACCAATTGTCTCGAATTAAGTCTGGCGAGCCTCCAGTAGGAATAAACGATGACTTTCCAGATACTCACCTGTTTCACATCGCCGTACTACCGAAGTGGTACACAAGTATCGGTGAGTACTTGTCCACGGCCCGATTTCCAGAAGGAATGCTCCCCGGAGAGCGTAGAAAATTGGTTCTGAGGAGCAGAACCTTCCAGCTTATCAACGGACTGCTGTACAAAATGGGTCCAGATCAAATATTGAGGCGTTGCGTAATGGAGGAAGAGGTTCCGAGAGTGTTGAAAGAAGCTCATGAGGGACCTGCCAGAGGGCATATGGGCCCCGACACCACCGCCAGAAAAGTCTTGTTGGCAGGCTTATGGTGGCCGACGGTGTACAATGATGCCAGGGAGTGGGTCGTCGGCTGTGACACATGCCAGCGGGCAGGGAGACCTCTCAAACGAGACTACATGCCACTTAACCCTTCTCATGCACAGGAATTGTTTGAACGGTGGGGACTGGATTTTGTGGGGCCTTTGAAGCCCAGCCGCGCTCGACGCTGCCGATACATTGTGGTGGCAACGGAATATTTGACCAAGTGGGTGGAAGCTCGAGCACTGACGGATAACTCTGCTCTAAGCACGGCTAAGTTTATTTATGAGCAGATAATAACGAGATATGGCATCCCGCTTCAGTTGACGAGTGATAGGGGTGGCCATTTCGTCAACCACGTGATCAAACTCCTGACGACAGAGTTCAAAATTTTTCACACGTTCTCGAGCCCGTACTACCCCCGAGCAAATGGTCAGGCAGAGGCCACCAACAAGATCCTGGTCGGCGTAATCTACAAATCTTGCGGTGTCGAGGGCGAGGATTGGGAAGAGAGGCTACCCTCGGTACTATGGGCCTATCGGACGTCTTACAAGGTGACCACCGGACAGACGCCCTTTCAACTCATGTATGGACAGGAGGCCGTGGTACCGGTGGAATTCATGGTTCCAAGTCTGAGGATTGCCATCGAGAATAAATTGGGGGATATGGAGAGTCTGAGGGAACGACTCTATCTCTT